>OX457040.1:37568004-37955504 GCA_949752735.1 Lumbricus terrestris
AAACAAATAATGAAGCAGACAAATGTCCGGACGCACACATCGTCACGCAAATACATCCGGCTTCCTTATATAACACGAATAATGGCCGCACAATCGCTATATATACACATATATACATATATATATACACATATATATATAGCAGCAGCTACATATCGCATGGATTCCATATTATACACTGCAGCCCTGCATTGCCCGTGTGTATACCATTGCATAATGGAAAAGCTATTATATATAGATCGCAGTGCCAGACCGGATTTACCATTAGCTGGCCACTGGAGCAGCTGAAGCCGAGATAGCAGTAAATCAGTTCTTGCAAACAGTCGCATAAACGACGCATAGACATGCATACACCTATATTACACGCACGAAAGCGTCCACCATTAAGCGAGCTGCTGCTGGCCAGGGTGAGAATTGCCGGGGGGTTGGGGGGTTTCGACCCCCCCAGTCTTTCTTAGAGCCCCATGTTAAAGTATGTTTTTTACACCCAAATTCCAAGTGGATAATGGTCCAACCCCCCAGTTATTTTTCCACAATTCTCACACTGGCTGCTGCTGCTGCTGCTGCTGCTGCTGCTGCTGCTGCTGCTGCTGCTGCGCTAAGCTATAAGCTGAGCTGCTGAAGCGCTCGATGAGTTCTCAATATTAAAAACGGCAACAGATTTTGGAAAGAGAATTTTAAGACGCTGATTAATCGGATTTCGATTAGGAGATGCAAACCCCCGTGTAGGTCTTCTACGTGTGTGTGTGCGTGTGTGTTTTGTGTGTGTGTGTGTTTTGTGTGTGCAGGTGTGTGTGCGCAGGTGTGTGTGCGCAGGTGTGTGCGTGTGTGTTTTTGTGTGTGTATTTGTGTGTGTGCTTTGCGTGTGTGTGTGCTTTGTGTGTGTGTGTGTGTGTGCGTGTGCAGGTGTGTGCGTGTGTGTTTTTGCGTGTGCATTTGCGTGTGTGTTTGTGTGTGCGTGCAGGTGTGTGTGTGTGTGTGTGCAGGTGTGTGTGTGTGTTTGTGTGTTATAGGGAGGCATGTTGATGACTCAATCTTTATATCTTACACATGCACATGCACATAATAATATTGTCAATTTGAGGGAATGCATTAAGTAGACTTGTGTGTGTGTAATTATACATGAATCCAGCTTATCATATCAGTCCGTCTGCTTGTGCGTCTGCGTGATATCAGACCCGCGATTTATTAATTAGCTCTAAGGAGTAAATAGCACTAGCGTTTGCCCTTTGGGTATAATATATCACACCTTTGGGTATAATATATCACGAGACGACGAATAGACTGCACTGTCGGATGCTAATTCTATGGAGCAGATCTTGCCGTGTACATCGCTGCTACAAGTATTGGTTACTCGACTGAAGGATGCAACATAAGTAGTAGTAGTATGACTACAGGTTCTAACCCATCCCATAGTTATCGATTTAGTGATATATAACACCGCCAGTTGATCCAGATCCATGGCGGATAATACAAAGCTGCAGGAGGTGTCCTGCACATATAGTCTTCAAGATCGGTCTTGCTTTCTATCCGGCTGTCAGTTGCCATTAGGATGGGTTATCATCCAAGTATCCAACTGTTATATAGGATGGGTCAGCATCCAATTATCCATATGTCGCTTAGGATGGGCCATCATCCAAGTATCCAACTGTCATTTAGGATGAATTATCATCCAGGTATCCATAAGTCACTTAGGATGGGTCATAATCCAAGTATCCATATGTAATATGGGATGGGCCATCATCCAAGTATCCACTAACTGACTGAGCGAACTTACTTTGCTGAAAGGCCTATGGTCGTATACAACGACCTCATAATTATATATTACGGTCGTACATGTAGTCTACTCTCATACAGCCTTTGCGAAAATTGTGCAGTCAAAGAGCAGACATCATTTCTCCATTAGAAAACGTCACTCGTGATCTTTTATCACATTTAATTAAGTACCCATTCAAAAGCTTACTTTCTGGTATTATTCTATAGTCTGTTCAAATTGTGTTTTCTTGCGCTAAAGTTTCGATGATTCTAATCATGTTTTTATGGCAAGAATCGATTTCTTCAGCGTGATCGATCGTGGACATACATGCCGAACGACGAAAAGAAGAAAACATGCGATATCTTATCTCGAGCAATCCTCAATTAGCCGCACGTCACTCGGAAGAACTGGAAAACAGACATGGAAAACACTAATATGCCCCTTCCTAGAACACGTTCGTTCCAAGAACACGTTCGTAGCTGTATGTGTGTGTTTGTGTGTGTGTGTGTGTGTGTTTGTGTGTGTCTTATATTCTATCCGCCTTGCTTAATGAATGTGCATAGAAAGGTCGCATTGGTCGACCTGGTCAACGGCTCAGCGCTTAACTGAGTCCGCTGGCACACCCTGTCGATCGGTCAGTGGGTCGGTCGGTCGTCTGTGATGATGCATTGGATGATTGGAGAAAAGAAGGACATGGAGCAGGGCAAGAATGAAGAAAAGAAGGAAAGGAGAAAGACACAGGCATGCATCAGAAAGAGCAGGAAGAGAAGGAAGTCATAAGCGACAGTATAGAAGACGAAAAAGCAGAAAGTAAAGAAAAAGGAAATATGGAAGGGGAAAAGACGAAAGGGCAGAGTATAGGAGCAGAGATGACCATAACCGTGACCTCAGATGTTATTGGTCAAAGTGACAGTTGACAACACATCTTTTTTACACAAAATATATGGATTTAGAAACTTTCAAAAAGCAAAAAGAGAGAACCCTTAATTAAGAAAGTAGCCTACTGTCCCACTATCAGGGTTTTCCCAAATACAAATGAGAAGAAACAGCAACAGGTTATGATAATAAAGAGTATCAAATAGAGATTTTATCTTAACTAGGGGTTGGAGCGGCAGACTAATGGATAACACGCTGGCGCCTGGCGTAGAGAGCGAGAGAGAGGTAGCGAGTTCGAGCCCCCGTTGGGCGGACATGCTTTGTAGGCTGCTATTGACGCCAATTATTCCAGGCTGTCTGGTCAGTTAGTAGGATATAGATAAGTTTTATGTTAATTAAGATTGCTGTATAACTTGTACATGTAAAGCGCAGTGCGTATGCAGGCGTTGGATTGAAGAAAAAGTATTAGGCCTATTATTATTATATTATGCATCCTAGTAAAACGTCTAAAGGTGATTCGTGTGTGCCAATTTGGAAAAGTCTTCGAAAAAATTAGAAGAATATAAGAGATTAGTCCTGTAAGTCGAGAGAAGAGGAAAGGAGAAGAAAACACAAGGCAGACATAGAAAAAAGACAAGAAGAAGAAGAAGAACGTATACATGAGGAGAAAAGCTGCGAGTGGAAAAAGATACAAGAAGTGAAAAACGGGAAGGAATAGCGGAGGAGGGAGGCGTCTCGATAGAAAGATCGGCGTCAATATGGCGGCAGTCGATGTCTTCGTCTGATTCAACTCATCAAAGGCAACTATGAGACGACGGTGAATGTCAGCGAAAACACCCACACACGCAAACATTATACTACATATCAATTTGGGCAACAGGAGCCAGGAAGGACTAGGAGGAGCATGAAGAGGAGGAGCAAGAAGAGGAGGAGGAGGAAGAAAGGAAGCAGGAGTAAGACGAGGAGGAGGAGCAGGAGGAAGAAAATAAGGAGGAGGAGGAGAAGTAGGAGTAAGACGTGGAGGAAGAGCAAGAGGGGAGGAGGAGAAGGAGAAGGAGGAGAAGGAGGAGGAGAAGGAGGAGAAGGACGAGGAAGAGTCGGAGGAGGAAGAGTCGGAGTAAGACGAGAACGAAGAGGATAAGGAGGAGGACTATGAGGAGGAGGAGAAGAAGTAGGAGGAGGACAAGGATGAGGAGTAGGAAGCAGAGAGAGAGAGAGAGAGAGAGAGAGAGAGAGAGAGAGAGAGAGAAAGAAAGAGAGACAGAAAGAGAGAGAGAGAGAGAGAGAGAGAGAGAGAGAGAGAGAGAGAGAGAGAGAGAGAGAGAGAGAGAGAGAGAGAGAGAGAAAGAGAGAGAGAGAAAGAGAGAGAGACAACAAGGGAAGGAGATCGATGAAAGACGCGAACAGGGAAAACGAGGCAAGAGGCAGGAGAAACAGACTGGCAAGCGGTGGAACGAGACATGCAGGCTGCTGTTGCTGCTGTTGCTGCTGCTGCTGCAGGTCTGAGAGATGTATATATTATGCGCGGATAAGAAATGAAAGGAAGTGTAAAAGTTGAAAGAGCGTGATAAGTGCACATGAGAATATAAAGAGACATGTCAGAAATAATACCGGCAAGAAATGATTGCATCAGCTATTCAGGCGAAAGACGTACTGCATAATAAGCACGCACGCACGCACGCACGCACGCACACACGCACGCACGCACGCACATGCACCTACACACACACACACACACACACACACACACACACACACACACACACACACACACACACACACACACACACACACACACACACACACACACACACACACACACACACACACACACACACACACTCACAATCTGTATACGTGTGCTAGGTCTGCATGTAATATGTATGTATATTGTATTCGGATCTGTCAGAAGGCGCGTTTTCGAAGTGCTTCAGTGCGATCGGTGCAGCACTGTCTCGATCTGCCGCATGGGAGAAGGAAATTCAAGATGCATGGATTCATTCAAGATGCATGGATTCATTCAAGATGCATGGATTCATTCAAGATGCATGGATTCATTCAAGATGCATGGATTCACTCAAGATGCATGGATTCGTTCAAGATGCATGGAATCATTCAAGATGCATGGATTCGTTCAAGGTGCATGGATTCATTCAAGATGCATGGATTCACTCAAGATGCATGGATTCGTTCAAGATGCATGGAATCATTCAAGATGCATGGATTCATTCAAGATGCATGGATTCATTCAAGATGCATGGATTCATTCAAGATGCATGGATTCATTCAAGATGCGTGGATTCATTCAAGATGCATGGATTCATTCAAGATGCATGGATTCATGGAAGCGCTGTAGACGACGGAAGTCTCTAGAAATTAGGAAGAAATGTGGATCATACAACAAGTGACTGAATAGGAAATTAGAAATTGCACTCACACATTATGCATGATAACACTCAACGCCTCCTCTTCCTGTCTCTATCTGTTATATACGCTCTCTTCTAGATATGTTTTGTCTCTTTCTGGCTTTGTTCTTTGTCCTTGTCACTTTCTGTCTTTGTCTTTGTCTTTTTCTGGCTTTGTCTTTTTCTGTCTTTGTCTTTTTCTGGGATTGTCTTTTCTGTCTTTGCCTCTTCCTGCCTTTGTCTTTTTGTTTTTGTCTCTTTCTTTTTCTGTCTTTCTGTATCTGCCTCTTCCTGTCTTTGTCTTTTTGTTTTTGTCTCTTTCTGTTTCTGTCTTTTTCTGTCTCTGACTCTTCCTGTCTTTGTATTTTTGTTTTTATCTCTTTCTGTATTTGTCTTTTTCTGTCTTTGTCTTTTCTGTCTTTGTATTTTTGTTTTTGTCTCTTTCTGTTTTTGTCTTTTCTGTCTTTGTCTCTTTCTGGCTTTGTCTTTTTCTGCCTTTGCCTCTTTTGTCTTTGTCTATTTCTGTCTTTGCCTTTGTCTCGTTTCGTTACTGTGTCCTCCTCGCTGTTTCTCGCTCGGTTGCTGTGGTTTTTTTATCGCTACTTTTCCAGTATCATTATATCTCTATCCGTTTCTATGCACATCTAGATTTTTCTGTCACAGCCAATGTCCCCACTTCTTTGTCTGCCTCTGTTTTTCTCTTCCTTTTACTTCATCTCCTGCTTTGCGTCATCGTCTCAATCCCTTATACAAGAACTATTGCATGGATAGCAGTGCTTAAATTGTAAAAAAAGAAATGCTTGGACGCCCTTACCTTTTTCCAGAGTGACATGACGACATTTAGATTTGAAAATAAGTGCCTGGACGTCGTCCATGATCGCCCGGTCACACACTCTAAGACCTGACAGTAGGTAGACAAATAGGAGCACATATATAGGCAGATATGTACACCTCGTGGTTTAGAGACTCTATATAGACGTGCAGTAAGAGACAGACAAAGCGA
This sequence comes from Lumbricus terrestris, assembly GCA_949752735.1. Classification (NCBI taxonomy): domain Eukaryota; kingdom Metazoa; phylum Annelida; class Clitellata; order Crassiclitellata; family Lumbricidae; genus Lumbricus; species Lumbricus terrestris. The sequence continues at coordinate 37,574,045 of OX457040.1, forward strand.
CATGGAAACTGAAACAGACACCCATAGGCCTACATGTACATGTATGTATGCAAGGACATATTATGCACAACTGAAGAAAAAGAGGAGACAAACGTCGATAAAGATGGGCTTGACAATAATGAAGGATCGAGACATAAAGAAAAAGACAGGCACATGAGAAACCGAACCAGACAGACGGACGGACAAAGACAAACACACTGCCATAGACTGAGACAAAAGAGAAGACTGCAGAGACGATGGAAGAGAAGAGGAGAATCTTCTCTTTAGACAGCTTACGATCGTGACAGGTCTTGTGTAAAGGTAATTACTGACAGACGGCCAGCCATCACGCCGTCCATTCCTGTAACCAGATTGATTCCTTCATGTGTACCGTTATAAATATGACATATATACAGCACATATATATGTGCATAAATACTATATCTATATATATATATACTAGGGTGTTTTTAAGGTACATGTGAAATTTTCAAATAAAAGATATCTTAACGACCAAGTGAAATTATCGTGCCAAATCATGTGTAAACTGAATATCTGAAAATTTATCTCGATAGCTGAACATTTAGAACTTGCTCAAGAGGACTGAAGTTAGGAACTCGGTTGCATTGCAGGCATTACAATCTATTATTTCAATACATGCGAGCGGCATGCTATAGAACCCTTCTCAGTAACTAGTTCCCAACAAATAAACATTCATGATCATGTCGTAACTGGTATGACGTTGTCTTTGTCGCTGGTCATGTGTTGCAAATGGTGGGAAGTGGTGCTTTTCATCCTTGTATCATATAGCAGGCGCAATGCAAAATTTATTACAAAAAGCTGAGATTTAGTTGATAGGCAGTACTGATATTACTTCGGACATGCGAAGCTGTCTTTACAAAGGAGAGGTTCCCATGCAAGGCAGTGGCGTAGCCAAGGGGGGTTTCGGGGGTTAAAACCCCCCCATTGGCTTAGGAAATTGAAAAAAATTTATTTATCCACTTAAATAAGAAAAACAAAACAATTGTTTATAGTAACAATTGTTTTTCTTACTTTATTCTCTTTGTTACTTTATCCCCTTGTTATTTACTGTAAGACTGTTGGTTTGGTGTCAGAAAGGGCTCCGGCCAGGCCATAAAAGCCCCAACCCCCCCCCCCCCCCATCAGAAATTCTTGGCTACGCCACTGATGCAACTTAAGGTACTACTCAATTTACGCCTACACCAAGGAATCAGAGGCTGGATGGCAACCTATAAGAGAGAGTACCAATTGTACTTTTCTATTTGGGAGAGATGATCCTGCAGCCCTGGCAGCAGAGATTCTTCTGAGCCACAGTTTCCCCTTGCTCTTCACTTGAATGACAAGGTCATGCCAGATGTTACAGAGACAGGACGATAATGGTATATTTCAAAAGGATGTTACCAAACTATTGGCCATCGTCTTACTCCAATCAGTGACAGCTACTGTCGTGCCAGATTCCTGTTGGCTGAGATCTGAAGCTGAAGATTGGAAGACAAAATCCTGGCCATGTGTTTTGACACAGTGGGGAGTAAAACGAGTTGCAAGGGCGGCATATGGATGAATCTGGAAGCGAAATTAGGAAAGGACCTCTTGAACCTTGCCATCGATACCATGTATCTGAAATTGCTCTGGAAAAGTGTTTCACTGCATGATTCTGCAGGGACTCCAGTATTGGAAGTACCAGTATATAGTCAAGAGCTATTAGATCTAATAGTCGTTTTCCAAAGATGAATTCCACCAAGAGAATAAAGTTCAGGTAACCAGGTGCATTTCACCGAGGGCGTTGGGTGTCATATGCGATTTACATGATCAAGTTGTGGGTTTTCAGTTATCAATTTTCCAACAAGCAACGTCAGAGCACAGAGAGGATAATCTCGACCATCCTACTCTGAAAAAGTTTGGAATAATTTACTTGAAGTGTCACTCTCTGTGACAGCAACTTAGTCTCACGTGAAGTGCTATTTCATCTATAAGTATACCTGAAACAACGAAGCCCAAATGGAAATCCACACTTGAGTCATCATATCTGACCCCACCTAAGAGTGACGAATGATCTGGCAGGGTGCCTTTTATCCAGTCCTTCAATAAAGTCCTGGTCAGAAATAAGGGGGAGAAACAATTTGTTCTGCAATGGTCAAGTAAAGCCAGATTTTCAAATGTCTTAAGAGGAATAAACTATGACAACTTACAGTATTTCTTTCGATTTTGCCTTATATCTGATGTTTATGTGTTCAAATTTGCTTGGATCTGTGAAAATTACAATGTGTCACAATGTCGCCTAAGTGGCTACTCTTCCAGTGCTTTGAGCAAGTCCTAAATCAAATCCGATTTTCATCTAATTTGGCAGGTAACTATATTTCTGAACGTGGAACACAAAAATATATTGGTCGTTATTAACATCGACATTTTAATTTTTTGACACACCCTAATATATACTTATATAATATTATGCACATATATGATCATAGTATGTATACAATAACGAGACAGCAGTGGCGTAGCCAGAAATTTTTAATGGGGGGTGGGGTTTGTTTTTTTTCCCTGGCCGGATGTCCTTTCTAACACCAGCCCAACAGTATTACAGTAAATAAAAAGGGAATAAAGCAACAAACATACTAAAATAAGAAAAACAATGGTTATTACAAGCAATTGTTTTGTTTTTCTTATTAAAGTGGATAAATAACCTTTAAAAAAACTTTTCCGAGGCCAATGGGGGGTTTAACCCCCGAAACCCCCCTTGGCTACGCCACTGCGAGACAGGGACAGATAGGAAGACTGACTCACACACGCAGAACAACTTCGGCCTACACACCTCGTGGTTTAGACTTTAGAGACACTGATTGCAGCTGCAATGTTGACAGCCGCATATGCATGGTTGACGTTATGGTGCGAGCAATGATCTTGATCGACAAAGTTGGTAATCATTTTAAGTTACAGAGCATGAGTATAAAATTAAATGGACAGACGTTTAGGCCTATATGACAGCTTGTATTAAGGTGTGTGGTGTGTGTGCGTGTGTGTGTGTGTGGGGAGGTGGTGTGAGAGACAGAGACAGACAGACATACAGCAAACAGACAGGCAGATAAACAGAGAGACACAGAGTGAGAGAGAAAGACAGAGAATGAGAGAGAGAGAGAGAGAGAGAGAGAGAGAGAGAGAGAGAGAGAGAGAGAGAGAGAGAGAGAGAGAGAGAGAGAGAGAGAGAGAGAGAGAGAGAGAGAGAGAGAGAGAGAGAGAGAGAGAGAGAGAGAGAGAGAGAGAGAGAGAGAGAGAGAGACTGTTCTCTGCGGCAAAAGCACGTAATGTAAGTTAATACAATATGTACAATTGTTTTACATAATTATATATGTAGGCCTATAAAACCTGTAAAAATTATTATATAATATTACGTAGGCTACGTATACTGCCACTATTAACGATGCATAAATTGTCTGACATATGGTTCTATGCATAAAAGACTTTCAGGGAAATACAAATTGGCCGATATATGATATATGACATATGATATAATTATCATAATAATGAACTAATACATGTACAGTTGTACACCGAGCCTGTAATTCTGAATGAGCAGCATAAGATATGATATCTTTGTAAATGAGAGACAGGTCATGGACCAAATAACGTCTGTGTTCTTATAGCGCATGTATACGTAAAGCCTACATGGCACATAAAATAACCTTCTCGACGTTATCGTGCAGTAGTAATGTAATGTAATGTAAATCTTCGAGAATTTCTCAGCGCCCACAAAAGCCACGTCAGGGAGACCAGCTTATTCACCGGCGCTATATCAAATCAAGTCCGCAATAGCCAGAGCTGCCGTTTTCGTTCCGGTGCCAGGTCAAAATCCGGGGAGGTCAAGCCGAGGAGACAGCGTGGTGCTACGGTGGTTGTCGGTGATGGTTGGGTGATGGAACTTGATTGGAATCTGGATAGGATAGGTTGAAAAGTTCGGTTTTCAGTCGTGAATGGAATGCAGCAGAGGAGAGTGCAAGCGGAGGAGAGGTTGAATTTGGAGGTGAGACTGCAGGAGAGATAGGAGGGTGAGCGAACAGGCGGAGGTATGTTGGGAGTCCGTTCCAAAGAGCTGGTGCAGCATAGACTAAGGAGCGGTCGCAGAATTTCAGAGAGGATGATACTGGAGGCCGAGAGAGAGAAAGATATGATGATGAGCGCGTAGACCTGTGCGGTTGAATGGTGATTAGTTGACGAATGTAGGAGGGCTGAGAGGTTTGAAGAGCGTTGTAGGTTAGAGAAACAATTTTGTAATGGATGCGCTGAGAAACTTTTAGCCAATGAAGAGACTTGAGAACAGGGGTTATGTGGTGATGTTTGGGAGTCTTAGTGACTGCGCGGGCAAGAGCATTCTGGATATTTTGCAGGCGTTTAATTTGAAGAGAATCTATTTCATGGAATCTATTTCTAGTAGTACTAGAGGCGTGCGCCGTCGACGAGTGTGTGTACCGAATAGGTAGAGGGCAAAGCGGTTGGCGTTTATATTTACGAGCGATGGTGATGGCCGCTAGAGCGTCGTCGTCGTCATTGCAATCATACTAAAATCTCTGTTTAAGCCGTCGACTGATGAGAAACAAGGATTCATTATAAATCCGACGCCTATCGTGTCATGCCGGTCGAGTTTTGCGCTTGAACGGAAGACATGTATATATTAAGCGTATGTACAGTGTACATGTATGTATATATATATATATATATTAAGCGTATGTACATTGTATATATATATATATTAAGCGTATGTACATTATATGTATGTATATATATATGACATTATAATTATGTATATATTAAGCGTATGTACATTGTATGTATATATGTTATATATTAAGCGTATGTACATTGTATGTATGTATATATATATGTTGTATATTAAGCGTATGTACATTGTATGTATATATATATTATGTATATTAGGCGTATGTACATTGTATGTATATATATATATATATATATATATTAAGCGTATGTACAGTGTATGTATATATTAAGCGTATGTACATTGTATATATATATATATATCATAATTATATACATTAAGCGTATGTACATTGTATGTATATATATATATATTAAGCGTATGCACATTGTATATGTATATATAGATTAAGCGTATGTACATTGTATGTGTATGTGCATGCGATCTGCCTGCATGGCGGATTTATGTCGTTATAAGTTGCTGTCAACGTAGACGTCAGGTCTCGTCAGGTGGCGCCTGCAGTTGGGTTCGTCTAAGTAGGTTTAGATCCGCTCTTCCTTGCATCCATTTGCTGCGGTCTGTCACTATCATGGGATGATGGGGATACGTTGGGTATTTCCTGGCTTAAAGATCACACACGCGATCTGATGCTGTTTACCTTTCTTAAACAGTCTCAGTTCGCCGGAGCATTTCTTGGGTTAAACAAGAGGCTGCAGAGAGAAGAGCACCTGTGAAAAAAAGTTTACAAAGCTGTAATTTAATGCGTTGCAGATTGGTGAGGCTTTTCATACAGCGAATCACCTCTGCGTGCATGTAGGGCATTGTAGGCTTATACGAACGGGAAGCGAAGAACTTCGTGTCAAGCAAGTCTTTATGAGATACTGGATCCCAATAATTTCAGAAGAGCTGGTTAGCACGCAGGAAGTAACTCAATGGAGTTGCTTAGTGAGCACTGAGCAGACTGCACCGAACTCACGGTCACCGACAAACTTGACATGATTGCATTGACCAATGAAGAGTGTGTCCATTAATCTTTACAAGCGTGTAAGCCTACGACTGATGCATAAGCGTATATCCGTGACATTTGAGTCGTGTGATGAAGGGACGGGGTAGGAAACGAATGAGTGCAAACGTGAGGAAGGAAGAGGATAGGTCAGCATCGTATACATCGGTGTTTAGTGTATACAGTTGTCGCATACGTGCAGACGCACGTTCGCACGCACGTACAATCGTACATACGTGCATTCGCTATTGAAGCGACGCTGCTGATGATGAAAGCCTGGAAATGCAGACGTCGATACAAACCACCCCCTCACAGCAACATGTCTGCAATAAAAAGAACCCCCGTCTGTCCGTCTGTCTATCCGTCTGTCCGTCTGCCTATCTGTCCGTCCGTCTGTCTGTCTGTCTGTCCGTCTGTCTGCCTCTCTCTCTCCCTGTCACTCCGTGTCTCTCGTCTCCGGTTTCGACTGTCGCATGTCGGGCTTTGAACAGTTTCTGACCCGGCCCCACATAATTACACGGTCGCATTATAACGATCAAGTCGTCAACAATACATAAGCTTATGCGAGTAGCGAGAGAGAAGCCCGCTTCCGGTGCATGCATGTTACGTATACGGCGCTGTAAGGTCAAAACGGATGCATGTCTATACACGTGTCTACATGACTCTCTTTTGCTCCTCTCAGTCAAACCATGACTAATATTTACACGAGTTAATCAAGTGTACAGTAGACCATAATGCAATTGAAAAGATCGTGTTTCTTCTTGCATGTTTGCTGTGTATATACGGAAAGCGAAACGTTCTTATTCAATATTCAAACAACGTGAATTAAATTACGTGAGTGCAGGGTGAAGGCCTGTATAGGCTACTGAGTACGTTTTGCATATTATTGAAAAGACCTGTATACAATACAATACAATACAATACAGACGCGTGCAATACATCTTCACATGTTATTTCGCTGATTTAACAAGAGACACACCAAGGACGTCCTCAGATAAATTTGCAGGAAGAGGCAGAACACAATGGTTCTGATTACATATCTCTAGAGAAAGCTTGAAAAATGCAAAGCAAGAAATCAAGAATTTGTGCATCTTTTCATAGAGATTTCCCCTTTCTAAATGTAAATCACGCAGTTTCACTTTTTGTATCATTAGTAGGTATATAATCAAGCCTCGGTGCTTTAGTATGAAGAAATTTGTTTAACACAAAAAGTAGTAGTTTAAGAAATTTTGGTCCATTTAAGAAGCACTGCGAATACTCAAACTTCAAACGCCTGAGAATTTGCTGAGACATTTTTGTGACGAAATTTTTTCCCTTGTGCATGAACTCTGCTCGGTTTTCATGTTCTGTCGTGTGAATGCATGATTGTCCTCTGGTCCTTTCAGTTATTTCATTGGTTTATAACCCAAAATTATGTAGGGCCTACGTTTAGAGAATTGAAAACACAACCCTGCGAAGATGTAGATATAGGCCTATACTATTATAGACCTGCATCGACGATTTCACAAACAACAATCAAAACATTTCAGTGTATTCCGTTACGAATACGGCTGCTGCAACTGCTATTGTTCTTCTTCTTCTTCTTCTTCTTCTTTCTATTCCCTATGGAGTCCATGCACTAACTTAACCCCGTCTAAAATTGGGATCAATGTCGGCCCCGACGCCACTCATCTCCATTACATCATTTTCTCCGGTCTCTGTCCACGGTGTCTCTCTTTTCCTCACGAAGGCCTACACCATTCCGCTAAGAATTTCGCTGATTCACAGCCTTCTTGAAAAGATTGGTTGCAAAGGACAGTCAAGAACGGAAGAAGTACATCCACAAATTCTTGAAGAAGGAAGTTCAAGGAACGTCGACAAGTGGTCGAGTTCGCACCGCGTGATACAAGCGCCAAACTGCAGACACTGACAGCAGCTGCGAGCATGAGCTGCGTGACAAGATGCTAGCAACTAAGGAACATAGAAAAACTTATTGTCAAAGATATATGTCTCACTTAATTAGAACAGCAATGCCAGTGCCAAGTAGTAGCAAGCTCTCGACATTTTTTTTAACTGAACCGAGAAACTAAAAACATGTTTGCACGGCATGCTCCCACCACGGACTTCTCTCACGGACAACCCTTCTAACTCAACGCATTTGATCCTGATTCTATGGTAACTCGACCCGGACCACCACGGACTACTCTCACGGACAACCCTTCTAACGCAACGCAGCGCTCGTGAATAAGCTGGTGCCCTGCGCTTGGCTTTCGAGTGGCGCTTTAGAAATTTCGAGTTTACGATTACGATTATAAGCTAAGGGATAGTCTACAAAACTCTACATCCTCGCGCTAACGATCGAGAAATAAACTCCTTGGCGAACTTGTACATTTTTTATGCAAGAATTAGAATATTTTTTATTAGTCGGATAGCCTACTACGTGTAGTCGGATTTTTTTTTATAGTAGACCACTACCTATTGAGACTAAATTCAAGACACTAAACAGATGGACTGAGTTTTTCATTGGTAATGTCAACTTCAAAGGTATAAAGACCGGTTAAACTCAGACTTACCTGTTACGTCAATGTGATCGTTAAACGGAAGTCATTCCAACTCACAGCAGCAACCGACGATTTGGCGACAATTTATCAACGCCTAGTCGTCAGAGGCGTTTTAACTCCTTCGTATTTCGTACAACGCATTCTATAGACGCTGACGAAGGTCGTATAAGGAAAGTCTGCTATAATTATAATTTATTATAAGGATCCTCAATCAGCACACATAGACAGACGTTTTAAAGTTCCGTTGGACCGTAGCACAACCAACGACAGGTAACGTAACTGGTATACGTAGCGTAAGACGCTGGTATACATGTAACGTCTATGGTCGAGAGCAAGAAACAATACTAATTTTTGTATCTACTTTTGCGCTCGAGGCTCGAAGGCGTTATACTTGTCACCACGAATCCACTGATATACGAAATGCCGTTCTTATGATGGTGGTGGGCCTTGCAGCACCGCTGCATGCGGAGGGCTAGCTTTATGGCGCGTCTTCAAAGCAGAATCCAGACGGACAATGGTAAACAGAACGCGTTGAGTGTTCTAATGAGAGGAGAGCTGCAGAGGTGGGTGGTGGGTGGATGGATGCGCGGCGGTAACCTAGGCAACGGATGGATGGACGGACGGACGCAAGGACGGACGATATGTCGCTTCTCGCAAAGACTCGATCTGTGTGGCGCCCGAGCGTCGTCGGTCTGTACATAGCGCTCACCCTCTGCAGGAGGCAGCGCCAAACTAATCGAGATGGTTGCAAGTCGCTTCTGATCGGCCTACTGTGTGTGTGTGTGTGTGTTCGTGCGTGTGTGTGTTTGTGTGTGTGTGTGTGTGTGTGTGTGTGTGTGTGCGTGTTTGTGTGTGTGATGTGCGTGTGCGTGTGTGTGCGCGCGCGTGTGTGCACAAGCGGCGCTTTGACTCAAAGAAGATTGGTCCGTCAATTCATCGTTATTATACGCAGAATTTTCACGCGTTTCTCAATCATTTCATTTCTTTATTTTTAGTCTTTCCTTGGCTTCTTCTTTCATCTTTGCTGATATTCCTGTGGTGCTTCTTTCTGCTTTATAATTTAGCTTTTCTCTTTCACAATATTCCCATCTTAGCGAATTAATCTGCTTAGAAGTTAGAATGCCCCTGAGTAGGCTGAGTCCTGTGACGAGGTTTATTGCCACTTCTTGAAATGTCGGATGCAAAAATTAATCTCAGTCTCACTTGAAATTGATGAAAGATTAGCAAGTGTGACAAAAATAGTTTCTGAAAAGTCTTAAAGTGCTGCCACGAATCGTTCTACCGTACGATATTGCATCTATAGATAATAATTTATTATACGCAACTATGATTTTGATCATAAGCCTATAATTATTAATTTTTATGTTTTTTGGAAGGGCTTGATCACAACCCCGCCGCCAAGACCATACAAGTCGTTGGACCCAGGGCATTTGAGCCCTCTCAAATGGAAATGAAGCGGGCCTGGGTGCCTGTCATAAGACTGGTTTTTGAACTTCACGTACCCTACATTTAAACTTGAAAGGGAGATGATCATGGAGGAATAATTATGATGAAAATGCGTCAATTGAAACCAGGTTGTGTAGGGTTTGTGAGGTCAGTCTTGTAGCATGTCTATCATTCTATGTAGCCTGCAATTCTCTACCACGCAACACTCGACAACAAAGACTACTGAGTTTCACTAAATTTTTCTCCTCTGAGGTCCGGAAGTTTGTTAATAGGACTTACCAGTACTCGGGATTTGAATTTTTCGTGCGTCATTTAGTTATATTAAAGACAAGGTTGTAGTTTAATTTACGGTATATTCTTACAGTCTACTTTATATGGTTCGGTAATCCGCTCAGTGGCGTAGCCAGATATTTTTTCAAGGGGGGGCAGTGGGGTGGCAGCTTAAAATGATGGGGTGGCTACCGTTGGCAATTAAAGCGCGCATCGGCATCGCGAGCCGTACGCACGATAATTGAGCAATTGAACAAAATGCTGAAAGTAGTCAGGAGTGTCATGACATCATTGACATGACAGAAATGAGCAATCACATAATTGACATGTCTTAACGACGTTAACGTGTCTTAACTCAGTAACTGAAGAACGAAGTAATTTCAGTAAAAGTCACAATCACAAAATAGTAGTCGTAAGTGAATTTACAAATATATTTTCTTAATTTGTCTCAGTGGTCTTAAACCGAAGCTACAAATATCAGAATGCGAAAAAAAATTGTTGTCTAATGATCAGATGTCTAAATAATAATTGGTAGTAAAAATTTCACATTCACAAACCTAAAATAGATGTATTCTACTGTTTTTCTGGTTAGCAGCAAAAACGTCAACAAACGTGGTCATGTTGAGAGCCTTGGCTCTTTTTGATTCAATAGAGAGCATACCCAAGCTACTGAGCCTCGAATCTGTCATGCTGTTGTCTGTCCCACAGTGCACTATAGTGGCCTGTCCCACTTTCCCATGATCCCATCACCCACCCTATAAGAAGTTGTACAGGAAGTTGTATAAAAAATAAGATAAGTCAGAAATTATATAACATTCTTTATCACTCGTAAAAGTAAAAAGTAAAACAAACGCAGGGATTGGGGGGGGCAGCTGGGGGGCAGCCCTTTCATTTGGGGGGGGGGGCGGCTGCCCCCCTTGCCCCCCCGTAGTTACGCCACTGAATCCGCTTGATATTGCATCCATACGTAGCCTACTCTATTGTATCTATCTACACCGTCGTGCTCCTAATTATTAGGCCAATACACCCTGGAACCCGTCCACGCAGCGTCCATATACAAACACTCCTCTACGACATAATAATAGGAGCAGTCTATCGCCCCATCTCTCACACAAGGCGAGTTGTCTTTCTGCCTGTCTCTCGCTGGTCTCTCTCCATCTTTAAACCATCACTCGCACTGAGTGGTTATATACATGTACTTGTACCAAAGATTCACGTCCAAATTAGAGACTGATGGTTTACCCGTACCCGCGGGTTTCAACGTACCCCGGGACGGGTACGGGTTGGGTATACGCATTTCACGGATACGGATACAGTCATCACGGGTAGCCTACGGTATACCCAGTTTTATCCACACCAACGTACTGAACCAGTGTTAGATTTAGATTTCTTAATGACGCATAATTGCGTATAGCTATAGCTAGGTCTAATGCAATTCGCACATGGCATTGGTCAAAAACGGCTGCTCAACCGGCACGCGCCTCTGTGGCAGCTTTTTTGTTCCGACGTTCGCAGAACCTTTTATAACGGCTTTGATTTCATTATAATTTGAGATACAAATTGTGGTACACACTAGATGATCTGTGGTATTCTATGCATCGATTGTATAATTATTTTGAAAATATCGATTTAGGTCGAAGGTCTAAGATGCTGACGATTAATCAGCCAATCGATCAGAATTTATACAGCGCCCCTTCAAGATATACCTACTCAGAGGTGCTCCTACCCGAGATAAAGCGAAAAAGCAGTCTCCAACAGTTTTTTGAACTGAGAACAGTTTTTGGAACTGTGAACAGTTTGGGCGGTGTCGCATAGTTAAGGGAAGCCCGTTTCTGGTAGGCCCTAGTTGGACTTCGACCAACCGTAGAGTAAGAACGGCGCTGCATTAGGTCGTCAAATTTTCGTTAGCATGACCGTCTTGCCTCTGTCTCCACTGGTGCTGGTTGGTCTGAATGCGAATGCATGACTCTCGTGTATACGCTTTAGCTTCAGTCCTTAATTCGACCTTTCCACAGCATCGTTAATTCCTACTGATATCCATCATGTACGCCATGTGCACTCTTCAATCTTTTCCGTCTCATCCACCTGATCAGCTTCTGTGCCTCCTTTCATCCGATTTCCACCAATTGGAATTGGTCCTCTACTTGATAGACCTGTCTCTAGATGTCAAAATATTTGCCTAAGAAACTCAACTGTTACATGCGTAAGCTTATCTGCTTTATTATAGAAATTAATGCGACAGTCGTTTTTTTACACCATTAATCGCTTCGAACCACAACGATAGAGCCGCAAACCTACTCGATAATTATTAAAGGAAGTCGGTGTAGAATCTGACAACTGCGTGCAACAGTGCGACGTATGATCCCTCTGGGATACTATTTTCACGGACCGACACGCTACACACCCTACTTGATGTGGCCGCATCTCTGGCAGTCAGTCAGTTGGCGTCTGCCGTAGTAGTAGCCGTGGTCATCCGGCGCCTGGTGACTCCATGCGACAACGGAAGAAGGGAGGCGACGACTATCGATCGGACTATAGAGATCGCAGCCCGAGAGAGAGACTCCTCCAAGTGCCATCCATGACGCAGAATTATTCCTGAACTTTGATAGACGAAGCTGTTCTGACCAGCATAGCACACATACGCATATACTCGGCATATATATATATATATACATATATAGGCTATACATATATATAGTATGCCTACATACACACAGCACATACAATATATACAGCATTATATATATAGCATTATGCATAGCACACATACGCATATACATGTACTCAGCTGCAGGCGGCGTTTCGCTAACAAGCTCCGTTAAGACTTGCTGCGTTCGCTATTTCCTCCTCCAATGCCAAGACTGGCCAGTGGCAGTGGGCAAATTAGGTCAACGTTCCCAGATTGGCAAAAAGATTCGGTAACTCGTTTTGTAGGTTTACGGCAATTCTGGAGATTTCATTGAGATGGTTTTCAGAAGCTTTCAAATTAGGACGATGAAATGCGAATGAAACGTGCTCGAAATCAAAATTCTATTCTAGGCCTTCTGGAAATTCTATTTCTAAGAGCAAATAAAGTTATGTGCTTAGCGATTTTGTTGTAGAAAATCAAAGCCTTGAACTGGTGTCTGGTGTCTGGTGTCTGGGACAAATCACCTCTGGCTGTCATGGAACCATGTGCAGATGACATTAATACAGAAGTCCTTTCTCAGAATTGCAAATGAGCACTGACATAACCTACCTACGAGTTTCAGAGCACTTGACCGGCTGAAAAACTGGACAGGTGAAAAAAGGGTTAGCCTATGCAAATGTTAATGAAACTTCGCTCTTATGCATACAAGATGGATCCAAGATGCAATCCAGGCACGTACGGTCCGCAATGTAACCTTGGGTCCAAACTGCATATAATTATCCGAAAAGTGCTGAATTTATAAGCAGTGTATTTTCTTTTTAAAATTCTGCCTTAATTGATTTAGAACATGATTATGAATATGAATAGAAGACTCAAAATGTTCTCGGTAACAACTCTCACTTGTTTATAAAGTCAGACGACAACGTCTCTTTCTTATTCTCACTTTGGGAGAGGGGTTTAAACTGTGGCACTATAACTATACTCATCCGTAAACAGACTAAGTGTAGCATACTACAGATCATTGTGTCTGGTCATCGCACTGGACATGTGTAGTAGGGTGGTCCAAAAAAATAAAATTCAAGCTAGATACCAAGGCGCCCTCTCAGTTTGTTAGACCTGTCAATAGTATTATTGAGACCAAATTTCAGCTTCCCAGTCCAACTGGAAGGCGGTGCTCAACGACATCGAAATATTACCATGTAGTTGTATTAGCAAGAAATCTTGATGTCTTTTAGCTTGATCAAAAACCTCAACCCTTGTCATGTAGACGAACTTGAAATAGATTCTGTTGTACTATCATACTTATTACAGTCAGTGCTAGCTACTTGACAGCTGTTTAGCCATCAAGTGACAAGTGCATTTTGATAGCAATAACACTTCAGGTGATCTGATCATGAAGCATTGAGATTGTTGGTCACAATTACTGCAGCGCTTATGTGCGATCCTTTTGTCCTGCCATTTTCACGGAAAACCATTCATATGGAGTGCTTAAGAAGCCCAGATGGAGCATGCTGAAGCTGTAAGATCTGAATTTGTACCAAATTGACCACTTGCAGTACATTGGAAATGTTGACCGCCTGTGAGTGCTAGTGTCAGGTGATGGTGTCGCTAAACTCTTTGGTATGCCCAAATGTCCCTCTATGACAGGATATAATTTAAATCCAAGGTCATTCATCATCTTCTGAAGTTATCGAGACTCGCTGATATTGGCTAAGACTTGAACTTTGATACAACACCGGACGTTTTAGTGAAGTGTAGGTTTTTCTGGAAAACAGGATATGTAAAATGTTCCTGTGGTTGGCCTGCTGTCGTCATTGTGATGGAGTTGATTTAAGCCAAAATCTTCATCTTGTGTTGTTGTCCATCTAATCCAAAATAGAATCCAATCTTAAAGAGATTTAATGCTGTGTGGGATGGTGTGACACGTGGCGACATACGAGTACTGGAAGTCGTATCCGCTACTGAAGCCCCATGAGAGAGCGATCAGTTTCATCAAGTAGACTGTTGAAAATAAAGTCAATTTCAGAGACGACTACCAAGAAGTCATTGAGGTGTCAATGGTTGTCCTTGGAAGTCAGCCCCCAATAAGAAACTGGAGAGCCCAATTTACCATGCACGTTGAATGGCCAGGGTACTGCATATCATCAAAATAATTGTTCGATTTAGCAATCAACGTGAAGTATTAAGTCTAAGAGAAAAGAAAAACTCAGATCCATCCTTTTGTGCGATTTGGTTCCTTTCTTCATTCAAAGGCATGGATGCAGGCCTCCTCTTGCTCTTGAATGGCCAGGTTACTGCATATCATCAAAATAATTGTACGATTTAGCAATCAACGTGAAAATTAATATTCAATCTAAGGGAAAAGGAAAAAACTCAGATTCATCCTTTTGTGCGATTGGGTGTCCTCCTTCACTCAAAGGCATCCTCTTGCTGCTGAAACTCCAGGACAAGATCTGTCAATTTTGATTGATATAGGACTTTTGATTCAGGTGACTATTATTTGTAGGAGCTCAACGTTGCTGCCATGAATGTTCTAGAAAATTATCAATAGGCCTACTTAGTGCCTTTCAGATGAGGCTGAATGTCTGACACTCTTATGCTGCCATCTGCCTGATATGGTTCAGATAAGGTGAAGATTTTTTACGGAATGACCGCAAATCCTAGTGAAAGGATGTTGACGATAGTGCTGCAATACAGAAGGAGGGGGAATTGCCTGGTCGAGTTTGCAACCCAGTGAACACTGACACTACTGCCACGCCTGAAATTTGGTGATTCCTTTTTATACTTACACCAGTGCAATAGCCTGACGATGATGATTATCAGCAGGGTAGAGGCTGAAGTCAGCAATTGAGAATGGTAAACGACATGGCTGAGAGAAGTGTGAAGTTGTTCAAGGAATTAAACTGACTCATCACTGATGAAGAAGAAAGCAGTATTTTCTCCAAGTGGTTGAGGCAAATAGAAAAGATGTCCCCACTCAATCATCAAAGAAATATGCTGTTGACAATGTGCTTGCAAAGCCTTCTACAGTGTAGACGTCATCGTATGTTTGGAGTCATAAAACGAGAACAATAGACATTCGTGGATTTAACGATTTTTTGGACATTTTCCATATTTAAAACCTACTGAAATCTTATATTTCAAGTTCACCAATTGTTTAAGTGTCACACATATTGTCATGTTACAGTAGGCCTAATGTACCATCTATCTTGAAATAAAGCACAATTGTATTGGAATATATGCTCAACATATTTATTTCTACAATTAACGTCTTTTCATTGGCCCATGCAAAGTAAGACAGTCGTTGAGCACCGCCTTCCAGTTGGAATAGGAAGCTGAAATTTTGTCTCAGTAATACTATTGATAAGTCTAACAAACTGGGAGGGCGCCCTGGTTTTTAGCTTGAACTTTATTTTTTACCATGTATCTGTGAACCACACTAATGTGTAGGCCTATTTCGCATAATGATAGCCTACTTCCTTACATGTGCCTGAGGCGCAAGAAACAAGACGTGCTGACGGGGTGCAATAATATGCCTGAGGTCATTTGTCAACAGACTGCGAAACAACATGTAGCCTACATGTAGGAAATGTTCGTCGACCTAGATGCTAATGAAGCCTTCCCATCGATTCACAGATGATGCAAGCGACACATCATCCATTCCAAACCTTATTTGCACCGTCGCCCTTGATTACTATATTCAGCTAAGCAGCTGCTGCTGCTGCTGCTACCGGCCACTCCCTTCGGTGCATTATTTTATAAGAGTATCTAATTCCACTCCATATTGTACTCGATACCGACGACCACATCATCATCATCATCATCATCATCATCATCATCATCATCATCATCATCATCGTCGTCTCTGTGGACTTTGAGTGATTCTGGAATTTCAAATTCAGACTCGAGACGTTATTTCAATGAAGTTAGCGTATTCTGATTAGCGTTGATGGTGTTAAAGCACTCTTGTATCGGTATCATCATCGTCGTCATCATCACCATCATCATCATCATCGCCATCGTCATCTTCATCATCATCATCATCATCATCATCATCATCATCATCATCATCATCATCATGTCATCATAATCATGCACCTGCATGAATTTATCGACGATAATTGCAGAAGGGAGTCCTGTGAACAGCTGTAGGGTTGTGTCTATCGACGACAATTTTGCTTTCTGCCTCTAAAGTCTAAAGTGATAGTCGTCGTCGACTCTTCGTCGTGACTTTAGTCAAAATAAATATCTCAAACTTTAATATCTTCTGCAGAGAGATGTGTGGAACACGGACGAAGAGCTCCTATGTATGTATATAAGACGCAGAGTCAGAGGAACTTGAGGAAGCCCTTATCATAATTTAGTCGAGACTACCACGTACTACACCGACGTGGCCTTGCAATGCTGCCTGATAAATGTGATTGTATTTGTAATCGCACATTTCTATAGGACGTGGGGTGGCGTAGGGGGTCGAGGGGTGGGGTGGGGTGGAGGGGGATGGATTGGGAGGTGAGGTGGAGTGGGGGGTGGGAGGGGGTTGGGGGTGGGATGGGATGGGGGTGGAAATTTTCGTCAAACCCAAATTTCTCCGGTGGCGTACTGGTATAGAGGTTGGAGTGTGGTGGGGTGTTGTGTGGTGGGGTTGTGGCCGGAGCAGATCGAATCCTAAATTTCCCGGGCAACGCCGGGTACCCCAGCTAGTAGGCTATATAGGCAAACTATTTCAAAAGGATGGATTGGACGTGTATAACAGTGAAGCCCGTTCAAACTGCCCACGTCCTGTTGGGTAGGACTGGATACGAAGAAAAAAATTACGCTACGGTAGGTTATGCACCTACAGCTGGTCAGGATCATAGTCTGCTTGAGAACACAAATTACGCGGTCTGTGTAATTATAGCCCACACTGTTCAGAGGACAGCGATTACGAAGATTACGAACACTCTAGAACCAACCGCGTTACAATGGACATTTGAAGTCAACAGTGGCGGCGCCAGGATTTCAGTTTCGGAGGGGGGGCTGAAGCCTCGCGGCGAAATTGTTACATTTTCGCTGCCAAAATTTCTGACGACCTTTTTTTAGACCTCATGAAAATTTTCCATTTTCGCCGCCAAAATTTCTGACTTTTTTTTTGTCGTCAGCCGAAAATTGCCGTGGATATTTCAATGTAAAAAATTCGGATGGCCCTTTTTTAGGGGGGCTGAGCCTCTTGTAGGGGAGGGTTAGCCCCCCAGCCCCCTTATACGCCGCCACTAGAAGTCAAACTCTATAAACAATTATTTTTTTCATATTAACTGTGGCGACGGGACGTGTGCCACCCTCCCTCGACCCTCTGCTCTCCGCCTCCTCCCCATTATGCCACCCTTACCATTGCAACGACCTACAGCCTTCTGCAGACACACCTCCGCTCCACAGTCATGTTCAGAAATCAGAATGCCGGTGACGATGCGACGTGTGCTCTCCGCAGAAAAAGCGACCGCCAATCAGTCTTCCTGCATTTTTATAGCGCCCAACTCTATGATTAGATGAGGAGGAGTGGGCACAGACTAGATGATGTGTTAACATGATTAGTAGGGCATAGTGACGATAAAGGATCATGTTTGGCATATATTAATTTGTTGCTCCTATCTATAGGATAGTGTTTGGTATAGAAATTTTGTTTCTGGCATGCTGCTTAACTTTGCCGCCATGGCCCTGAAGTTATTCGAGTACACCGTACTATTGAGCATTGCATTGACACTGCTAAAATTCGACAATTTTCTGATCTGAAGTAGTAATTAGGCTTAAAAATAGGAATATTGTGAGTCACATTTTATGGCACGGCAGGTGAATTTGTTTGGCAATTCCGACATCTATGAGCTACAAACAAGGGAATAAGGGGGTCGTCCATAAACGACGTCACGCACTTTAGGGCGATTCCCCTTGACTCTCGTCACACGTTAAAACAAAGGTCATATGATATCTAGCATTGGACCGTCACAAATCGTCATAGATGTGTGACCACTGACCCTCTCCCCTCCAGTTATGTGACGTCATTTAATGCAATATTCTAACTTTAAAAAATGTAAAAAAATCATTAAGATTGAAAAAACCTTGTGGTCTTTAATTACGCTTCAAAAAATGTTCAAATGCTGGCAATGCGTTTCACTCATGTTATATAGTCTATTTAATGGTTGTGGTATATTTGACCATGTTTCTATGGATTCGCGCTTTGTTCGAATGTGGCCTTCTCAATACGCTCTTTGTCACAAACTGACCTTGCTTCATCTATAGCCTACTACCTGTAGCAACTTTGACCGCATGCTTGTGGCAATGGTATTTTCA
This sequence comes from Lumbricus terrestris, assembly GCA_949752735.1. NCBI lineage: Eukaryota > Metazoa > Annelida > Clitellata > Crassiclitellata > Lumbricidae > Lumbricus > Lumbricus terrestris. Next base: position 37,592,965 of record OX457040.1, read on the forward strand.
AGACTAACATACTGCCAGTTTTAATGGATTCCTGAACGTCATTTTTCTTAAACTTGCAGGTTATTGTAGGTTCAAGTCTGGAACAATCCAACCAGTTAACTATAACACAGTAGATAGTGGCTACTAAATTCAGTTTTGGGATTGTGATTGTTCTAGTATGACATGAAATGCTAATAGACAGCGATCAGTTTCCCTTGCTATCTTAATTCTTCTGGCAACCAGTTCTGCGTGTTTTTTTCTCATCAATCATCATATTCACTTAAACATTTTCTGGGTAGCTATAGTAGCCATTCTTTTGAATACATTCAAATGATTCAACAACCTTTCTCTTTAAGTATGGTAGGAAGCTTGATAAAATGCTGAACAAATAATATATGTCGTAACATCAACCCATTGAAATGGAACATGCAGATGAACCACTGGAGAGGACGTCTTGCATGTAACTCCAGCTTTCTTATTCCATTGTTCCAGCATGCATGCATTCCTGTATTTACCGTCGTTCCATCACAGCTAACAGCTATTATTATTGAACCGAAAGAAATATCATTAAGCCAATCAGACAAAAAGTCATGCATTGCTTCGAAAATTCCTGCGGCTAGTCCCCTCCTTGGTGAGATATGCCCTGTCCTCGTATCAAACATGCATACTCTTCCATTATTTTATATTTATGAAAATTATGACTGAAAATATACAGTATTACAGTTATACCTGTCCCAGCATCAAAATACAATGCTGCAGCTTCACGCATTTCTCCTCTTCCATCGGATAATTTTTACGAAAACTTTCTCTCTCTCTTCTCACAATCTGTCAGTAGCTGAAGTCGTCAGTAGTCACAATTTCATAGTCCACAAGTAGACCTACTTCTGTTGCAAGTGCAGCACCGACTGCATTGCAGAAACTATACCTATCACATTCCCTTGACAAAGCTGGAGTGACTTGGTGTAGCGAGAGCATGTTTTTCCTTTATATCGCATATGATGATGATGATGATGATGATGATGATGATGATGATGATGATGGTGGTGCTCTGCCCGAAGGCAGGTTCATTGGCTTTACGCCCCTGGGGATGAGATGAGTGAGGTGGTTTCCCGTTGCCTTCCCCACAGACAATGATGGGTAAGCAACTTGCCCAAGGTCGCTCCGCAGGAGCTTGCGTCCCTGCGTCCCACACGTGCTAGCCCGAGATATCTAAATCTCCGAAAATTCAATGTCAACTCCCAGCCCGGGGCTTGAACCGCAGTCCGTTGCAACCAACAGACGAATGCAGCTCGCACTTACCGGTGTAGCTAACTAGGCCATATCGCATATAAACATCCTCAATGATTCTGACACTCTGGAATCGGAGTCAACTGTACCACAGATGGAATCATTGTCTGTTGAATCATCTATATACTTTACACAGTCCTTGAGATTTTTAATACTTCTTATAATTATTCTCTTTTTCTTATAGTTATTCTCTTTCTTTTCTCTTTCTTTTCTGTCTGTTTCCCCATGACCAACGTTCTCATGTTTGCACAGTGCGTGTTTTTGCCATGGTTTGCAGCCGCGAAAGTAGACTAAACTTCAGGTGCTCGGCGGCAAAGTTAGATGCAATAAATTTGATGCAATTTTTCTTCAGTTCTTTTATTTAGGACCTGGAGCAACCTTTTAAGTTATGCCAAAGTTCATTTTCAACGAAAACATTTTTCTTGCTATACCCTAATGATTAGGCTACTGACTGGTCAACACACTTACATGTGTTGACGGTCAATCGAGGGGAGTAGTCTAGTAGATGGGGTGGAGGGGGGGGGGGTAAAGGGGTCGCCGCCGTTTGGTAACGAAACTTCTACGCATAATCCCACCGCAGATGACCATGCATGCTCGTGTACAGAGAGGAAGTTGGAAGTTGGAGGGAGGGAGGAGGAAGTTGCGTTGCAGTGAAGGAATGAGGGAAAGAAGGAATTGAAGTATGAAATATGAAGGATTGAAGATGTAGGTAGGAAGGAAGGAAGGAAGGAAGGAAGGAAGGAAGGAAGGAAGGAAGGAAGGAAGGAAGGAAGGAAGGAAGGAAGGAAGGAAGGAAGGAAGGAAGGAAGGAAGGAAGGAAGGAAGGAAGGAAGGAAGGAAGGAAGGAAGGAAGGAAGGAAGGAAGGAAGGAAGGAAGGAAGGAAGGAAGGAAGGAAGGAAGGAAGGAAGGAAGGAAGGAAGGAAGGAAGGAAGGAAGGAAGGAAGGAAGGAAGGAAGGAAGGAAGGAAGGAAGGAAGGAAGGAAGGAAGGAAGGAAGGAAGGAAGGGAGGGAGGGAGGGAGGGAGGGAGGGAGGAGCAAGTGAGCAAAGAAGCAAATGAGGAAGCAAGCAAGGAAGGGAGCAAGCAAGGAAGCAAGCAAGGAAGGGAGCAAGGAAGGGAGCAAGAAAGGGAGCAAGCAAGAAAGGAAGCAAGGAAGGGAGCAAGAAAGGGAGCAAGCAAGCAAGCAAAGAAGCATTTGAGGAAGGGAGCAAGGAAGCAAGGACGGGAGCAAGCAAGGAGGGTAGGGAGCAAGGAAGGGAGCAAGCAAGCAAGCAAAGAAGCAATTGAGGAAGGCCTAGAAGGGGCAAGGAAGCAAGCAAGGAAGAAAGCAAGGAAGAAAGCAAGGAAGCAAGCAAGCAAAGAAGCAATTGAGGAAGGCCTAGAAGGGGCAAGGAAGCAAGCAAGGAAGAAAGCAAGCAAGCAAAGAAGCAATTGAGGAAGGGAGCAAGGAAGCAAGGAAAATAAGCATGCAAGGAAGGGAGCAAGAAAGAATGAACGAAGGAAGGAATGGAGGAAGAATGGAGGAAAGAATAAAGGAAGGAAGGAAGTATGGACACACAAAGGAATGGATGAGCGAAGAAAAGACGACAGAATTAACGAAAGAACAAATGAAGGATAGAATGAAGTTAGGAAGAAAGAAGGTCGGATAGGGATGAATTTTAGAAGGAGGAAGAAAAATAATTAACAAAATGAAGAAACGAAAGAAAGCTGAAAGATGAGTAGAGGAAAAGAAGGATTGACAGAATGTTGGGAAAGGCGAAGCGGGGCGGAAACAGAGGCGAAAGACGGAAGGAAAGTAACCAGAGAGCATAGAGAAATGAAAAGGATAGATGGAAAGATAAAGACTGATGGCCGATTCTTCTGTCCCTCCCCCCCTTCTTCTTCTGATGGCATTTCCTCTGTCCGTCTCTACACCATCACTTCCTTTCTTATTCCTTCTCCTCGATCTTCCTCGCCATTCATCTACCCTTGCTCTTCAATACCCCACCCCTCCTCCTGCGCAGCATTTTTCACAATACGTTGGACACCGATATATGGAAGATTTGTTTTAGTCGCTTTCATTTGACAACGGTCTGCTCGACCGCCGGATAGAACCCGGGAGAATCGATCGGCGGAGGGAGGAAGCGCGGCTGTTGGCCTCGGCGGCAGCGGTGGGGGACAGTGGCGGCGGCGGCGTCGATAATCGTGCTACGAATCGTAACTCTTCATCGTGTCATTGTAGGGTGGAGGGAGAGGGAAGAGGGAGCCTCTCTTCCTCTTCCCTCACCCTCTTTCCCTCCCTTGACGATGGTGGGGTTTCGAATAGACCTAATCCCAGTCCATTTATTGTCAACTGTCACTGCAGGTCATCATGCAGAAGCAGCAGTCTAATCTATCGACTGGATGATAGGAGACTCGATGGTATTGCTTCGATCAACATCGTCTGTAGCCTAAAGTTCGTTTTGTAGGTCAAACACGTCGCGAAACTAGGCCTACATAATTTTTTCTATATAAATATAATATTCATATATACTATTGTATATATAGTAGGCAGTGGCGGATCCAGAACGTTTCGAAGGGGGGGCCAAAAAATTTGGGGGCTGGGGTCGGAAATTTTTTGGTTGATCTTTCGCTGGAAATCTGATTAACTATTTTAGTCGTTTTTGGCGGAACCAGAGTTTAATTTAGCCCTCACCTCTAGGGGGATTGAGGTTTCCGGAGGGTTACATAATTCACCGTCTGAAGACAATCATGAGGCGCGCAGCGCCGAGAGTGGTAGGGGAGGGGTGTGGGGAAAGGATATGCCCCTCCCCACCAGAAACTTTTTGAATTTTCACATTGCAATGGTAGCATTTTAAGCTGTTCTCTTAACAAAATAGCTGTACTTTTCAGTGCTTATAAGAGTGCCATAAGATCTCAATAAATATTGACTTTACTTAAAAACTTCTTTCCCGAAAACTAGATTTTTTAAGTAATCCGCCGGAAATCTTCAAAAAGGGTGTTCAATTTTCCTTCCCAAAAAACCGATGACATTTTTTGATCATCCGTGCGAAATCTTAAAAGAGGTGTTTAATTTTTCGTCTAAAAAGAGTGATGACGTTTTAGTCTTCCGTGCGAAATTTTCAAAAAAAGGTGTTCAATTTAGCATCGCAAAAAACTGATAACTTTTTGCAGTCATGCGTGCGAAATCTTAAAAAAGGTGTTTAATTGTTCGCCTAATAAGAGTGATGACGTTTTAGTCTTCCGTGCGAAATTTTCAAAAAAGATGTTTAATTTCGCTTCCCAAAAAACGATGACCTTTTGTAGTCATGCGTGCGAAATCTTAAAAAAGGAGTTTAATTTTTCGTCTAAAAAGAGTGATGACTTTTTAGTCTTCCGTGCGAAATTTTTTAAAAAAGGTGTTTAATTTCGCTTCCCAAAAAACGATGACCTTTTGTAGTCATGCGTGCGAAATCTTAAAAAAGGAGTTTAATTTTTCGTCTAAAAAGAGTGATGACGTTTTAAGGCTAAAATAAATAAAATACTCCCACTACTGAATGAAATATAGTAAGATATAAATAAAAACAAGGAGTAAACATGTGTTATCATTCACCGCACTTTCTTGCACATGTAGACTACACTAAAAACTTAACATGTTTCGCCCTGAAATTTTTTGGCATCTGCAAAAAATAAATTACATCCCAAACACTGTTGTTCGTGTTAACTTGATTTGTAATTAATAGTTAGTTGTACTTGGTTATACTTGTGTTTATTTGTGTTAATGTTTTTAAAATTTACTACGAATATATACACGATTGACTTACATTGTATGCCATAAATCATAGTTGGATACTGTTATAAGATTGTTTCATTTCGTTGCTTTATATTAAGACAATGCAATTGCGTGAGAGACTTAGATTACATTTATATATATTATTTCTATTATAGATTTTAATTACATTTATACATTAATTCTCCTGTGCATGACTGACACCCTGAATTTTTTTTTTCGTCCACCATGGATGGGGAGGGCCACGTCCCATGGTGATTTGAAATGGGGGGCCATGGCCGGATTGGCCCCCCCCTGGATCCGCCCCTGATAGTAGGCATGGGCGCCCGCAGAAATTTTTGCAGGGGGGCAAAATTTTTACGATAGTCACGGTTAAATTTTTTAGTAGCCTGAACGTGAAAAATGCAAAGCTGGAAATTAAGAACACGGGTATTTTTCAAAGAGATTTCTTATGCAATTTCTCAGTTTCATTTTGTGTATAATTTTTTTAATTAGGATAGTTTCCTTAGAAATTTGCTAAAAATAAAAAATAGATGTTAAAGAGTAGTTTCCTAAAGGTGCGCTATGTAAGTCTATAATATAGAACGAATGAATGAATAAATGAACGAAAACTAGGTGTCAATTTTCAAGGGGCAAGTGCTCCTCTAGCTGCTTGAAAGCCGATCGCAGGGCACCAGCTTTTTCACATGTGCTGCATCGAGTCAGAAGCCTATTCCAAAGAGTAGTCAGAAAGAGACCCGAGTCTGGTAGCCATGGGGCCAGAGTAGCTGTTAATGCGGGTATCGTTTAGGAAGGTGAAGGATACGAGGATCAGATGAGTGTGGGTATCGATTCTTTTGAACAGATCTCTTTGTCAGTTTTGGGTGTAAATCCCGAAACGTGATAACCAGAGCCTCTTATCCAAGTTTATCTACAGTTTGACCTCCCTGGATTCTGTACTGGCAACTTGCGAAATGGACAAAATGGAGCCTGGCTTATAGCAGACTTGGCTTACATAATTACAATGCTGGTGAATAAGCAGATCTCCCTGATGTAATTTAAGTTTACCTTGAGAAATTTTCAAATTTTTGCATTAGTATTTAATTTTTGGCAGTTGTGATTATTTTCTCTACAGATAGATTCCACTCAAGTTGGCCAAAATCGATATGCCTGCTGTTTGCTTGGGTGCCCGCAGGAGGGTTTAAAGCCAATGGTCATTGTTGCAGTTTTTAGAAAGGCCTTGAACATGCACGGCAGAATTATAAGAGCATGCTTATTTCTATAGAGATCTCTAAACGTAGCTTTCTTACTTTCACTGTCTGTATCATTCGTATCATTGGTGCATCAATGCAAAAAAATTTGTTAAAAACCCAAAAGTAGTAGTTAAAAACATAGTTGTCAATTTTCCAGGGGGGCAAGTGCCCCCCCTGCCCCTATGTGCGGGCGCCCATGATAGTAGGCCTATATATTTATTTAACGATCTTCATCAGTTAGTTTTCTTCTCCAGATCACCGTCTCGTCTGGCTGTCTCTCGAACCACAGCATGCTATAGATTAAATGTTCGTTTTCTCCTTAAATTCTACTTTAGATATCGGCTTCACTTCTGACCGGACAGAAATCATCATCTGTGATAGGAAGACTATCGGCAACTGTCCAGTAATACCCAACATAATCTGGATGTGCAACTTAACCATCGTACAAACTAGGAGTAGGGACAGTAGAGAGAGACAGACATTAACTTTGCTCACAATACATGCGGTCATTGGTTCAGGCCTTACTATAACTATAATTGCTATAATGATTAGTATCATTATCATTATCATCACATTATCATTATTTGATCCATTAATTATTATTGATTGTGGCACTACAACAATTTCATAATTTGGTTGAAAATAAAGAAATCACAAAAAGTGCGATAACACATTTTCAATCTTACTTGTCTTATTTTCACCTGAATTACATGCAGTACGTTTCGAATGTAAAGAAAGTGCAATTTAGCGAGTTCACTACTTTACCCTTAAATTTAAAATAAACATTGCACACAAAAACTTCTATGAAGTTGTAAACCAATTAAGACTCAATATCGATAAATATCATTCAAGTTGCAATTATTTAAACCAAACATTTTTAAATAATCCGTAAAATCCGTAACCCTGTTCAAATTTAATTATATCAAATGTTGTCGAGTAGCATTATTATTACTAAGAGGCAACCAATGACAATCATCTCTACACTATTTCAAGTCATACTCTGCTTCAAGACCCTTCCCGATACGTTGCAGAAGTTTCTGATACCAATTGTCAAGGTGAATGAAACGGGTGAATTCGGCGACAGCATTGTCGAAAGAGTTGGAGTCCTGATCAGAGCAAGCAGCTATGAGTTGCTACACCAAAGAAAGTAAAAAAAACAATTCAATAAATATGCATAATTTTCAAATAATTTCCAAACTACAGCACAATATATAATCATTTGTACATTGGTGTATAGTTATGCAACAGAGTTTAATCCAACAATAATGGTTTTTAGATGGCTTTCAGAGACGTTCATGGTCATGCTTTCACGTTCTCAAAACTTAACTGCATTTCTCATTGACGAACCAAGCTAAGACCTTTTGGACTGCTTATCTAATCTTACTTCAAAGAGATAACAACAAAGAATTCATTGATGAGATATTAAACAACAAGTGTTGTAAACAACTACGCCATACTGTGACAGAAAAGTTGCTGTTACGCATCTGCTACATAGATTTGTGGAACAAACCATTTGTATGTGCACTTGTTATAGCGCCCCTTCAAGCATTCTACTCAGAGGCGCTCCCGACTGCAGAGCGGACACTGCATCGGAGTTTCACGCCGAAGCGCTGAGCAATTGCGAGTGAAGGACTTGCCCAAGGTCCCTACGCGGCGACTTGAAGTGGATTCGAACCTCGAACCTTCCGGCTTCAAGACAACGACGCCACCACTACACCACCACGCTCCACAAACCGTGGTCAAGCTGTCTGCCTACACAGCAGTGTAATTTGGTTCCGGCAAGTCCAGTTATGCATCGGTACCACATCAAGAAAATTTTGATATTTGTCCATTACCAGTTCGAAAGCCCGAGAGCAGTAAAATGAGCACTAGTGTCCCCAGTCATTTGTTAGTCATTACGCTCTTTATTTCTATTATTAATTACGGTAGAATGTACCTTAAGAAAGATGCATTCCCTCGAATCTCCAAACGCAGGGAACATATCTTCGTAGCGATGGATAGCATTCGAAGCGTCCTGCACATCGTTGCACATACGACAGAGTGCAGCACGGAAGTAATAATCTTTAGCACCATAGCGCAATAAACGGTTGTCCATACCAGACATGGCTATCTGGAAAATACAAACATTTATTAACAGATATATTATCTTCACGCAAAACACGCTCATTTAAGTTTCCCAAAATCAGACGTAAGCACAGTAATAATTTTGTTTCTCTAAATTTTTCTAGCAGATTATAAATTTCCAGGTTTCAGAAGCTTAGCAGAAATGCACAAAAGATTGTTCTTCATATAAGCACTAATTAATCACTTTATGAACTTTTAAGGATAAATTATTCCTCATCTATGCTGCAATGTCTTTTACCTGCACGTATATTTCACCAGAGTTCCAGTAAAAGTGCATCAAGTACCTTTTCATAGATGGCAATGGCTTTGTCGTATTGTTCAGCCTCAGCAGCAAACTGAGCCACTTTGACAAGACACTTGTTGGCGGCACTGCATCAGTAAAAACATAAAAACATACGAATTTAGTCGTTGACCAGTTTTAACAGTACAACTACAATAATAAAAATAATAACTACAATTATAATAATGTACATGCAATGCAAGCGCCTAAACCAGTGCTTCTCAACCTATGGGTCGAACATCCAAACGCTTGCCTATGATTTGTCCGGGGTCAGATGGAACTTTAAGGAATCTGTAAAAAAGCTGCCAGCATAGCTCCTAAATAGTTTAGATTTATGTAATTATGGTCACCACACTAACTACTACACCGAAGCAACATGAAATAAATTTTTACCTATTTTTTGCACAACGATTCATTCTACAAGATGCCATTTTAGATTTAAAAAACATTAAAACAAAAAAAATTAGAAATTCTTTTGTTGACTATCGATTGATTAATTATGCTATTATTCTTGATGTGTATGGAATATTATACATTATCATAATATGGTGAAAAGTGAACCGCACCATAATGGTAAAAAATGGATTGAAGGAAGTGTACCCACCAATTCTAGCGTAGGGGCCACCACAACTTTGGAAATATTATCAAGGGATTGCAGTACTAAAGAGGTTGAGAACCACTGGCCTCAACATATATATGCAAAGATATATATTATATGCATATATATAGATATATATATATTGTGGGTCGTAACACCCAAAGGGTGTATACGTGTTGTTGAAGGTGACATGTTGATAAATGTTGAGAGGGATGATGATTGGAGACCATCCTTGTTCTGTCTAGAATGAACGACCGTGAATAGGGAAAGTCAGTCTGGCTTCAACCATCAGTCCTTGGGGAAAGGACCAGTAGCAGCGCCGGGGGGGCCTAGGGGCTAAGCCCCCTAAAAAAGGCCATCCGGGTTTTTTACATGTAAAAATAAAATATTTCCACGATTAGCCCCCCCAAAATACCGAAACATATGCATGATATTTCGACCAAATGACTAAAAAAGGTCGTAAAAAATTTTGGCGAATGAAACTGGAAAATTTCCTCCGTGAGGATTCAGCCTTCCAAAAACTCAAATCCTGGCGCCGTCACTGGAAAGTATGGTAGAAATAGAAATGAAGAGAGCGGATGATGATGGCTCATCATAAATCGTCAAGAGATTTAGAAGCAGCAATGACATCAGTCAATCAACTAACCATGAAGACTCCTCTCCTTTGTAATAGTCGGCGGCCATCTCATAGTGCAGGATCGCCTACGAACAGTCATGAACATTGCACGGCATATAACAAGTACTTCGAAATAACACACAGAAGACACATAGGCATGCAGACTGCAGCATTACCAAAATACAGGATAATTTCCAAACTCATCTGTAATGGACCATCAACTTAGAACATCCACACAAAGGATTTTTATGAGGTACTTAATATATATAAATATATATATAAAATGTCCTGATACACTGCGTACGTGTTATAGCGCCCCTTCAAGCTCCCTACTCAGAGACGCTCCCGACTACAGCACGGGCGCTGCATTGGAGTTTCACGCTGAAGCGCTGAGCAATTGCGAGTGAAGGACTTGCCCAAGGTCCCTAAGCGGTGACTTGAGGTGGATTCGAACCTGCAACCCTCCGGCTGCAAGGCAGCGTATATACCCACTACACCACCACGCCCCACATGTGTAGTAATTACAATTTCATGCCATTCTTAGCCACAGATTGCTTTGTTGTATAATTATTACAAAATATTTCCATGCTGCATCGTGACTCCTGTGTATTAAAGCTCAAGTAATCTCATTCACAATTTCCCTTGCTATTAAATAAAATATGTGACTATTACCTTTGGGATGTTGGCATCCTCTTTCTCAAAAATCTCAGCAGTGGTCACATGATGTTTGGCAGCTATTCGAAATTTTCCCTGTAACACGGCACGGAACATATTTAAGGGATTAGATTTCTTTCTTTAGAAACAAACACATGATAAACAAATTAAAAAGTATGATAAAAATGCTACTGCTCATTATGTTATGGGTCGCTAAGTTCAGTGTAGGTCATGCACGGTGATTAAATTATGTCTTAGTTTTCTGTCTGAAGTCCGACAACATTCAAAAACCTTCTGACACTGAATTCCAGCTACCATTCTGAATCAGCCAGGTCAAAATATTACCCACTTTAGCCAGTTCTTCTTTTGAAAATGTGCAGCCCAGAATCACATATGCTGTCAACAACACGAAAATCATGATCTGTTTTATGCATGTCATTTCCTCGTCATTCCCTCAAACACATAACATCATCAACTTGATGAATGGTGTCGGTGCATGGCTGCCTCCACTTTCTTACATTATAAGCTATCATGTATACTTTACTTTACTTTATTATTGTAATTCTGTTTATTCTGCATTCTCCTTTAATGGCACATTGTGCATTTGCAAATGGAGTAACAAAGGCTATACCTACTTACTTACTTACATACAGTTGCAAAACCATAACCATTAAACATCATAGACAAAAAGTGATAAGTGTGGTTTCTGCACATCATCGAAACTGGAATGGCGAATTGCAACTCATCATGTATAATCATTCTCACCATATCAGTGTAGATTTCAATGGCTCTCTGTAAAATCTTCACAGCTTCTACAAGAGTCATATATATATATATACACCGGTAAAGTACCTAATATTATGCTCTAACTTATTATTTTGCAACACATTGTGTCACAAGTAAAACTATTAAAGACAGAAAATACTAAAACATATCAATTTTAATAAATAAATAAATAAATAATCAAATTCCGAAACTGCACAGAGATATAAAACAATATTTAAAAGACAACTAAAAATGTATTGGATGGCATTGTTACAATGTCAGCCAATGGCTTAGGAGTAAACAATAATTACGTCAAGTCAAGCAAATTAACATAATAGGTTAGAAAGGTTATTGAAAAGTTTTAAAGTCAAGCTCACCACTGGCATTTGTCTTTCTGTAGCAGTTGGCTGCTTCAACATACTGAGAAGCTGCTTGATGATTGCTTTTACACTTTATCTCCAGAGCTGCAGCTTTGCAGAAGGCATCTCCAGCCGCTAAAAGTTACAAGAGGAACCAAATTGAAGAAAACATAAACAAATCAACTTGATTCTATTAAATTCTATAAGCAACTTAACTACTCAAGTATACAATAAAGTAGTTAATCAGCAAAACATCAGCAATTTACATTATTAGTGAAATAGTCAATCGTACACAACTATGAACGTGTTACTGGCATTGAAGTACTGCCATTTGTTTTGTTTTTTTACTTAGTAAACACGAAAATATCTTTTAAAATTCAACCTGCATGACATATTTATGCATCAGCAGATCAAATTTTGAGTTGTACTTCAACAGTTTATTTTATGACAGAATTTCAATAATTTAATTTTTAAACATCTGTACATTTTAAATCAGATTAAGATTTCACCACCTTGACTTTTACACGATTCTATAAATTATATGTAGGTAATAATATTTTAAACGTACCTTTCCAGTTCTTGGCCATTTTGAATGCGTTGCCGGCTTTTGCATATAACTCGACTGCATCATCTACTTTTTCTGATCCCCTAAAAAATATGTATGAATACAAATATGAAAAAAATATACAAACATAGCGCTTTTAGGCATGTACACCAAGAACACATTTTACAAACATCTGCTGCAATATTAGCAATCGTGAGTTATAATATTTAAGTTAAGTTACCAAAAATATTGATTTTTACTCACGATTTTCTTTCTGAACTTAACTAGTAAAGGGATCTGATCAATGTTTGAACAACGATGTCAGTGGGTGATCACTTTTAAGCAACATTATATTCCAATCTATAAACAGATAACAACGAATTTTATGATAACATGACAGTACAGAATGACATGATAACACCAAAAAGCTATAACAGATTTGCTTCAATTTAACCTATCAGCACAATTCAGCTGCGAGACTCTATTTCTAGAGTTAGAAACAGCAGTACAACCTGCAAGCAATATTGCCCAGAATGCCTGTCATCACTACTTACCCAAAAAGTGACCCAAAAATTCCACCAACAGAATGCAGTTTCTTATCTGCTTGGGACAAAAGGTCTTTGCCTTTCCTCTCATGGTCAGTCATTCCTGTTTAACAGAATAGAAAGACTTCAACAAGTGTTCATTCAAGGTACTACACTGAAATCCAACTTAAATAAATTAAATCCTGCGAACGAGTTAACAAGACTTGCTAAAGAGTTAATAAGTAGTGCATATGATTTAATAAGTCATGCAATTTTAAGAGTTTGTTAAGTAGTGCGCATAATTAAATAAGTTTTACGAAAGAGTTCACAAGTCGGTTAACAAGACGTAATCGTAAACTCAAAATTTCTAAAGCGCCACTCGAAAGCCAAGCGCGGGGCACCAGCTTATTCACGAGCGCTGCGTTGCGTTAGAAGGGTTGTCCGTGAGAATAGTCCGTGGTGGTCCGGGTCGAGTTACCATAGGATCAGGATCAGATGCGTTGTGTTAGAAGGGTTGTCTGTGAGAGTAGTCCGTGGTGGTCCGGGTCGAGTTACCATAGGATCAGAGGGGCGGAACAGCTACAAAGGTGGGTGTCGTCTGGGCCGGGAATTGGAGGGTGGAGGATCAGTTGAGATAGGGTAAGAGATCGTGAAAAGGAGTGTCTTAAGTTTAGAATGAAAAGCCCGACGTGCTTACAAGTTAATAAGTCATGTGACAGAGTTAATAAGTAGTGGGCATGATTTAATATGTGCTGCGGAAAAGTTTGTAAGTCGTGCGGGCGTAACTATAGTATCGGGGACCGAATGACGAGACTAACCCTAAGCCTAATCCTAACTGACCTACACGACGCCTAACCTGAACCTAAACGACCTTACGACGCCTAACCTGACCCTAACCAACCCTAACAACACCTACCCTGAGCCCAAACCGACCCTCACTGCGCTTAACCTGAGTTACCTGACCCTAACCAACACGTCGGTCCCCGATTCTATATATAGCACGGTGTCAAAAGTCACAATGCGTAATTATTTTAAAGTCACCTTCGCTCAGCAAGCTGCCAGTTATAAAATACTGGCTCGTTTCACCAGATGTAGCTATCTATTACTATCTAATTAACTTAAACGTAACAAAACACTAATTCATAGGAAAAACTATACTTTAGTATTTTATTTACGTTTCTAAAACAGATGACACAATGTTTGCAAATCGTAGATTATAAATCTTGTAATGTCAAGTAGGTCTAGTAATACATAGCGTCATCTGGCAATTGAGAGAAAACTTAAAAATCACCGATGCAGTAACTTTCAAAATCGAATAATAATAAATGATCAAATCAAGTTGGTTTTCCTACAACCAATTTTCTAACAGTAACAGGTTGATTATTATGCTGATTATATTAGAGAACGTGCATTGGTTACAAATAGGAGGTCAAACAGATATCGCGATTCCGTTAGGAGGGTAGCCTATTTACTGGACAATCAAAATAGTGTAACGTAATGTGTAGTAGACGTGTAATGTACTGTTACTGTTACGTTTATTACTAAACTATAAGATAAGCTATGGCACAAGATATGGATAACATAGTAAGTTAATCATGACTGTAGGTCTCAGTGTCCAGGTACCGAATGCGTAGTGTTCGTGTCCACTGTCCAGTTCGCACTCGGACGGGTGGCGATGGGCGTGGCCTATTGGCGTACGATGACCAATAGCCTAGCTACCGTCACATCTCCCTTTCTTTACGAAGAGTCCATTTTATATCTATTTTGTTAATCCCCAATCTGTATGTCTATATGTTATATATTATGTCATAATCAGAAATATCTATACTGTCACTATTCCCAGTCACTTATGTAATGTCACGCATTGTCACCCCACCCACTAGCCTAATCCTAGATCCCACTTCTGACACCATGTAACGTAATGTGTAGTAGACGTGTAATGTACTGTTACTGTTACGTTTATTACTAAACTATAAGATAAGCTATGGCACAAGATATGGATAACATAGTAAGTTAATCATGACTGTAGGTCTCAGTGTCCAGGTACCGAATGCGTAGTGTTCGTGTCCACTGTCCAGTTCGCACTCGGACGGGTGGCGATGGGCGTGGCCTATTGGCGTACGATGACCAATAGCCTAGCTACCGTCACATCTCCCTTTCTTTACGAAGAGTCCATTTTATATCTATTTTGTTAATCCCCAATCTGTATGTCTATATGTTATATATTATGTCATAATCAGAAATATCTATACTGTCACTATTCCCAGTCACTTATGTAATGTCACGCATTGTCACCCCACCCACTAGCCTAATCCTAGATCCCACTTCTGACACCATGTAACGTAATGTGTAGTAGACGTGTAATGTACTGTTACTGTTACGTTTATTACTAAACTATAAGATAAGCTATGGCACAAGATATGGATAACATAGTAAGTTAATCATGACTGTAGGTCTCAGTGTCCAGGTACCGAATGCGTAGTGTTCGTGTCCACTGTCCAGTTCGCACTCGGACGGGTGGCGATGGGCGTGGCCTATTGGCGTACGATGACCAATAGCCTAGCTACCGTCACAAATAGTCCATAATCTAAAATTGACTAGGAGCGTTACATTATCATGTATTGCTTGATAGAGCAGCAGAACTGCAATCTCAGACTAACGACAGATTTGATCATTCGACGTGGTAGGTCTACTGTATGTAAATCACAGAATTTAATAGAGCTCACAATTTCACCATCCCCAATAAAGACTCGATTAATTTTATCCCAAGAATGTTATTCAAAAACATGTACAAACTATATCATATACTGTCTTAGCCATAAATTCTAAGTAGCCATGCAAGATTGTCAAGTAGCCTATGCTGACGATACTTACCTTCCCGGCATTTAATTGTGACGAATAGCGCTAATTAAAGAGGTCAGAAGTAATCATGATCGGATATTGAATTAGCGACCAGGCCTTTGCACTTGCAAATAGACGCTTCTAAGTTCACGCATAGTTGTGCCCTAGTATTTTGTCTTCTTATGCATATAATAGATAGACAGTTCACGGGCAGACATTCGAACCATCGATGGTTAGCGCAATAAGCGAATAGATCACTCTAACAACCCTTGGTATAACTCCTACCTCCAGGCCTTCAAATCTTTCCGTCGACGCCTTGAGCGTACTTACAAACGAACCCAGGACCCTCAACTCCTCTCTGCTCTAAAAGCTGCTACAAACAAATACAATCACCTTCTGGCAATGGCCAAGAAGAGGTTTTACTCCTCACTAGTTCAATCCCGATCTTGTAATCCTCGTCTTCTCTGGAAAACGGTAAACCAACTCCTACATCGGAACTCCTCTAGCCCACTTCCAAACTCTCTACCATCTTCTTCAATCGCTGACTCATTTTGTTCGTTCTTCTCTGGCAAAGTAACTACTATCCGTCTCTCTCTGCAATCACTCCTCTCAAAATCTACCATCGATTCACCTGCAGATACACCCTCCTCCACTCACGACCTTCCGTCTTCCCCACCTCAATCATCACTATCTGCTTTTAGCCCAACATCAGAGTCTGAAGTGTCCAATTTATTACAATCTCTCCCAAACAAGCAGTGCGAACTCGACCCTATACCTACCGCCCTACTGAAAGAGTGCGCATCTATCATTGTCCCCATCATCACACAAATAATCAACCTCTCCTTATCTACTGGCAACTTTCCCCTCCTCTTCAAACATTCTTTGGTAACTCCACTTCTAAAAAAACCATCACTTGATAAGGAAATCCTTTCTAATTATCGACCTGTTTCCAACCTCTCATTCATCTCTAAACTAACAGAACGTGTCGTACTCTCTCGCATCAATGACTACTTGACTTCAAATTCACTCCTTAACCCAAACCAGTCCGGCTTTACTAAAAAGCACTCCACCGAAACACTTCTCACTTCACTCTACAATAAACTTGTCTCTGCCATCTCTCATCAACAAGTCTCCTGCCTTTGCCTCCTTGATGTCTCTGCAGCCTTTGACACCATCGACCATAACATACTACTCCAAAGACTGTCTTCCTGCTTTGGCTTTACCGACACTGCTCTCCTTTGGATTCACTCTTATCTCTCATCACGCACTTTCTCAGTCAAAACACTTGAAACATCATCTCAATCACGCCCCCTCACCTGTGGTGTTCCGCAAGGTTCTGTCCTCGGGCCCCTCTTGTTCATCCTCTACACCACTCCACTCAGTTCACTCATAAAAGCATCCACAGTCGACCATCATCTATATGCTGACGACACCCAATTATTCATCTCTTTCTCTCCAAGCAGCTTCTCTGACTCCATAAATAATCTTCTCTCTGTGGTCACCCAAATCACCTCTTGGATGACCTCAAATCTCCTCTGCCTTAACCCCTCCAAGACAGAATTTATACTAATTGGCCTCAGAGAGCAACTCAAGAAAATTCCTGATCCCTCTATTTCCTTCAACAATGACTCTTCTTCCAACCACACTTTCTCCGCAAATTCTCCTGTCCGAAACCTAGGTGTAATCTTTGACCAGCATCTTAGCTTCTCCGACCACATAACCCAACTTTCCCGCACTTGTTTCATGCACATACGAGATCTCCGCAGAATCCGACCTATGCTTGACTTTAAAACTGCATCCACAATAGCCACATCCATAGTTCATGCGAAACTTGATTACTGCAACTCTCTCTTCCTAAACATTGATATAACCCAAATTAACCGCCTCCAAGCTATCCAGAATGCCCTCGCCCGTGCAGTGACGAAAACCCCCAAACGTCACCACATCACTCCTGTCCTGAAATCACTTCACTGGCTCAAAATACCTGAACGCATCGAATACAAAGTCCTCTCACTCACTTACAATACACTTCAATCATCCCAGCCGTTCTACCTTCGTCAGTTGTTCACCATCCAGCCACCTCGTTCAACACGCTCCTCATCCTCCATTACACTGCTTCGCCCTCCCATCACTTCATCACTGAAATTCGCAAACCGCTCCATAGCCATTGCCGTTCCACCTCTCTGGAACAAACTTCCGCCAGCACTTCGGCAAACTTCCGACCCATCATACGAACTCACCAAAACTCCACCTCTCGCTATCTCCCCACAGGTCTTTCACTCAAAACTGAAAACATTGCTCTTTCAAAAATCCTATCCTGATTCTTCTTCTCCTTACATCCCCCGCCACTTCAACTCTAAACATCACCCACCTTAGCCGTCCATCTATCTGCCTGCCTGACTCTCCGGACTTGACCCGCTGCCTATCGATTTTGTTTTGATTGAGCGCCTGTGAATAAGCTGGTTCCCGCGACTTGGCTTTTGTGGGCGCTGTAGAAGTTTCGAGATTACGATTACGATTACGATAGAAGACTTGTTATAGCGTCACAACATCGTTGCTTACGTCTTTTGTGAGTAAGGAACCAGCGTGACTTCCGGTTATAGTTACCGATTGTATACCTTTATGATAACAACATGAAAACCGTATAAAAATATGATAAACATACACAAAACAGCCTTTAAGCGTCGTGAATAAATATTTTTTCATTTATTTTAAGTCCTCCATTAAGGGGTAACTGCTTGTATAAAATGACGAGTACGGGATCGCTGTCCTTGCAGGATTGACACCCACTATAATGCGTGTTACCAATCCAGGTAGATTAATCTAATTTTTGTTGCGTGGGCATAATCCCCAATTAAATAATGGCAGAAACACTTTATGGTACGCACGACGAGACGCATTCTATCGTCATGTCGGAGCGGGTCAAGACTTTAGCTAGCAGTATATATCGCGAGTTTGAATGCATGATAGGGACATACGGAGACAGCGTCATAAATGGACTAATGCCACACATAGTCAGCGTCCTAGAGAACCTGAATCAAGCATACAAAGAAAAGCAAGATCACGAAGTTGAGATAGAGCTTCTTCGAGTGGAGAACGACAACTTAAAGAAGCAGTTTGAAAAAGAAAAGCAGCTACGCAAAAATAGTGAGCAGGTCAGACTAATGAATTTGTGCTACTTAACTGAGCTGTAACTTTTTTGATAGATTTTGGGTAATTAATTTTTGTGTTACTAGATCTGAATTTGATATTGAAATACTTATCAATATTGGTTATATTCTATAATGACTCGGTAGCAAGTAATTTTTTTTTATAAATTTGATGAAAAATATTTCCTGACGAAATTGATGTGGGATTTATCGTGTGAGGGTCGGTTTGGGCTCAGGTTAGGCGTCGTGAGGGTCGGTTAGGGTTAGTTTTAGGGTTAGTGCAGTCATTCTGAAGCTGGATTGATGAACAATAATTTTCAATGAAAAATGGATGAAAAATATTTGCTGACGAAATAGAAGCGGGATTTATCGAACAAATTCTTGCCTAAAGAGAAGCTGGATCGATTAAAAGGATTCTCGGCAAACTAGAAGTTGGATTTATTAAAGATAACAACGCTGCAACGTTAGTTCTTGGTGTCTACCGAGTCATTATAGAACGTCTACCGAGTCATTATAGAACTCTACCTCAATATTTATTACTTGTAACAACAGTTTGATATGTCTTCGAAACTGTCTGTTTAATTTTGAAAGAGCTTGTTCCTATTGTGACTTATGGGTTATTTTAAAAGTACACTGACTAATTCCTGCTGCATTATGATGCTGGCATAGAATTCATCAGACAGGAATAAACTAGGTAATAAAATGCAAATTTGAAAGAACAAGCTTTGACATAGAGACACAGAGGACTAAGCCTCACCTAAAACATTTCTCTCTGCCTCTAGGTTAGTTTGGAATTGTGAATGGGGGAATCTGAAACATCACTACTGTCTTCTGTGCTCTTGACCCCATTCCAATATTCTGCCATTATCAATATGTCTGTGAACCGTTACTGTTCTTGTGTAGCTCTGAAACTGATTGTTATTCAGCAGGTTTTATTTCTCAGCCTATAATATGTTATGTTCTTCACTGGCTCCCAGTTTCTCAGTGCATCTTTTGAGTTGCTGTGCCTGTTTGGTGGTGCCTTCTTGGTTGCGCTTCATGATGCATATTTGATTTTGTAACTCACATTTTGTCAAACTTTTCACTCTTTAGCAAGGCCAAGCGTATGGTTCCATGAGCTTCCATTTCTCTTATACAGCGCCGATCCTATTCGATTGTAGGCCAAAGGTCATGCCATCTTGAATGGCCTCCTATTAGCTTTGCAATCAATGCCTAAGTTAAATTCGCCTGCTTTTTATAAGTCACTTAGACATTGCTTTTAGCTGTGGCTGGGATGGGAGCGCCTCTGAGTAAGAAGCGCTTTTTAAATTCTCAGAATGAATGAATGAATGAAATGTGACAACTGGCTTATTGGCAACTTTCCTGTTAAGGGGTCATTGCATAATTACGTAACGCTCGAGGGTGGGTGGGGTCATTGAAAACGTTACGACACGTTAAATGGGTGGTTAAGGGCAACGTTACGAAGCGTTACAGGGTGGGTGGGTGGGTCAAAAACGGTCATTTTCGGCGTTACGTAATTATGCAATGACCCCTAACATGTATCAAATAAAAGAATAAAATTTCAGAATTATTTTATCTTAATTAAATCTTCAAGATATCTGCTAGGGGTGCTTCCAGCATTAAATCCAGTATTAAGTGATGTCAGGGTTGTATTAAATGACGTATTAAATGACTTTGTTTGTTATTGACTTTCTTTTAAAATAGAAATATCTTGAAGGCGATGATCTGTTGGAGGAGGAGAAGAAGTTACATCGACAGGCAACTGAGACGATGGAGTCGAACCTTCGACGACTTGAAGTCAAAGCAAAGAATCTGCAGGAACAAAGTAATGCAATAAAATTTGAGTTGCATAATAATTGAAGAAATACACTCCAATCCGAGGAGCATAACTCTGAAACTCGGTCGTTTCCAAACCAAATGGGAGAGTCAATATTTGACCATATTAAGCATTGTATAACAGATGGCAGGGACAGTAAATGCATAGGAGTTATGATAGTCTCTTCATATATTGATTATAGATGGTTATTATTGTTCTGTTATGCTGTTTTGCTCGAGCGACGCAGCCAGACATCTTGGCAGACGGTCCCTGGGGGCCACACAGTGGCTAACAACCAGACACATCGTTCAGAACTGTTAGAGGTCTATCGATTATGAACGACACAGCTTGGGTTGCACAAGACTGGCGCAGCCATTGAGGAATCGCCGGTAGAGATTGCTCAAGTGAGAACACTGGTATGGATTGTGTGAGACTCGATGCCAGGGGGCAGTGACTGCTAGAGGTTGCAAGATTTCTTTCGCTCCTCAGTATATTAAATCCTTCACCAGGGTCAAAAGATTTCAAAGAGAGCATAGAGAGCACAAAAGAGCAAAAGACTGCATAAAACATCACAGTGAGAAGAAGAGAGTCTAGTGAGCAGAAGATAGAACCCAGTGAACAGAAGAGAACACAGTGGGAAAAACTTATTTTTGTATTGTCTTAGGATAAGCAAACAGCTAGTGTAAGAATATTTAGACTTCACTTGAAATATTATGTGATTCTTCCTTTAAGGTAAATGTCGTGTACAGTGTTTCTCTGCAATGTGTTTCATTCTGATCTTTTTAGTTCTGAGGAACGAAGAAAGGGAAACTGAAATGAAGAATGAATATTCCAAGTTACATTCCAGATATACTGAGGTAGAAATGATCTTTTTTAACTACTGCACTAACATCATATAAATTATAGTTGCCAATGTATGGAAATTAGTATTACTGTCGTAAAATGCAGAATATTTAGAATGTTGTCCTATAAATTTTTTTTAGTGCAGTTCAATGTCTCACAATGGTTTGCACTAATTTTTAGCTACTTTTTTAATTAGTATAAAAAGTATATTGCTGTTTATTGTTAGCTTTTTAAGACTCATGCGGATTACGTGGAACGCTATAAACTGCACATGGAAAAAGACGTTACCTCTCCTAGCAGGTAGGACAGCTAAGTCTTCTGTCACCTCTTTTGCTGTTTAGATCAATACAGGTTTGTAGTTCTATCATTGCTTGCTTGAATTGTTAAGGAAGAAGTTTTATCAATGCATTGCTGCATATGTACAGCTTATAATTTAATTGAATTTCATGAATTTTTTTTATTTTGATTATTTGTAATTTAAGGTAATGTTTAAAATTTGCAGGCCTTTTGTTTCTATGCACGTATCTGATACATTATGCAGTGCGTTATTAAAAGCTTCACAAAGGCACTTGTCGCTTTCATAATGATGTTTCAGTTTCTCGCACTTCTGAGTAAGGCTGTACGGAAATAGGTGATTATCACTATTTGGCCGAATGCGAATAATTGAACCAACTATTCGGTTGAATACGAATATGAATAGTGTACAAAACGGGTGTACCAACAACATTCAGTCACTGTACACAACTTTAGGATGAGACTGCTGACACTGCGATACCGCTGTCCAGGCGATAGGTAATGCCTTGCTGCAAACATAACATATAACTATAGAGAAAGTTACTTCAGTCCACTCGCTAGAGCAGCCGCATATGCAGAAAAGCAGATGTCACGTGACCACTGTTCATATTCAATCCGACCGCTAGAATTCGGCCGAATACTGAATAGCTATTTAATCCGCTATTCAGTGCCGAAGCAAATGTTCGGTACGGCCCTACTTCTGAGTCCTTGCTGCCCAAAGCTGATGAGGACTTCTGTTAATTGGATGGTTATCCAAGTTGACTTGGCTACACAATTTTAATATTATAGATGAGTGTAATTGAAGAGTGTTGCACCTCGTACAGTGGTCGTATTTATATAATGACCATAAGATCATGCAGCATGGGCTTGAGGATTAACTGTGGACGCAGCTTTAAATGCCGAATAAATGATAATTTTCTATAGAATGCTGTAAAAATATTATTTTTTGTTAATTAATATGTTTAGGTCTGAACCTGCATTTTTCACTTTTGAGGTCCTTACTATATACTCTTAGTTTTACCATTTGATCCAATATTTGCTTGCATGTTTTGGTTCCCTTTGCATCTCTTTCAGTGCATCATTTCATTCTAGATATATATATGCCATTTGTAAGCAGACACCGAGATCTACTGCACCTCTTTAAGTTTTTCATACGGATGCAATAACATTTCTTTACAGTATACATAGCTGTTTTCTCCAGATATAGCATCAATTTAAGAGTGGGTCTATGATGCCTGAGAATGGAAAACTTGAGTTTTAGACTCTTGCCATGTGGATATTTTTAGATCTGGATTGCCGTTTCCTGCTTTAAAACGGGTTGAGAACAGCGTTATCTGCACAGAGGTGACGACGACTAAAGACATTAGTCTCGAGCTGAAAAATGATGTCAAAGATGGTCAGGTAAGTTTTAGATCATCTGTAGATATTGTCCGGAAGTAAAATCGTTGGATATATCCGGCTTTTGTTGTCTGTGGCATTTATGTTTGTGTTTTAACTGCATTTGGTGCAAAAGTTTCTAAGCTTGTAATGATTGCATGCTGAGTAGTTATACGAATACATGTACAATAAATTGTACATTGGATTCATTTAGTTAAGTTTGCTCCTTTTTTAAAATTTATTTATTTACTATTATGTTACTGTAGTAACGTGTGTCCAGTTAGACTGGGCACATAATTATTATATGTGTGTTTAGTGTTATTGCTTAGGTTTATGTTACTATGTGAGACTGGATACATATTATGTTTTTCATTCTTTGGTTCCACTGTTTCCTAATTTATATTGAGACCAATGAATATTTGCTGCATGGCCATATTTTGGTGTCATCTTATTGCTTCTGAGGTAAACAGGTTACTGCAATTAATCGGACTCCAGTCTCTTTTGGGTGAGCCTTTGTATCCCGAGAAGCTCTACCATTTTCTTTATATGCAACATCTGTTCTAACGTTTGTTAGGAATCTGGCTTCGTCCATCCCTAGTGTTCTATTTTCAATGTGTTGTGTTTTAGACACATATATTTTAATAACTGTTTTTCAAGGTCTTCTGAATCAATAAATGATGGATAGATTCATTGCTATGTCAGATTCTTATTAGGTATTGTATAAATTTTCAGGTGCAGTTTGACAAAATAAGCCAAAGACAGCTTCACAATTATCTGAGATAATAATAATAATAGTAATAATATAATAATATAGTAATAATAATAATAGCCGTACAATCGTCACACTCAGGAGACTGGCTCCATGCACTTCCCATTACGACAGCAGGATTACGGATGACGGGAGAGGTGTTGAGAGTTGCAGTAGGCATTCGTCTGGGTACTGTGTTGTGTGAAAAACATACGTGTAAATGTGGTGCCGTGGTAGAACCCTTAGGCCATCACGGATTCTCTTGTCCGAGAGGTGCAGGAAGACAACAACGGCATGCTATGATAAACGACGTGATTTGGCGGGCGTTCACGAGAGCCAAAATACTGGCCATCAAAGAACCCAATGGTCTTTCCAGAACCGATGGCAAAAGACCAGACGGTGTTACAATAATACCCTGGTCCAGCGGTCGCTGCCTGGCTTGGGACGTCACCATGCCGGACACATTTGCAGCCTCGTACGAACATCTTACATCGCAAAACGCAAGTGCAGCAGCGGAAAAAGCAGCTCGAAATAAGACCACTAAATACGCTGTCATCTCGCAGTCGCATCATTTCGTTCCTGTGGCCATCGAAATCGGAGGAAGCTGGCACACCGAGTCTCTGGAATTTGCTCAGGAGCTAGGAAGGAGGATTTCTGTAGCGACCGGTGACCAGCGTGAAACTAACCATCTGCTGCAGCGCATATCAGTCGCGCTCCAAAGAGGAAATTTGTTGCCAGTGGTGTTGGGCACGACGGAACTTGACAGCCTAGACATTGAGAGGCCTAAGGCCTAACGTTGAAAACGATTATTTTTACTTGTCTGCATGTGATTGTGTTAGTTTTTGAAGAAATAAATGTGTTATAATAGTAATAATAATAATAATTATAATAATAATAATAATAATGACAATTTCTATGGCGTTGTAACACAGCACATGCCTCTACAAACACAAACGCAATCAGTCAGAGGTACGCCTTAGAAAAGAGATATGTGATGGTTGACTAATGGTTCTTTGAAGTCATAGATTGAGTATTCGTGACTTTTGGGTTTAATATTCGTAAATATTCGTGAATATTAAGATTTTTTAATATTCGTAAATATTCGTAAATATTCGTTAACGGATTAAAGTGAACCATCGAAACCGCAATGTTACCCGGTAAAGCAGTTTAAGTTTCTGTATGTCTCTACGACATTCACTCGCATTCAGTGCAAGGCTGAATTAAAATATGCGATGCGCTTAATATGCTGATATCGGGATAATTTTTGCTTGTAATCTGGCACTGTTATTTCCTGCGTTGGCATTTATAGTTACTCATCCTGCTACACTGATATAAAACTACTTTAACAATTTGCAGTTACTATTATAAGCAGTTAAAGTTTATTTCTAATTTAGCCTGCTATTGCTGCTACTTGGCAACTGCCATAGGTGACTCTGTCTCTTTTCAGTTGAGGAGGATGGTCAGAAGTCAGACAAAGTGACTAACATTAAGTATCCAATGTGATAGACCTATGAATGCTGTATGGCCACATTGGGCCATTGGCCAGACCCAGCAGAGACCTGGAAGTTTTTAACAATATATCTATCAAAGTTATTGTAACTAACTGATATAGGCCTAAGCGTAGGCTAATTCAATTTTGTACAATTCATTCAGTAAAAGTTAAGCATTTTCATAAATAAAATAATAAAAATTAAGAATAAAGATTTTCCTGAAAGAGCATAATATTTTACGAATATAATATTCGTTGGCAGTTTTAATATTCGTTAATATTCGTGAATATTTGAATATCTTAATATTCGTAATATGCGAATACTCAATCTATGTTTGAAGTGCTTTTCATCATTTAATCATTGGTTGTTTGTTTTCCAGGGAGATTTGTTTGTGATTAAGAACAAGCAGAGTGAAAGTGCACAGTGCAATAACCAAGACATCAGAGCAGAAAGTCAGACTCCTCTTCTTCAGGAGAATGACAAGAAAAACAGTAAATCGAATCAACTTCCAGGTTATTCAAAAAAAATTCTTTCAACTGTACGTAGACTAAAAAAAATCAATAAAACAAGAACCATTTTAAATCGGTTTCCTTAGTCACCCAGTTCACTAGAGTGAATTCAGATTGGGTTTCCTTGTCTGAATGATTTGTTCTTATGATTTGTTCATTTTGTTCTTATGATTTATGATTTGATTGCACGGTTGGTGCTTTGGAAAACTTTTGCTGAGAGGGCACTTTAAAATAGTCATATGCAATGCAACACAATACAATGCAAATTATACATACAGATAGTAGAGTTTAATTTAATATGTTATATAGTTTATACATGTGTATATTCTTATATGTCATTTCTAAGATGATGAATTCTTTAGGCGCTGCTGTAGCATGCAGCTTATCATTGGAATTATTGTGCATATGCATATGACTATTGACTATGCAACACCTCCCAAACTGTTCTCAATTTCGCAAACTGTTGAAGACTGTTTTTTCGCTTGATCTCGCCAGAGAGTGCCTCTGAGTAGGTAGCTTGAAGGGGCGCTATATAAATTCTGATTGATTGATTGATATGCACACTGTATACTGTATCTATGTATGCACACAGTTGATAAATAATATTCTATTTATATTTATGCATTGGCATGTGTGCGCAGGTATGCGAATGAATTGTAATATGAATGAATTGTAACATGACCACTGTGGTGAATTACTTATTTTCAATAACTTATTTTCAATGATTTTGAAGTACAAGATGAATTGTTATTATCGTAAAATATAATATCGTCGAATATGTTTGACTTTTTAGAGTCAGTTTCGGAGCCGAGTGACCGCAGAGATTCAAATGCCACAGTCGAGGTTTCAGCGTCGACAGATTTGAGTACTGAAAGTCAGATTACCTCAGAGAAAGATTCCCCCGATGGTAATACCACCATCCCTGGTCGATTGAATGCATTATGGACAGGCGATGATGAGGGTGGCGGCGGGTGGGGTCCGGAGGAGGAGACGCCAGATACCAGTGTTGAGGAGTGTCTTGCGGCATCGTATGGAAGTGAGTGTTCGGACTGCAGTACAGTTTTGAATTTCTTTTGGACAGTCTTGGCCTTCATACTTGTTTAGTGTGATGTGTTACTTAAAATTGCAGGATTTTGTGATTGTATAGACATGAATCTGTTGAACGTGATTGTCTAGCGCAGCGGTTCCCAACCCGTGGCCCGCGGGCCAAAAGTGGCCCGCCTGGCTTACAAAAATGGCCCGCAGCATCTCTATGAATTGGGAAAAATATATGTAAATATTGACAATTTGGACATGAGAATATATAATTCTTTTCTATTACAAATTATTTTATATGGACGTTAATAAATCGCATCACACATTCTATTTTTATTCAGTTATAACAATTTTATACGCCTTTAGTTAATTAAATTTTAGCCTTGTGGTCCCCGAATGTCCTTCAACTAAGAAAAAGTGGCCCGACAGTCAAAAAAGGTTGGGAACCACTGGTCTAGCGGTTAACTTTACTGGACTGTTATTCCAGAGGTTAAGGTTCTAATCCCCATCAGAGCAGAATGTAAATTTTAGATTTCTGCATCGATGAATCATGGAAGGACTGATGATGAGTTCGCCGGCTGGTGCTGTATCCTGAATTAGATGCTGCCAGATCAGACAGGATGTGAACGACCTTCCTTCTGGTTTTGGTGCAATGTACATTGTAGAGCTGCTGCAACTACAGAGATTGTACCTCTTCACCTCTTTGGGGGTCAGGCAGATGTCGAAGGTTTTGGCTCTTTTTTCTGAGCTATCTCATAAACGTCTCTTCTTCAGACGACTTTTCCAATAGATAAACCTCTATTGCTACATCACGATAAAGTTACTCACACTCTGCCATGGCTCAATCCAGATTGACCAATGATGTCAAATGATCTGCATTGAGCCATGGCAATCCTGATACAGGGAACAAAGAGATCAAGCTTAATAGAGGACATAAGAGGATGCAGCAAAGTGGCAGCTAATTCAATTCTTCACGAGAATCTATTGATGTGGTTATAATCATTTACGAATCAGATTGTCAGCGGTTTGAACAATTTGTTTTGCTGTGTGTATAAACAGGTAACATATTGTCCCTGACTTCTGCTGAGTTTGATGAAAATGGAGAAGGTTTGCCAGAGGATAACCAATCTCCCCGTTTTCAGAATTCAGGGTTGGTGACTTCTTTTACCGATTTTGTTTCAGTTCATTTAAATTTGGATGCAACTGTGAGCATTTTGGGTTATGAAACACAGAAACTTAACTCTGATTGTCAAACGTTTCATTTTCTCATTGCATTTTCTAACTCAAGGGAGGTAGTTAACTATAATTTGTAATGTACAGAGTGTGTGAGTGTAATGTTCGAGCCCTTCCCAAGGTGGTCACTGTGTGAAGAACCTGATTAGTACATTCACACACAATTGCTCATCGCCATCAATATTCTGCTGTATGGTTAAATGTGCACTTCTGATGTTTGGAGAGAGGGTAATATCAGACACTGTTGTTTCATACACAGTGGAGCTGTACTCTGCCAGCATAACGTTAATGTTAGTAGTTTCAGTAGTTTTATGTAATAACTCTTGAAGTAAAAACAGGATCAGATATGAGTTTGGCCTCATAGACTCAATATTTCACACCGTTCTTCCTGCCTTCATCTATCATACCAAAATTATATTGTATCGTATCTAAAAATTTAGGCCGCCTGTCGCAGCATAGACTATTCAGAGGCGCTTTCAGTATGGAGGCTTTGGGGGAAAAGAAATGTCTTGAGAGAGCGAGAGGATGCAGGAAGTGCCCAGACATAGGCTTAAACCCTAGAAGAGGGAGGGAAATGCCATTTCATGTGGAAGGGCCTATCACAGCAAATGCTCGACTGTGAGTCAAGGAACACCAAACACGAGGGACAAGGAGGTTAAGATTATCGGTAGGGCGCAAAGGCGAACAGTTGTTGCAGAGAGAGACTCCTGGCTTACATATATGTTGGAGAGATATTTGGGGACAAAACTACTTTGTAATTTGGAGATGAGGAGTATGATCGTATATTGGATCCAAGAGGTGATAGAGAGCCAGTGTAAGACTTCAGCCATATAAATGTGAATAAGATACTTGTAAGCTTACTCCATCAGTTACCAGTTTATTCCAACCAACAAATTGGCTGAGAGTTGGAATCTCTTTTCCATCTGCTGACAAGTAATATTCTCTAAATTTCAATTCTGTAGTGTATATTTAGTGCTTAATTTAATGGTTCCATCACTGACTGAATGGTTTAATTTGATGCACAGTGCAAGACTTCATAACATGTCGTCTATTTATGATGAGCTGTCACAACAAGACTCGAAGGCTCTGGTTGAAATGGATGGAGGAATCAATCTTGCAGGTGATAGTTCTTGGCATCTTGTCATATTGGCTTGAGTTTGTTAATTAATTACAAATGGTAGTTTGATATAAATTGAGAAGCTTAGTTCAAGGCAAATCCTTTTTTCTTGTTTTGCTATGCTGTAAGTGTTGCAAGAATGATTTGATTTGAGACTACAATATACCAGTATATTATTTCATGTTAAAGAAATCGCAGCATGTTGATTTCTTGAATGTTTGACACTTCACCATGCCTCATATTCCTCTTTTCCTGTTGGTGGCAAGTTGTCATACACTTTATTTTAGTTTGTTTCACACTCGTTTGTTTTTCTATATTTGAAAATCATCAGAGATTAAAAGTTTAAATCAGGTTTTTTTACAGATCAGAATCCACCGTCATTAGATAATTGAAGCATTTGAATTGTAGATATATAGAAGGTGGAATTGCCATTGATTTTGAATTGTGACTTGCAGTGCATGAAATATCATAAAATTGTCTTTGTCATTAGTTTTTGAATCAGAGTTTATTTTTTGTCATTTTATAGGAGTTACTGCTGAAGTGGAGAAACTTATTCGAGAAAACAACGAACTTTTAGAAACAAAGTCAGTATTTATAGAACTCACATTCATAGAATTTCCTGTGCATAATGTTGACCTTGATAGAATTTACTTATGTTGTGCATAATGTTGACCTTGATAGAATTTACTTATGTTGTGCATAATGTTGACATTGATAGAATTTACTTATGTTGTGCATAATGTTGACTTTGATAGAATTTACTTATGTTGTGCATAATGTTGACCTTGATTAGAATTTACTTATGTTGTGCATAATGTTGACCTTGATAGAATTTACTTATGTTGTGCATAATGTTGACCTTGATAAAATTTACTTATGTTGTGCATAATGTTGACTTTGATAGAATTTACTTATGTTGTGCATAATGTTGACCTTGATAGAATTTACTTATGTTGTGCATAATGTTGACTTTGATAGAATTTTCTTATGTTGTGCATAATTTTAAAAGGGAAGTGAAATCAGGCTTTTTACTGAAATATACTGAATGCTAAACAGGTCTTTCTAAACAATTCATCGGTTAACTTTGTACCGATTATCTTGCAGTTATGCATACCTCAGCACCTTTTCTTTTTGGTTTCGGTTCTTGTTTTCTTAATTTTGTTTTCATATATCCTTTTTTACTAGGCTAGGTACTGCACCTGTGTTTCAATTTAATTTTGTTTTATAATTTTGTACTGATTGTGTTGCTATTTTGCTGTATAATATTGGTCAGTGCTAACTAACATTCATATGGTCTCAACAGAACTTTTTTGTTTACAACTGTGTGACATGTATCGTTGACTGAAATGTAAATGTAATTTAGGGGTCAGGTTGATATAAGCTTTTAGCTTTTTCCGGGCTTCCTGTTGCTCAGAGACCGTTTCTGTATCTACTACTTGTACACATGTTCTTTTTGTTTCTTTGGCAATAAAAATAAATAAATGTTGACCTTGATAGAATTTACTTATGTTGTGCATAATGTTGACTTTGATAGAATTTACTTATGTTGTGGCCTATGATTTTACAACACAAAACTTTTGAAGGCATTCTTCTGACATTTCCTTGTTTTTCTCTCTTATAAAGTTGTTAGTTTTTTAAGTTTTCCTTTACTTTGTTTGCAGAAATGCGTTGAATGTTGTGAAAGACGATCTTATTACACAACTTGATGAACTTAATGGGTAAGTTGCCTATGAGGCTGCATTTAATCCTTCAAGAAATGAATCTCAGCTATGCAGATTATCATTAGATTCTGAATTTAAGTGGACTGTGTTTTTAAGCTGTTCTGCGATGTTTATGAAACTAAACCACAAATTTAAATTGATGGATGTGTGTTAGAATGGTTGAAGTCCATTGTTAGGACATGCAATTCTTGACCGGCCTGGGCAAGAAGCTTTTGTTAGTCCAATGTCATCAGTTTCAGGTTAATGGCTGTTACTTATTCCAGCTACATGCCTTGGTTGGTTACCAGTAAGCTGGTAAAAAATTGCTCAAACCAAGCAATGCTGATATTTTAATTAAAAAACATGTTAGCAAAAACAAATCTGCAGGTTTGAGCATTTCTTAGAACGCCTGCTTATGTTGATCCATTGTCTGGCTTGGTGATGGAGACAATTGAACAACTAATGCAGATCTATTCTGTATAATCAGTTGCTATGGCGTAAGTAAGTGGCGTAGGAACAAACCACAGTTTAACAAATATGATTGAGTTGAATGGTAGAACTTAAGATTTGATTCGCATGGAAGTGTCCTTAATTGCTCCACAATGTTCCCCATTTGTGTTGCAGCACACTAGGATTAAGTAATGCGATGATTAATCTTTTACGCGTTTGCCCCGAGTATATTCGCTGAAAACGGGGTGTACGGACCATTCCTCATAGGCTGATTGCTCATAGGCTGATTGGTCATAGGCTTATCGCTCATATGGCTGATTGCTCATAGGGCCTTTTGCTCATAGGTCTTTTTGCTCATACGGCTCATTGCTCATAGGGCTTATTGCTCATATGGCTTATTGCTCATAGGCTTATTGCTCATAGGCTTTTCATTCATATGCTGTCATATGCAATACAATAATAGTAGAGATAACAACTGATTTAAATGAAAACATTTACTAGCTTGTGTAATTGTTAAAATGTAAAAAACAGTTTAACTACAACAGTGTTCATCACGCTTTTAAACATTTTAACTACAAGAGTGTTCATTACTAAAGATCTCGAATAGAGAATAGTTGAATATGCTGTCACAAACAGTAGAGATAACAAATGATTTAAATGTTAAATGTTAAAAACAGTTAAACTTTTTAGCTACAACAGTGTTCGTTACTAGAGATGTCCGATACCGAATAGTTCAGTGTCTTACATGTTAACTACTTCAGTGTTAACTACTACAGATGTGCAGACTACTTAAAGGATAAGTACGACACGGCACGAAGATAGGTGAGGATGTCGGTTTTTCCGTAAGTTGCCACTGCCCGCAGGACACGATCCTTGAGAAGACGGTATCGCTTGGCGCTTCGTTGCTCAACGCCACTAACACCCTGTAAGAAAGCCGCTTTCTGCTTGACGCAATCTCTCTGCATTCCAGAGAAAAAACGCCACATTGTTGGGTGACTGCTTTGGAACAGAGATTGGAGTCCAAGGTGCCAACCTTCGACGCTGTTTTGAGCATTGTGTTAGTCTACCAACGCTAATTGTCCCTAATTGATTAGCACTAGCTAAGGCGTGAAGAAGGGCATCGATATAGCAAACGGTATATTTGTTTTGGACCTAGGACAAAGTTCGTGTATTTTAGAGATATGAGCAACGAGCCTATGAGCAATAGACCCTATGAGCAATCAGCCGTATGAGCAATAAGCCTATGACCAATCAGCCTATGAGCAATCAGCCTATGAGGAATGGTCCTAGAGCCGAAAACGGGCTTAAAATTTAAAAATGAACCGGTAAAGGGTTAACCTGCTATGGATTGATAGGTGGCTGAAGGGGCTTTGAACATCTTTCTCACTGGCTAATCAATGTTTTTGTTTGCTTAAGAGAGCACGAGTTGTTGCGTGAGGAGTTGTGTGTGCTGCAGAAGACATGTGACAAACACGTGACTCGCATCGTTGAACTCGAGGATGACGTGAAACGGCTGAAGGAAGAACTAGAAGAGCTCAAAGTGAAACCAGTGCTTCACGATGAAGTAATGAATTCATCTGAAAATTTTGGGATTCTTTGGCAATACTCAGATTTTCTTTGTTGTATCTAGTATCTTGTTTTTCATGGAATTGGGATCAATTAATTTTCATCAGATTTCCTTTCTTGTATCTAGTATCTTGTTTTTCATGGAATTGAGATCAATTAATTTTCATCAGATTTCCTTTCTTGTATCTAGTATCTTGTTTTTCTTGGAATTGAGATCAATTAATTTTCATCAGATTTCCTTTCTTGTATCTAGTATCTTGTCTTTCATGGAGAGGCACTAAAAAGATATTACCTTTATTTCGATCCAAATCATAGAAACTTAAATGAGTGTGAATAGATGGTCATTGGTCAATGACATGCTTTGATGTTGAAGGATGAAGAAAAGAAGTGTTTTACTCGTATTGATATGACTCGAGTTGTGATGGAAAGGAACCAGTTCAAGGAGAAGCTGATGGACTTGCAGGAGGCACTTAGACTGGCGGAAGTGATTCGCGCCTCAAGGGAACATCCGGACCTCATCAAGGGAGCCAAGAAAAAGTCCTCTTTCTGGAATTTGTAAGTGACAGATATTTGTTAACGTAATTACTTTATTGCTACATGATTGTACTTATAGTTTGTATAATTATTAGTGTCATTTTTATTATTTACACTAGATTGTTCATATTTATGACATTATAGATATTATAGAGAATGTCTATTTGTTTATTTTTCGTATGAATGTTATTACAGGTTGTCTAAGAGTCTTGTCTTGTCTTGTCTTTAACCATCCTCGATTCGAGGGTTGGTCGCTTCATGGACATGCTTTCACCACTTTTTCCTGTCCTCCGTCTCCTTCAATATCCTCTCGAATGGTAGTTCCATCCACGCGATGATGTTAGCTATCCATCCCATCCTCGGTCTTCCCCTTGCCCTTGCTCCCGAAATTGTACCCTGTATTATTTCCTTTTCCAAGCATCCCCCCTGTTTCCTCATCAAATGACCGAAGTAAATGAGCTTCTTTCTTTTTATCGTGCTCAATAAGGTCCTTTCTGTTCCCGTTTTCTCCAATACCCACTCGTTTGTTCTTTTCTCTGTCCATTGCACTCTCAAGATCTTTCTTAGGCATTTCATTTCAAAAGCATTTATTCTGTCTTCTTCTCTCTTTCTGATCGTCCAACTTTCACACCCATATGTCGCCACTGGCCATACCAAAGCCTTCATGAGTCTGATCTTGGTAATCATTTTGATATCATGACTTTTCCATAGCGTCTTCAACGCTGTCCCTGTGTTGAGTCCTCTTGCTAATTTCTCTCTTATATCTGTGCTGCTGTCTGCATCTTCAGTTATCAACGATCCCAGGTAATGAAAGGTGTCTACCTGTTCCAGTTTTTGTCCTCCAATTTCAATATTACACGTTCTGCCTTTTTGTGTCATCACTTTGGTTTTATTCATGTTTATCCTCAGACCTCTCTTTTCTCCTGCTTGGTGTAGTCGTTCTGTCAGTTCCTGCAACTCCAATTCTGTTCCCGCTAAGAGTATGAAATATCAACTACCTCAGGTTGAATTTTAGCTTCCTTTTGCTGTATTAACAGACGTATGTTAGCACTAAGAAGTCAGTTTTGCACAGTAACAAGAACCAGCGAAAACTGTCAAAGAGAAACAAATAAACATTTTCATTTCACTGGTTCTGTGTTTCTCATGATATTTTCGTTCTTAACTACATTTAACATTATGGTTGTTATCATGGACAGTGCCTTTGATTATGTAGTGGTGCTTTGTGAATCACTTAATAAATAAATTTTATAAGTATTTGTTTGTGGTTCATATCCCAGGCCATATTCATTGTTGGTATTCTTGTTTTTTGTCTTCACAGCTTCTGAAGTGCTCTCATTAATTATAATTTCCATGCCAGATGAAGCGCTGCCATGTCTGAGTCTTACAGGTGATGGCAGAATGTTGTTCTTCGAGGTTATGCTGAAAGGATTCAAGAGCGGAAAGGTTGATACAGCATTAAAAGTTTGAGAGCATGGGATTGGCACGATGGAACCATCAACTGGCAGCGATGCTTTGAGGTGTGATGTTGAAGCTCTGGTGTGATGGTAGCATAGCCCAGGGATGAATTTCTTAGCATGTTAAAACTGTTTTGTGATCTAGTAGTATTAAGCTCAAGTGCTTCATTGCTGACATTACTAACGAATTTTCTGTCTTCTTCAGTTTTAGTGGCCTAGTAAGCAGTAGTGACGACACACCACAGCAAACACCTAAAAATCCGAACACACCTTCTACATCCTTATCCAAACCTCCAACCGTCATTTAGTCCAACCGGTTGTTTCTCAGACTTTCAGCAGACGACGCTAACCTGTCTTGAGTCGACCGTTATATTCGTTAACTGTCCTCAGGTTTCCGCTTTCGACGATATTTGGTATTTTTGTGTTAATCTGTGCTGAAAAAGGCCTTGTAATGTTGGGGTACCTCACATAGGAAAATTTTGACTTTATTTTGCTGATCTTAGGACTTTGGAATTTATGGTGCACAAATTGTAAATTTCCCCATGCATCAGTCTATCGGTGAATTCTTCCATGCCTTCCATATCTTCCATATTCATCCACTAATCCACCCATCTACACACTCCTTCCTCCATTCCACGTGGTGACCATCTTTTTCTTTCTGTCCAGTCATGCGGAAATTATAGATTTGGTAATCTGCTAAATTATTAAAGCATTTACAGTTTAGCCATTACAAATAATATGCGTTGCATTGTTGGGAATGATTATGACCATGTTCTTTCATGTATGACTTCGAAAATGCCTTATTCTGCAGCCTAAACTAACGAAGTGAGCTTGTGAGTGGGATGGTTTTACCATTCCGCTTATCATGAATGGAAGTTGTTAATCTGTACGACATATCATTTATGCCTTGTGTTCTGATCTCGTCAAAGAAAGTTCGTTCCCTGGACGGTTTGGATTGTATTTCAACAGTTTTAAGACTAAGACTTTCTGTCTGTCGGCTTAAATGCGGTTAGCATTCCACCTTGTAACATTTCTGACATTATGGTGCTACAGTTGTCATTGGTACAGTTCTAGTTTAGAAATTGCTGCTGATTTATAACAAGTTGAGATCTTTGGAAGGAATAATATATATGTATTGTGATGAGAGTTTTTAATGCAGAAATTCTAATAGGTGTACAACCAGATCAAGACAATGCTGTTTACTTTATCATTTACGAGCAAGATTCAAGATTTTCAGCAAATAAAAGAATCAGCTTATATGAATTGAATAAATAAAATAAAAATATTAAATAAATAAATAAATAAATATGTAAATATATAAAAGTTAGGCAGTTTGGTGTGATTATGTCATACTTAGGTATACTTTTCTTATAGGTTGAAATTAATGTAGCAGCTGGAATACAAGAGTTTTTTTATAAATACTTTCGATAGGTTTTTAAAAATTGAATCATGTTCTCTTGGTGTTTGCATTGAAAGATATGCATTAATTTAAATTCATAGCGCTATCGATATACAAAAGTTTTTGATTCCTTGCTTTTGAGTTTTATAGAGGAAATCAACTATTTCTTTAGCAATAATAAAGGTAAATGGAATATTAATATTGAATGAGGATTAATATCACTGGTGAAACAGTAGATTCATGTTTAGGGTTGTTGGTTATAAACAGTTTTGTATACCGGTAGAAGTTTTCCTCGGAAAGACTTTAATTATGTTGCAAACGGGTGTGTTTGTGTGTATACATGTATGTAAGTAAGGAAGAATAATCTTTACTAGACTACCGCAAATTTATGTACAGTAGTTTTACAGAAGAAATAAATAATAATAGTATTAGTTTACATTTTACTACAAACTTCTTTGACTGCCCTGTAGATCTGGAGGTGTGATGGGTGAAGGGGGGGAGAAAATAGAATGATCTATAGGCATTGAAAGTTTAAGTGATATATCAGGGATTAAGTAGATGTATCAAGGCATATAACGTATCGAGTACTACATTGTGAATGGATTACTAGATTAGACATCGTTTGAGGAAGGCAGATTGTCATTATGTGTAGCTGCATTCAGATGTAAATATTTTTAGAGTTTAACATTGCGAGGTAAAGTTGTTCATATTACCATTGAAATTAAGGTTGTTAACCATTTAACAAATGACGTAAACCGATAACATGTTAATTTACAACATCATCACTGCAATATTGTAAAAATTCTGTACATAGAGATCTATATAATTTGTATAATGAAATCAATGTAATTTCTTAAATGTAATATGCATATCATTTTATATGTTCTACAATTAACGGATTTAAATCAATCTGTTCTACTTTAACAAGTCTAATCACATAGTAAACTACTGGGTAAATGGTTATCCAGTTTGTGAATGTGTAAATACAACGCTAATCTGTAAAACATTGTACAAATTTTACTTTTATTATTTTTCAGTGAAACAAAAATTTATTTCTTAGAAGTTTCTTCACTGATGTTAATTTACAAATCTGAGGTATTTGTTGAACTTTATTCAGTTAGACAGACTGAACAGTACAACCTGGCTTTTGACGTCTCTGAGCATGTATGTTGACCTTTTGTCAAGCCATCTTTTTAGCAGAGTTGTCTGTGAACCTGTTCACATGTATTGTATTGTATCTGACCATTTAGAAAGTGCTCCCAGTGCGTGCAACCCCGACAGAAAAGGCAGGTGTTGAGAAGAAAGATGACGAAAGAAGACTACCAGAGAGAATGACATAGCAAACTGATGGAGCGGGGGGGAAGTCCATTCCATAGGGAGGGACGTTTGCAGGCAAATGATCTGGATTGAGGTATTAATTCCACATGCTGGATTTGAAGCATTGTCAAAGAATTTTGTAACAATTTACTAGAACTGGAAACTTGCACCGCAATATTGTCATTGCTAATACATTTACATCAATGCAAATATGACTTTCACGAAACTGTGTTTTTAAGCTGTTATGTGCAACATGTGAGTTGGGCCAACACAGTAGAACATGTGAGTTGGGCCAACACAGTAGAACATGTGAGTTGGGCCAACACAGTAGAACATGTGAGTTGGGCCAGCACAGTAGGCATGACTAGCCGTCAGTTGTATTGAGTTACTATTACCGATATTTTGTGTAATGCTTGCCAGATGCTGTACATTAAGATCTGGCAATCTTTTGGTGCTATTAACAGCTATTGTTGTATGTAACACGTCAACTGTTTGAGAACGAGTCGACTGAATGTTGCAGGAGAGACATGATAGAGGTTTTAAAAATGAAGAACCAATTTAACCAGTTTAATGAAACTGTGTTTTTCTAATATATTACTAATGTGAAAGGATTTGTTGTCACAAAATGAGTTGTTAATCTTTTTCTGTAATCATGTCACGATTGTTGAAGTAGTGCTTTGTCACTGTCAGATTACTGAACATTGCAATTCAAGACGTACAGTTCTACACTATTGTAAAAATTTCTGTTTGCATCAACGCACGTGATGCTTGATATGATTGATCAGTCGGTAATGTACCGTACTTCTTATTTTGTGAAGTAGTTGGAATAATAGAATTAACAGCACTTGTTAAGTACCGACTTGTTAAGCCCTTCATGTGTAGAGGCACTGCAAGGCAATACTCTCAGTGAGTCACTAACTGGGTCAGGATATGTATAACTAGGTGAATCAACAGAATAGAGCATTAACTGAAGAAATTAAAATTATATTCTTTTACACAATAAGTAAGTTAAATAGAGTGAAAATCAATACACACAAAAGTTTGGAAACTTCAAGAGTAGTCATTGCATAATTACGTAACATCGAAAATGACCGTTTTTGACCCAACCT
Organism: Lumbricus terrestris; assembly: GCA_949752735.1. Taxonomy (NCBI): domain Eukaryota; kingdom Metazoa; phylum Annelida; class Clitellata; order Crassiclitellata; family Lumbricidae; genus Lumbricus; species Lumbricus terrestris. The sequence goes on from OX457040.1 coordinate 37,631,656, forward strand.
GTAACGCTTCGTAATGTTGCCTTGATCCACCCACCCGCCCCAGCGCTATGTAATTATTGTTACGAAAAATCAGTTAAGATCTAGGCCTACAGAATGCGTAATTATAATTCATATTTTCGTAGCGAATTTAATATAGGCTTAACCTAGTAGGCATAATATGTGAATTATAATTTGACAACAGGCTGGGCTTAAAATATGACAGTCATGTTTGAACTGTAATTTTTTTAAATGTTACATCAAGAGTAAAATTTTACAGGCTGCTGAAAAGTATCATGGACTAAATTGCTCATTAATAACTAATCAAAATTACGATTAACTAATTATTTGGTTAGCCGCTAATTCGATATTTCCTAGTTAGATTATTGTATACGATGTAATCAATATTAGTAGAAATATTGCTTAATTTTGTTGAGGATCACTCTTAACACGTTGACCGCCAAGTCACATCATTCTAAAGTGTCATTCGACGATAATTTGAAATACATTTAATTTTGTAACTTAACTATTGGTAAAGGCGTTGTGTAACGTTCAGCTCCCCACACCCACCCATGCAACATTTCAATGTCTTCGATGACCCAACCCACCCACCCCCGAGCGTTACGTAATTATGCAGTGACCCTTGACTAAGTATGAGGTACGAAGACATAGTTGGACACTAACACAGCTGGCCATATTAACTCGCACCCACAGAAATGCACATGTTTAAAACGACCATCAATCTGCTTAGCACAAAAAGTGTTTATAAGTCTAGGAGGTTATAACCAGGGGTTATACGCGGGTATACAGCGTATACTCGCCTTGGAAAACGAGGGTATATGCGGGTAGGCCATACAGCGCATACTCACCTCACAGAGACCAAGTGGGTATACGCAGGGAAAAAATTGCGATTTTTGAAAAAGAAACGAAATTTGAGCATTTTTACGCCGTGAAAAAGGAAATTTCGGGCGAAAAATGATCGGAAAAACAAAAGAAAAAGGTTATCGGAAATTTTTCGCCAGAAAAAGGCGAATTTTTCTGGTGGCAGCATGTACTCGCCTCAAAAATTCAGAATACAGCCCTGGTTATAACCTCAAAACATTCACAACTCAAAAAATATTTTCTGGTGGACTTCAACTTATACCCATGTGCGATTACCAAAAATCTTGATGTTTGCACATTTCTGGATGAGTTTGGAATGGCACCAATCCTGTCTTGTGTTCGGAGAAAAAATTACAGAATAAAAGAAACTTTACTTTTCTACTTAGAAGTCCCAGTGATAAACAGAAATTCTAAAAAGATGTGTTAATCATCACTAACATTTATTATTAAAATTTATAAAGAACCCCTTCAAGATTTCTACTCAGAGGTGCTGCTGCCTGTGCTAATTTAAATGTTGTTTAAGTCAATTTGACCAAAATATGTCATGTCTCACTAATCGTTTAGCGGTTTGTTTACAGTACGATTTTCAAAACCCTGTAAATTCTGGTCATGTTTCGTCCATTCAAATGTTCTAATCATTTCTAACACGTCTAATCCTTGGTCATGTACACTGATCATCCTTCTATTAGTTCTTCATGTATCTGATGGTCAAATCAGGAACACTTAATTGGTACAATCAGTACTTATTAATAAAATACACAATTAGGATAAAATAACTTAGAGGTCACATCACAAGAAAAAACCACGAAAACTTTCAAGATCGTCGACATTGCTCACTGACAAAAACAAGATTGATTAACAAGAGAAATCTTTACGATGAAAACTTTCAAGACAAATCACCCTTGCTCGCTCAAAACAGGATCAATTAAAAGAGAAATCTGTACTTGAAAACTACAAAAGTATATGCTGTATTTGAAGGGCGAGTTGCCAAATGTTTCAAATAGAAAGATTCTGAAAGGTCCTGTGCATCAGGACACAAAACGTGAAAATCACGGCCATCATTAAATCTGTACACCTATGATTAGAGATCTCATTGCCTCCACATAAACATCACATTAATGTCTGTAAAGATTTGGTTACTAGTGTAAATTACACATGAATCACAGATACATGAATTGTCCAACATGCTGAAGTGCATTCCTAGCATGCACATTCAGATTCAGTTTACCGGTTTTCTATGCATAGAACGTGCTGAAATAAATACCAGGAGAGCTGTTTTTTGTAGCACTATTACCACATGTACCAAGTAAGTTGATTGGTATAATCTGACAGTAAAAAACACCACGGGTGTAAATTTCAAGCCTCTTGCGCCACACTATGCAGAAAACAACAATTCAAATGTCAGACCATTTTGTTATATATAACAGAACAACAGAACCACCTGCACATATTTCACATATCAAACAGCTTCATGATTTTCACAAACTGAAAAGTGCAGTCCGTAAACTGCAAAACTGTCATTGACTAACATCCCAAAAGTTTCTATTTTACAAATTAAAATTCAGCATTTTTCACTGTTTTAGAACAGACACAGAACAAGATAATTCTGATGCTTTTACACAACGAACAAATCACAAATTGTCCTGTCTACCTATCATCATAACAATCATCTAAACAGTCGAACTATTGCACACCAAAATAGCCTAAATTGTTTCCACTTCATACAACATGCAAATGACTTAGGTAGACCATTTCTGTAATGCTACACAACAATGCTTCCCACGTTTAAAAGCCTAGCACTGAGGATGCTATCAGCCCAGATACTGTTAAAATTCTGTTCTGTACTTCAGTGATGCTCAACACGATAATCTCTGCCTGTTACGGACACTTCATACGATCAACTTTTCAGATGTCACTGACAATTAATACTTCAGTTGTTCGCGTCGTCTGACTAAGCCAAGTTCCTTCTAGCACATACGTGGCATTTTCTAGCAATATTAACTTGCGCTCTATAAATCCTCATATAATAATAATAATAATAACTAAACTAGCACTTCATGATATATTTAACCACTTCTATTGCTCAACCACAAGACAAGTGCAACAAAGTGTTTACAAAGCATGACATTTCCATAAACAATGGTTGTACACACACACACACACACCACACACACATTTACCACATCACATCAAACAGCAAATGGGCAGCGAAACAGAAGTTTCTAAATTAAAGTTCTGCCCTGGACGGGTTTGAACCCAAGACGTCAAAACTCCTCGCTTGACCGACATGTCAAACTGTGCCTGCACTTCTGCTGTAATCTGATCTTTGATGCGCTTTTCAGGCCAACTGCTTGACCGTTGATCATGCTCGAGATCAGCATTTCTGATCTTTGATTACAGCATCTTCTTCAAACGGACTGTCCTCATCATCTGTCATAATGTTAACAAGACTTCCAACGGCTTTTCCCACTTCCTCTGCGACTTGGAAGAGGTTTTCCAAAGTGTTGCCAGAACTGCCTGCAATTTCAAGAGTGAAGCTTTTACACTGATCACCTGTTACAGCATGTTCAATCATAACAAGTTTAACAAAGAAATGACGATTATTGAAATACATTAAGCTCATTGTAGGTCGTGGGGCGCGGTGGTGGTTTCAGTGATCCGAAGGGTTCCAGGTTCAAATCAACCTCAAGCTGCCATGTAGGGAGCTTGAGCAAGCCCTTGACTTGCAATTGCTTGTGCTCTTCAGCATGAAACTCCGATGCAGTGTCTGCGCTGTCGTCGGGAGCGCCTCTGAGTAGACAACTTGAAGGGATGCCATAGCAAATGTGAGAAATAAAAAATTGCAATGTTGTCTATAATTCATCTATAATTCACTCCATGTGAAGAAATCTCATAACTGTCACAAATTCATTCGGTCATCCATTTCAATTTTTTTATAGCACCCCTTTAATAAACCTACTCAGAGGCGCTCCCACCCTAACCACGTCAATACAAATTACATTTCAGCAGCTTGTAAAATGTATTGGCATTTTTTCTAGGAAGTAGATGAATCTCCAACGGATGTCCATTCCAAGAGGATTGGCCAACTATTGAGATTACGTGACACCACTTAGTTGAGGTGCTAGCACGGGAACCAGAAGCTCCCCATTAGCAGAAGAATGAACAGCTTGACGGCCGGCCATGTCTGATACAGTACAGCAATCCTATAGCAGAGATCTTGAGTGACTGGAAGCCAGTGCAGCGTGCCACACATGTAAGCTGGGACAGAAGCATACTTTGGGATGCATCCAATAAGACGAGCAGCAGAATGGAGCACCCCAGTCATGGCGGGCAATTAGAGCAAGGGGTAAACCTACCAGGGTAGAGCAGAAGTGGTCGAATCTGAAGAGGTCCAACAAATGACGCTATAAAACCAGTTGTAATTAAAAGTGTTTTAAATGACATTCAGGTCAGATCCACTCTAACAACTGCTATTACATTACAGACAACTTAAAATGCCAATGACAAGGTCTTACCTCTTGATCCTGAAGCCTTCTGAATTGTATGTATTTGTTCTTGCCACATCTCATGATCCGATAAACTGCGATCAAGGCCGCCTAAACATACATTAATTAAAGAAACTCTTTTGTGAACAGTAAAATATTAAATAATTGCATAATATTTAAGTTCAACAGATTCAATTTCACCAGATTAAAAATCCCATGTCATTCAGATCAGTTGTTTGTTTACCATATCATCACACGTTAGTATATATATATATAGCTTCTCCAAAGTGACTGCGAAGAAGTAAAATCTGTTATTGTTATCTTTGACCATCCTTAACACAGCCTAATAATAACAACAGAGAAATAGTCTACTGATCAATTAATATAGTTTATTTTTGCAACCAAATCAAAGAAATCTAGTGTACATATCATTACAGTGTATTAATTATATTTATTTTATGACCTATTTTGATCTAGTTTACATATCATTACAGTGTATTATATTTATATGACCTATTTTGATTTGGCTGCATTCCTCTTTCTTGGAACAATGGCGCTTTCGACGTAGATCCAGAGGCTGACTGACCTCTGCCCTCTTGATGACCTCTGCCTTCTTGATGACCTCTGCTCTCCTGATGACCATTGTTGTACTGACTGACGGATGCTGACCGAAAACTTGGAGGGCAGCGCCTCATTACAGGACCTGATGCTGTTGGTCCAGGCATGGATGGAACAGCGCCAAACGACATTGGATAGGTAACTATTCGAGTGTCAATTTCTGGCTGAAAACATCAAGAAAAATCCAGTATAAATATATATCTGTATAATTATATAGGATTTAAAAAATTATTACAAGTTGTAAGGCCAGAATCCCTAAAGATAAAACTTGGAACAGAGCACAGTCATTGTGACTTTGTAAAAGGTGTAGGGATTAAAACATCAAAAACTAAAGTGTCAGTTACTTGTTAACTTAGCATATTTAGAATATAACACACTCTATCCAATTATGGGGATGAAGATAAAGAGGCAGACTGCTTGCACCAAACAACAGCATCTTTTCAGCAGTCATGGCCAAAGTAAATGGACTGCACATCATTCAATGCACATCTTTACATAAAAATCTGTACAGCTAATTAGTGTACTTCCAAACACCAACCAAAGACACCAAGTTCAACCCTGAGATGAAACCATGTTCTCTATGAAAAGATCCCTAAGCAGAATCAGTACCAAATAGCTAAATTAAATTTAGGTTTGAAATATTGCTAAACATTGATCAGTAATATTAATTGCATACTAGCACAATCTTGCTGTGCACTCTAACCTCAAAAAGCACACAGCTAAAACTCTGGAACAAGCACTGCAACTTAAACTCTATCCTCAAAAAGTAAACAGCAAAAGCAAGACACAATCTGACACAAGAATGTGTTACACTTGTTCTGTATTATTATTATTATGTCTCATTGTGGGAACAATAAATAATTTTGAACTTTTGAATGAACATTGAACAAGCACTACGACTGAGACACTATCCTCAAAAAGTTCACACCAAAAGCTCTGACAGAAGCACAATGATTGAAAACTGGGTTTGACAGAAGCGAGCCAGAGGCAGCATGAAAGCATAGAGCAAGCTAGTGACTTATGTCAACCGAGCAAGCTAGTGACTTATGTCAACCGAGCAAGCTAGTGACTTATGTCAACCGAGCAAGCTAGTGACTTATGTCAACCGAGCAAGCTAGTGACTTATGTCAACCGAGCAAGCTAGTGACTTATGTCAACCGAGCAAGCTAGTGACTTATGTCAACCGAGCAAGCTAGTGACTTATGTCAACCGAGCAAGCTAGTGACTTATGTCAACCTGATCGAGAAGATGTCGAAGTCGATGGAGCTGTGACTCGAGCTGTTTGTTGTGCTCTTCAAGTATGTGCATGCGCGCCTCAAGACGTCCTTTGTGCTGGCGCAAGAGTCGCGCTTCGGCAATCATCTCAACGTCTTGGTAGGCATCACCATCTCGTAGTGCACAGCCGTCCTTCAGGGAGCCGCATGGACTGGAAGATGTCTCATAGTGCATCTGCTTCAACTGGTCGTACTCCTCCTGTAGAGTCCTAGATTATCACATTGCAGTAACACCAACTCTTTCGTTTGAATGAATGCTAACACTTCAAAGTAGCGTTGATACTATTACTAATAACTATTGCTGTATAGTTGATCTATGTTAATCTAGAAAGTCTTTCATACAAATCCACTGTCATCCTCTTTCCTCTCTCCAGCTTTGTAAACTCATCTTCTAATCCCCCTCCTCAACCACCTTTCCTTTCCAATGTCCCATCCCCTTCATCTGCTTTCAAGTTTGTGCCCAGCCCCTGTATGTGTCAGTCTATGTTTGTGTTAGTCTATGTTTGTGTTATTTTATATATTTGGCTTAGTCTATGTATGTGTTAGTCTATATATTTGTGTTAGTCTATGCGTGCGTTAGACAGTATGTTTGTGTTGCTCTATGTTTGTGTTGGTCTATGTTTGTGTTAGTCTATGTTTGCGTTAGTCTATGTTTGTGTCAGTCTGCATTTGTGTCTCAGTGCATTACTGATTTGCATCAGCTCTAAGAAGCAACTGCAGCTGATGACAGATGGTGTTGATTTCCCCTAACCTGTGAATATTTTTCATCAATATCCCACTTATGTACACAAGACTCCATAATACGTTAGTTAGTTCCCCCTGTGATAAAAATGCAGAGACTGACTGACCTGTTCTCGTCCTCAAGATCCATGATCATATCCTCAAGTTCCGCTCTTTGATTCGAATCCATTGCCATGATGATCTGCATTGGACTTTGCAGCTACAGACACAAGCAGCAGATGACAATGTCAGCACCATCAATGGCAGCTGCTGCTGCTGCTGAATCTCAATCTTACATCTCATTTAACCAAATGAGACGATTTTATCAGATAGCATGATTTTCATCAGAACTAGCGAATTCACCTAATGACTAATATCGCGCCATCACATACTTCCTAACAAAGACGAAGTATGCAATGCAACCTCATTCTAATACATTCTACAGCGCAACTAACCAATAGCACAAAGAATCAATGCTTTCCAAAGTTGAAAGAGCAATAACAAATGAACATTTAGCTGCGATCTGTTAGAATTACCAGACAACTAAAACCATAGTAAGATTATGCTTCGTCACAGTTAGTAAATACAAACAAGCCCGTTTTGTTACTGTCCAGCCTCTATTTTGAAGACTAATTGTTAACAACTTTGAAAACTGCTTCCACGCTGGTTGAACCAATCGGGTGAAAGCAATTGTGAACAACTCAGTTAGCCAGCTATCAACGTTGGTTAGGACAATGCCAATGATCTTTATTCCCACAGCAACATCGTTAAACAGTAACTGCTACTACATTGGTTAGAGAGTATGCTGTGTCTCAAACACATCTCTTAGAGAGTGTGCAGGACGATAACGGGTTGCTTCCCAATGCTGGCTTATTTCCGAGATTCAATTCCCGGGCTAGAACAGTTCACACACAAAGGACCTCAAACGGTGTAGGAAACATTCGAACCGGAAGCGGTGGTAAAGAATCTCAACCAATCGATTCACTGAAAACTGAGCAGGGTTAAAGCCGTATAGTCACTATATAAAAACGTGCACATCTACATTTACTACATTTAACCCTTTAACAACCAAAGCGTAGCAAATGGTATGGAGAAAATCCTATGCCATCGGTCGGTAAACGGTGGTTAATCAGTGACATGGGTGGAACTGTTAGGGTGAAACTGAAGCTCTACATATTTTCAGAAACTACCCTGGTTAGAACATGCTGGTTGAAACCCCCTCCATCTCTCTTATGAACTAATGATTGGTTAAGAGTTGTCCCTCTTTCTTACAGAATGTCCAGGTTCAGTGCTGTGCAGACTGTGACAGAAGTGTGCTATCAAACTGTGTTCATCTTCACTGCCCCTAAAATAAATAAAAATCAATTAGTAACACAAAATAGTCTGCAGTAATGTCACAAAGATTGTAAAGCACATCAATAATAAAAACAGCCCATAATGCATAAAACCGATGTTTACATCAAAAGTTTCACTCCCTCACAGTGCAGAATCCTATATTCTGATCGGTGTATTGCAGGCTGTCTGTTCTGCTAATAGTTAAGTCCGATGTTAATTAAGAATACTGCATTTGCAAGCATTTCATAAAAGAAAAAATACTATTCTTATTAGCATAAACATATGTTTGCAAATCCAAGCATGTGAAGAAATGAATATTGATATTTAATTACGAATCTGGCGTCAGAGGTAGACTCTTGGACTCGGCCTCAGCTAGTTTGCTCGCATACATTTCAAGCCTCGAATGCATCTCTGTATTCGACGCATTGTAGGGCGATGAAGACTGAGGACTAAAGACACAAGCAACAGCAACAAAAATAAGTGTGAGACAAAGCTCACCAGAAGTACTCCTATTGTCCACTGTTTACCGACCCCAGTAACAGTATATGTCAAGTTCAGTTTTAAAACCCAATCCAGAAATTAGAGTCCAGATTTTAGCATATCAGATTAATAGCCTATCATAACCACTATTCTGTGCAAACTTTTGAAATGAGCTAGTGTTGAATGAATTTTTCACAATGTCTAACTCTGTTGTTATCATGGCCTGCCTGGTTTTTCCTTTGGCATACCAGTACTTTAATTTCCAAGCAATAGTGGTAGACCTACGGTGCTATGATATGCTATTATGCTGGACAAGAAGTGATACCCAGTTGCATAACAAATAGCATCTAAACTCAACTAAAATCTGGACTCCAATTTCTGGATTGGGTTTTAAAACGGAACTTGACATAATTATACTATTAACATGGTCTTAACTATTGCACAAACATAGCTTTAAATGAACACATCACACTTCAATCAATTGAAGCAAATGTTGAAAATGTCCAGAAAGTCGACACCCATGTTGTTATTTAGTTAAAAATAACATGCTAAAAAATTAACACCTTTATTACGCCAAAGATAATAGGCCTACTTGTAAACCTGAGTAATAATAATGACTTAATATTAAGTAATGCATACACCACAACTTGTAGCGTAAGTTCAAATATTGATATCATGCAAAATTAATTCACAGAAGCTAATTTAATAATTAATTAAGCTTTGCACCATTATTATTAATACCTTTGATTTGCATCATTATTATTAATACCTTTGATTTGCATCTCCTTCAGTTGATTGAACGGGAAGATATCCCAACCGTGGATGCTTTTTAAAGTAGTGCTTTGAACGAAACTTATTCTTGAACATCTTTGTAAAGTCTCTCACATCTTCTCCAGATGTTGTCTATGGTAAATAATTTTATATATCAATCAGATCCAATCAAACTGACTGACTTACCCTTAAATAACCTACAACAAATTCTTTAAAACCTTAATATTAAGTATGGTTTTACGGTCCTAAACTAAGATAGATTTATTTTTTACAAAATTGTAAGAATAACTATCTACAAGAGAAACAAGAAAGACTAGCAATCCAAGATCTTACTTATCATTCTGATGAAGCAACAATGACTAATTGATTAAATGTCTGTGTTTTATATGGCAAATGTATAAAATAAAATAGTGCTCCATAATTGTTTGCACATAAGATTATTTTAGATTAAGTTAGATTTTTCCAGGCAGCAGATACCTTATAAAAATGAGCATTGTCAAGGCCATAAAATTGCTGTACAACAAATCATAAATATACATGTAGCCTACATCTGCACAATGCATGACTTTCGTTTTCAAAGATAAGCTTACTGCTGTGCAATATTCTTGCATTGGATGTGTCAACTTGTGACTTTTGGCTTTTCGACCAGAGAAGAAACAGTTCTGGCACATGTCGAAGTTGAAACACTTGAGACAACGATACCTGTTGCCAAGGACACAAGCAGACAATTGAAGTACATCTGCAAACAATTGAACCCAGATCACCACACTAGCCAATAACTACAGAGACGAGAAGACAAGACAAGAAAAATACTCACAATCAAAAGCAAATAACAACTGCAATAAATACGACAGAAATAACTGAGAGGAGATTTCCGTATCAACCTGAAGCCGACGATGGGTGATTCTTTGCAGACGTTGCATCTCGCCTGATGCTTTGCCGTCTCCGCAGCTGCCATCCGATGCATCACTGGCAACCAGACCATTGACTGCGGCTCCAGCTTCATCCAGTCAAGGAAGTGCGACACCTCGATCTCCGTTCGACCTGGCGCCTTATTCGTCGAACAATAACAAAAACAACTTTCACTGTTGATATGATGCTTGCAGCATTAAACTGCTTATAGGTCTTACTTGACAAACTAATGTCAGATTCAGAAAAGTATTACAAAGCCAATCTGTAGGGCATGAATCTAAAAGAACCAACAGTGTATATAATCAGCATTTAATGCGCTTGTTGTTTGGTCAAGAACTCGAGTTCAGCTCTAGTCTGATTTCTGCAAACTTGGACAGTCATGACTGGGATTGGACTTGGACTTGAAGCTCCTTGAATTGGACTCCCTTTCTTAAATTGGCCTCATAGAAAATCTGCTATTCCCAGATGGTAGTGATAAACAAAGATGGCAGCAACTATCGCCAAGTTTCTAATTATACCATTTGCCTTCACCAAAACTTCAGCCTTTGCAGCCACATCCAAGGCGGTATTTAACTTATTTCAAAATTTTCAAACTTTAAATAGTTGTAACTATTTTCACGTTTCTGATATAAACAAGGGTTTTCTACGAAAATTTTCTGCACTTCTTTCCAGTCACATCCATTATCCATATCAATAGTAAACTTATTTCTAAACATCTAAAGTTTTTCTGCAGCATGGTCACATATTCCTGACATCTAATGACATACGAAAGTCACAGTAATTTCATGATAACTACTAACATGCGAGTATCACATTAGCTCACCTTCTCAAAACAGCTCTTGATGCTCGGCTCTACATTGCTGCCGCCAAATGAAGCGAGCTCTCCAAGTTGCCGAGGAACCTGAAGGCATTCATGCAGCAGCAACCCAAGATGCGGTTGGTCAATGTTGCCCTTTGACCCAGCAACCAAGCCAAATATATCTGCAGCGAAAATATCCATTGTCCTTCATTTATCTGTGGTATTGTCTTGGTGACCAAACAACTCGCACAACAACATTTCATAAATGAACATCGAAATTCGACTAGTGCTCAAGTTTTTTAGATGTTGAGTTATGACAACTCCTTGCAAAGGGACATAGTGGAGGGCAAAATGGAGGGGAAGAGGGGAAGAGGAAGACCTAGGGAAAAGTTCTTGGACTGGATGATGGAGGATGGATATGGAAAACTCAAAGAAAAAGCACAACACCGAGAAGAGTGGCATCGTTGGGCATCTGGACCTGCCGGGAGGCAGCAGACCTAAAGAAGAAGAGAAGTTATGACATGCCATTTTGATTTATGTAACTTTTTCACCCATACAATTTGCTTTCCACATTTTAATATTTTTAGTTTTTGTAAATCAACGCCAAGACAGAGGCACCACATACATCGATATTTCTCCTCGAGATGAGCATTGCACAATAGAACAACGGCCACTTTGAAAGAGAGAATTCGAATACGGCCGTTGCGGAGGCTGCAATTAATCAAGAAAGACAAACTCATTCATGTTCGACATCTATTTAAGAATCAGTAAAACAATGGGACAATAAGAAATAAATACAATGCATCAGTAAAACAATGGGACAATAAGAAATAAATACAATGCATCAGTAAAACAATGGGACAATAAGAAATAAATACAATGCATCAATGCTATTAATTCCAATGTACGTGGCGGACTATTCAGCAGTGTGTTCAGATTGATGTGGATTGCTGTCTGCCAAGTGGACAGCGGTCCTGGATACGTCGTCTGCTCACATCTGTCCCTAGCAAAAGCATACCATTTGGTACTTGCACATTATGTTGGGAAGCAAACAGCGGATCCTGCTCCATAATGGTCCTCGTCCTCTTTTAGATTTATTCTCTGCCAATTAATGAAGAGAAGACTATGAGAATCTTACTTTCTTTCCATATGGGAGGTACCTTTAGGTATTTCACAATTTCAATATGCTCGAGATGTAATGCACAGCATAGACCAGGAAAGTGTAAAGTGGTTCCACAGGATATTCTAGTGGGTTTTAAACGTTGCATAGACAGAGAGCAAGATTTCACATGTTGGAGGTTGCATGAAAATCTATTCCAGAATGATGGATTTGATGGAATATGGATGATGAGAACATGGGTTAAAGTAGTCTTACTGGTCATAGACATTGAGCAGCCAGTTGATGATGAGGTCATTGATCAGCGGCACCTGTAGTTCCGCTTTGCCTTCAGCCAGATGTCGGGAAAGACTGGTGACAATTCCAGCGACATCTGCCACACTGATCGACGCGTCGCTCGCTTCACGCAAGTGCTGGTCAAACACTTCTTTTGCTTTTCCGATCTCAAGAAGGTCCACTTCAAGAAAGATTAAACAATAGTGCAATTCCTGACCCTGTTTTAAAACTTAATCTGACTTCTTTCTAACTACAGCATCTGGAGCACAGTGGCATTTAGTTTTAGTGGCAGTACTTATATTCATTTATTAGGTAATGGTACACAGTGTAGAGCTGAAGTCTGAACAGTGATAGACAAGATTTTACTACTCTAAGCAGTACTCTAAATTCAATTCACTATTGCTGTCCTGGTTGAGTCCACCTGCTTAACCTTTGACCTGGTACTGAACCTGATCATAACGGCCTTATTGGTTTTGCATATATCTCAAGCTTAACCGATGCATTTAACCTGTGTTTTAAGGGCACTTCAGAAGTATGAAGATTGCAATTAAGCCTACAAAACAAAAAAAGGTAGAACACAGAGGTAAAAGAACAGGAGCGGAACAATTTCCTCAAGCAAGCTACAGTATTGTAGTAACTCCGAATGATCCCAGAGTGACAAGTATTTTAAAAGCTCATTCAGTGTAAACCAGTATGAGATTTTGCATAAAAATTACTGAGGGGTCAAATGTTGGTTTATGTGGAGCTTGGGGGGTGTGTGCAATGAAAACTTAACTATGGGGTCCCAACAAAGACTAGGGGTTTGAATTCCATGGCAATTCTCACTCTGGTTTAAACGTGGAGGACTTTGTGAAACCAGAGTATAAGAATTAAGAGCAGAAGTGAGGATATACTAATTAATTACTTGAGACGATTTCGTTTCTCGGCTGTTTTTCATTCCTTTAACATTTATAAACAGCATTCATAGAGCGTTATATTTTTTTGTCAATCAAGTATCACTGGTAAATTAATTAAATGATAATTACACAATGGTTCTGGAAGTAGACTCTTCAATGAAGTCAGTTACTTGTCTTCAACTCTTTGAACCCGAATTCCTGCTATAGCGGGACGTTATCCATAGAGTTACGGGAGCTCAGGGTTCAAAGGGTTAATAACACTTACAGCAAAGTCTCTTCTGCAAAATTCGAAGTTTCATTGCTGTTCTATACGCTGAAAATCGAACCCGGTCTAATTCAGCTGAAATAACAAAAACATCAGCAACACATTTGATAGAAAAGGTGTCCCTTAAAAAAGACTTTAAACGCAAAAAACAAAAATCTATTTTGCGAAAACTAACAAATGACAAAGTTACCTGATAATCAATTTCAGAAAGTTGAAAGGAAATTTGGATGATGTCAACAGTAATGGCCAATGAGACCCAATAAAAATCCACAGTAACTTAGAATTCTAAAACATTTGTTTAAATTCCCAGTTTTGTAAAATGCAAAGAAAGCATGGGCAAGACAAAAAAAAACTTCTTTCGTACTAAGATCCTGCATCAGGCGACTCATCTCCGGATGATCCCAGTGCGTAGTCTCCGTATTGTGACTGAAAAAAACAACAAAAGGGTTGATAACAAAGAGCAGTAACTCCCTCTGGTAAGAAGCTGATCCAATACAATCACAGGCATTCTGTCGATATTGTCCGTGACAGACCACCCGTCGTAAATCCAGGGAAGCTCTTCAAAATGAAACAGCTCAGCCGAACAATGACACAGAAATTGTAGTGTAATCTTGTTTCCAATCAGTGGCATCACGTGCACATGACCAGAAGCACGCAAGCAACGCAAGCACCGCAAGCAATGCAAGCATCGCAACCGATGACTGGATTTGAGATCAGTCCTTAATTAGGTTTATTCGTCTCGTCTCACAACAAAATGCAACGTACAACGAAAATTTTCTGGGTCAAATAACAACACATTATCTCATGTCTAGCATCTATTTAATATTTTTTCCATCATCAGCTTCTTCACCTCCTCCTCCTCCTCCTCCTCCACAACACAGTGCTTTCACCTCCTCCTCATCCTCCTCCTCCACCACACAGCGCTTAATGGGGCTCCTAAACCATCTTAAAGCTTCATGAGAATCTTTTAAGAAACGAATTGAAATAATAAAAGTGCAGACAATTTTGACCTACGATTTTTTGTTTGTATACATATATAGTTTTATATGCATATAATCACATACATATAGTTATATATATATAGTTATATACATAAATATATATATATAAAATAAATATATACCATATGATATTATTCAGTTATTAATTTGAAGTTTAAACTCGTTGTCAATTCTCTGTAATGTAAAAAGCATAAATCCTAAACTTTGTACACATTATAACTACCCAGCCTGGGCCCTTAAATCGTAATCTCGATATTTCTACAGTGCCCACAAAAAACGAAGTCATGGGAACCAGCTTATTCACAGGCGCTTAACCAAAACAAAATCAATAGGCAGCGGGTCAAGATCTGGATAGTCAGGCAGACAGATGGACGAACGGCCAAGGTGGGTGATGCTTAGAGTTGAAATCGCGAGGGATGTGAGAAGAAGAGGAGGAAACAGGATAGGATGTGTGAAAAAGGAATGTTTCAGGTTTGAATGAAAGACATGCAGAGACATGTGAAACAAATGTAACGTACAACAAAACTTTTCTGGGGCCAAAAACAACATGATGAGGGGAAGATTTTACACAGAATACTCACTTAATGTAGTAAGGCACTTTGTTACTGGTTACAGCTTTCTCCCACGGATGCTTCAAAGATGCTGCATCAAAAATTAGTAACTGTCAAGCAAAGAAGATTTTAAATACTTGTTTATTTAAAAAATTGTCAAATTTTATTGCATCTTTTGTGCTCCATTACTCAGCCTCACAAACAACGTGTGTAAGTCAAATTAAGCCACTAATCACAGAAATAAAGTTTCTGGTAGCTATCTAAATAGCCAATAAATCCAACTGCACATACGCTTGTTCTATAATCCGTCCATAAGACCTCAACGCAACAGCAACAACAATAACACCAATAAATGCATAGCTAAATAAAAATAAATATGTAATAAATCAAAATCACAGTAATGATGATAAAACACTGAGGCATTGTTTTTACTTAATTGCAAGGACTGTGAGCTGTGACCACCAGATTCCCGAAGAGTGTCTCTCAGATGCTTTGTCCGACCTTCGGCATTCGTCATTAAAGTGCGCCACCTGGTGATAGAACGACCAAAAACAAGACAGAAAAAACATGCCTAAAATTCTTGATTATTCTGACGTGAATTGACTAAGTGCATCTCTATACGCTACGATAAGTTTTTAAAAACGTACGTACCCAATTTTCCATCATGTATTTCAAGAGATGTAAATCCCGAGTCTAAAAATTTCTTAACATATCAGATCGTTAGTCACGTACAAAGCAAGCAGATGCATCACAAAAATAAATTGAAAATTGATAGATTAAATGAACGAATGAATAATATGATATTTACATGTCAGACGCCAATAATTCATTCATAGGCATGGTCAGCCGCTGGGGGTTGGGGAAGGGTGGGGTTGGGGAAGGGTGTGAAGGGGAGTGGTGGAGAAGGGCAACCAAGAGAGGAAGCTAAATGACTGATGGGTTCATAAAATGGAAAGATCTAAGCTGTCACTTGAAGGATGAACAACCAGGCACCGATACCTTAACCAAAACAAGGTTGACCATAATATCAGAAGATCATTGGATTGTATGACATGGGTGGGATGGCATAGGTAAATAAACCACATTTCTGTGCTATTTCCAATAATATGTATAATCACAAGTACATTCTTAACAGTATATTCAGAAGTATAAAATTACAAATAAGTATGTTGTATGCGTAGTATATAGTCAGAAGTAGCTGACTGTCAACGTGATTGTCAGCCATGGATCAGAAGCAGGTGTTGTGTGTGAAGAAGCTGACAAGATATTTTAAAATAAGCATGCCTTGAAATAGGGAGATAATGGAGCTGTGACAGAAGATCATGAGATGAGAGTTAACTACCGGGGTAAACAAGTTCTGCAAACACCTTAATATTTTTTGATCCAATGATAAGAGTCATAATAAAAAAACCGGAAATGACATAATCCAATCTTGACTGAAGAAAAGCAACAGCAATTGAAGTGGCCATAATATTATTGTCAACATTGACATAAGCGCCTCAGGGTCCAAGATGGAAGAAGAACTTTACAGACAGAAGAACGATGTTTCTTAGAGTAAGGCAGAGTGGAATGTGACCAGTGCATAAAGTGTGGAAAAATAAGTGCCTGGACGACACATACCTTTCCAAAAGAAGTGCCTGGACGCTCCTTACTTTTCCAGTCAGTGCTGGCCAATAAGTGGCTGGACGGCATTTAGATTTTAAAATAAGTGCATGGACGCCGTCCATGACCGTCCAGGCACACTTTAAGCCCTGAATGTGACTCCAAGAGTTGTGATTTTTCTGATAGAGTAACATCTGTACCGGGTATATTAACTTAACGAATGACAGAGAGGTGCTGCCAATGACCTTGCAGCAAATGTGGTGGAGTTAAGACCATTTCGTCCGAACCATTTTGTCTGAACGAGGAATAAAATGAATGCAAACAATGTTCAACTTTCACAATGCTGAAATAAATGCTGCCGAGGGCAACATACTGTTGAGTGTTACCAGTAAATTCTTGACGAGAAATACCAAAAAGCTACTAACGATTAATTACATATATGATTTTTTAAAACAGATACGTCTCGAGTCTTGATTTCAATCCCCTCCACTGTCTAAGGGCTAAAATATATTTGAGAGTTGTCTGCTTTGTCGACTTACTTGCTATTGAGGACTTCCAGTTTGTTGACATTTCTGTGAGATAGAATGATTCCGGAATACTGAAACTCATTGGCCATATCGTTGCAACTGTCCAGTCGCGCTTTGACGGCGGTCAACCATTGCTGGACAGACTAACAACAACAACAACAACAGCATCATCAGTGAGTGACCATGAGCATCTGCATAAATGCATGCATGTATCTATCATCAATTGATGTCATTAGTATCGTTAATACCACACTTATCAATAATTATATTCGTCTATTGAGAAAGACAGGAGCAAATGATTATCACATGCATACAATCAGGTATAAATTCAAAGAGTTTACAGAAAGAAGAGGTGTTCTGTTTCAGTCATTGCACACTGAACAGCTGATGTTCGAATGAGGTTTAACATTGTCATGATGGTGGACATTGGCAGGAGGGTAGTGGACGTTGTCATGATGGTGGACACCGACAAGAGGGTGGACATTGTCATGATGGTGGATATTGTCATGATGGTGTACATTGGCATGATGGTGGACATTGTCATGATGGTGGACACTGGCATGAGGGTGGACATTGGCACAAGAGTGGTCATTGTAATGAGGGTGGACATTGTCATGACGGTGGACACTGGCATGAGAGTGGACATTGGCATGAGGGTGGACATTATCATGATGGTGGACATCGTCATGAGGATGAACATTGAAGAGGCACTGAAACAAAGGCTGAACAAACGGTTTCAATTCACCTAAGTAAGTAATAAAGTACAATTGTTTTTAAACGATCTGTCAAACTGCACTCTGGTGGACAAATATCTAGGATGAATAAATGAAATATCTAGGGTATAATATAATGAAACAAAAATCCAGTCGTTAGTAAGTCAGTCTGTCAGTAATCAAGCAAATAATTCATCTCAAATGGTCTCAATCTGCCACAAGCCTTAGCTGCCTTACATATCCAAAGCTGCAGCATCATTTGCCTATCCCATCCATTGCTTATCATTGCTATCATCACTAGATATAAACCCAGTAAGCACTACAGTTCTAGATGAACATTACGCTGCATTCCCATCCAACTAATCTCCCACCAGTCACATCAATAATTCTTCTAAATGAATTTGGTTTAATCTGAATGCAGGTCATAAGCAAAAACCACACAAGCACTATAGGGGATTTTCAGCAGGTGGTCTGTTAGTTACTTGCAACCATATGCGGTCAATCTCTTACAGTCTCATACAAGTCTCAGGATCAATTTCCTTAGTTAAGACTGTTAATTTCGAGCTATGACTAGAGAGAAAGGCGTTGTCTAGGAAACACGAGGCTTTCAACAGTTGATAATAACCTTCGTTTATTTTTCAACCTGGATGTCACACCACAGCAAGATCATATAGGTCATGTGAAAAGTTTAAAAAAAAATACAAAACCAAATACGAAGCTGAGACAGCCAACAACACCACCACCCATCCCAAAGCAACTCTAGTTTGCAATGCAACAGTCACGACGACAAATAAAGTCACCAGTGGGCAAATGCCATCCTAAAACACCAGTCACCAGCGACGATCTTCAGTATGCACAGGAAGAGTCCAGCCGACAGTTTCTCATTCGATGTTGAGGGCTCAACCAAAACTCAATAATGAGTGTGCACTGTGCAGTGTGCACTAAAAGTGACTGCAAAATCATTGCAGCCTGTCATTAAAGGTTTTTTCTCTCGCATTTGTTATAACGCCCCTTCAAGCTCTCTACTAATAACGCCTCTTCAAGCTCTCTACTCAGAAGTAGACTACAGCGTGGACATTGCATAATAATGCCTAAGTGCATGAGCAATTACAAGTGAAGGACATGCTCCAGGCCCCTTTTCAGCGCCTTGAGGTGGATTCGAACCTGGAACCATCTGGCTCCAAGGCACCGAACCCACCACTATACCACCACGCCCCACACGCATATATGAGCACTTGCTATAGCGCCCATTCAAGATTTCGAAGGCGCTCCCAACTACAGCGCGGACACTGTGCTCGCCTAATTGCTGGTCTTCCCAAGTTCTCCCACATCTCAGTCTTTATTCGGGACACTCTTCATTGGCTTCCTGTACCACAACGCATTGAGTTCAAAATTTTGACACTTATGCGCAATTCTCTTCTTGGGGTTGCTCCCTCCTACCTCCGTTCTTTCTGTATTCAGGTCTCCTCTCTCCCCGGTCGCTCTGCTCTTCGTTCGAAAGCTAATGGCCTCCTTGTTGTTCCTCGCATGCCTGGAGCTACGGCCCAGTCCAGAAGCTTTGCCTATGTTGGCCCCGCCTGCTGGAACCGTCTTCCACATAAACTACGTCTTGAGCTTCTCAGCCTCTCTCTCCCTCTGTTTAGGAAGCGCCTGAAGACTATACTATTCGTTAGCGACAGTGCTAACTTTGGGTCGGGAGCGCTACTGAATCTGTGAGCGGCGCTATACAAGTGTTCAATTACAATTACAATTACTGAATTGGAGTCTCACGCCAAGGCGCATCAGCAATTGCAAGTGAAGAACTTTCTCATGGCCCTATATGGCGGCCTGAGGTGGATTCAAACCTGCAACCTTCCAGCTCCAAGGCACTGAACATACTCCTACACACTATCACGCCCCACAAGGTATTTACAGAGTCCGTGAACAAAAGCTTTCTTAAAATAAGTGGCTAAGAATGAACCTGACAATGACATGAGGCACTGGTAAAACGAAATGCTTAAAAAATCCAGAGTATTTCAACTGCAAAGGATACAGAAGATTCGAGAGGTTGAAACGTAATACTGATCCGGCACTATAGGTTGTACATTACAGATCGGCAATCTTATTTTAAATGTGATTTCACTGCATACGTGACTGTACATATTATTATCAGCCATAATAATATTTCTCTTTTGATATTACACCACTGTTCCTCATCTACATCAGAGTGTTGTTCTATGGAGTCATTCAATGTAATCGAATTCACAGGTGGCCAAGATAAGACCAGAACAGCTTTAAAGCACAAAAGGGACGACACGGTTTCAATACGTCTTCTTACGACGAGAATTCCTTAAGGTGGAATAAATGAAACTTGAGTATATGGCTGGATGCTTTTCCGATACAAAAACGTCATTCACTGATAAACCTACGAGTGCAAAGGCATTTATATACGACGTAACATCCACATCCGTATGGAGACATCATATTCTAATCTTCATAGCCGAAAGAAAGTATCGGGCATAAAATATATAATATGCATGCTGAATGATTTAACGAGAGTCATGTTGTAAGCCTCCGACTTCAAGAGTCCCAGATGAGCGAGCAGGGAGGCAGCTTATCTGGTTGGCAGAGCAGAGCAGAGCAATTCCAGTGCCAGCTGCTGCTGCTGCTGCTGCTGCTTCTGCTGCAGCAACCGGCTGATGGACGCAAGGAAGCAGAAAATGAGCTGCTTTATTAGCAGATGTTGCTGGCAGATGCCAAACAGAACACGCAAAGGCCAAACGACAAATGCAGAGACTGGACGACGACGAGAAAAATAGAATGAGGATGAATAAGAGACAAAGGAAAGATATGCGGATGACAAAGACAAAAGACAAATGAGAGAGTGGAACACTGAGAAAGAAACATAGTATTACTATAACAGGGAGACAGTTGAGCTGGAGAGACATCGAAAGATATACAAATACACAGATAGACAGACAATGAAAAAGACAGACTGGGCAGTGGGCAGGCTGACAAACAGAGACAAAAAGCAATACAAAATGCCTGAGAAAGGAAAACAGGAAAAATATAAAAAAGAGCAAAGGTGCGTAAAAAGCATATAACTGATATATATTATATAATATATAGACGGATACCAAAATGGTTCAGATAGTATCTGTATCAGATACAGAGAAAACAGAGAGAAGACAAAGACACGCCCACACATACATATTTCTATACGGATACATAATAGACGAACGAACTCACAAGGCTCAAAAGGCAGAGATAGAAATATCACATTTGCACCAAATTGCAGGAAGAACGAGGTAAAAAAATGCAAACAAGAAATGGAAAGTAATTGAAGCACACACCGAAAAACAGACAGAAAGATGAGCTAGTAGGCTAGAGGTCTGACATGCAGACAGACAGTCAGATGTACACACACACACACGCACGCACGCACACACACACACGCACGCACGCGCACGCATGCACGCACACACACTCTCAGGAAGAAGGCTGACAGGCATCAGAAAGACATAAAGTCAGATGAATAGACAGGAAGAATTAGCTGACCAGGAAGCACACAGGCAGACTAGACCGATAGGTAGACAGACATATACAGGGTGGGCCATAAAAAAGTACCCCTAAGGTTTTTTGCCAATATCGTGGTCAGAAGCAAGAATTTCTAAATGAAATTTTTTAGCGTTAACGGCAATTCATATCTACATACAATGGCCAAATTTCACCAAAATATTTCAAGCAGAAGGAAAGTTATTTGTTTTAGTGAGACCACACGTTGTTTTTTGACGCTTCAAAAACAATCCAAAAATTTAAAAAAAACTGGATTTTATTAAGTAACATCTTATATACAGGTAATCGTTATCAAATTAACTCAATTTTGTCAGATAATCGAAACAGGAAACTAGCTGCACATCACTGTGAAGTCACTTAGCATGATGACTATCAAGTTGGTAAATAAGGAATGTGTCAGATTAACAATTTGTTATTGAAACAATGAAATTCAAATTTCTAAAGATTACAATGCTCATTGCCGAAGGTGTCAATGGTAGACAAATTGTATATTCAGACACTTTAACACGTTGGCCGCCTACACGCCATGTTAAATGACTGGCTAAAGTACGAGTTAACTCGTACTTGGCGGTCAACGTGTTAAGAGCAAGGTCCTGAGACTCGCATGTAATCATTGATCACTGCTGACTGTGATAAACAGTGAGAGCGCAGAAATTTAGAGCTAAGTTGAGAGTTCTGAAATAAGCCGTTGAAAAAGAAGATCGGAATATCAATTGTTCTCGTTTCATTGAGAATAGGTGATGGCCCTGAATCTCCGGATTTGAACCCGATGGATCATCAAATGTGGAGACTTTAGCTGAGAAATAGCACAATCTGCGGCAAAAACCAAGAGCTATAAGAGAATAATGGTGGAATTGTAGCTGATAATATCAGAGTTGAAATATTATGGGAAGATTTAACTCAGGAACACATCAACAAGACCATCAGGAACTATTCAAGGATACTCAGAATAAAAAGTGTGGACACATGTGGTGGACACTTCGAGCACAAGTTATGAACCACTAGCAAGTTAAATTGATAACCATTCTTTGAGATGTGACTTAGTACATGCTTGTTCGCTAGGGCTTATCTCGCATGTTAGTTGCTTTGTAAGGCGCCCTGTAAGGCTGTGTTGGTGCACCATATAAATTGTCGTAATTATTATTAGTAGTAGTAGTTGTAAAATAAAATTTTTGTTACTTTTTGTTGCATTATGTTTTGAATTGTCAAAAAACAGTGGGTGGTCTCACTACAAGTGACATAACGTTTGTCCTGCCTGAAATATTTTAGTGAAATCTGGTCAATATATGTAAATATGAATTGCCTTCAAGTCTGTAAATTCTGATTTAAAAATTCACACTTCTGACGAAGATATTGACAAAAAACCTTAGGGAGTTACTTTTTTAAGGCCCACCCTGTAGATAAACTACCAGACCTACAGGCATAAAAAGACATGACAGTCTGTGATGCAGGCAGGCATATAGCAAATGGGCACATAAGCAGGCAGAGAGATACAGACAGGCAGAGAGACAGACAGGCAGACTCGCATGTAGGCAGACGTTCAGGCAAACAAACAGCTGAGAACGCCAAGTAGTAGTACGGTACACAACGGATCGATTTCCTGCAAATTGTCGGACGCACAAAATTAAAGTATCAATCTGCCCTGGACTCAGCCGCCCCTCTACCCCTCACCCCCCCCCCCCCACCATCAGCCGATCAACCAACGAACGAACAAATGGTCCTGGACGATCGGCCCGAACGGGGGCACATCCATAAAATCCGTAAATTTCGTTACAGCCCGAATCGCTGTCCTACTGCGTCTAGGTCTGCAGTCGTGATTGACGCATTAATTTAGAGACGGAATAACGGTCGGGCCAATAAAAGAATCGTATATATATCGAGAAATCGACCGATTTCTCTGGCCTGGCAAGTTTATGAACGAATTCGTTGTATATACTGAATGGAAGTTGGGTTTAAATCAGTCGCTGGGTGAGAGCGGGAAAGACAGTCAGTAAGCCGACTGATCAGACTGTCATTCGATAAATTCACTTTAATGGCCACTACTCGAAACATAAGCCAAACAACTGTTTTTCATTCATACGAAAGATATATTGTACCAGTATATTTCGTATGCAAAAATGGACACAAACACTTCAAAAAGAGATACGTCTTCAAAACGAAATGAGAAGACTGAATGTACCTTTGCCTCAGCTGTTTAGCTGCAGAACCATTTACCTTTATTATTAACCTTGAGATTTTTACGTTGAAGTCTGTAAGTTTAATAAAGATTTCCCAGAAGCTCATCTTTGCTGTTTGTCGCATTATAGTTGCCTGAAATTCTGCATTTGAAACAGTCAAGCATGCATTCAAAACTCCATTTAGGAATTTGTAGAGGAGTTTGGAATTCATAAAACTCCAGTTATAGCGTACTAGGAGTACACTCATACAAATTGAGTACGCCTTTTTTTGTATTGGCAACAATTTCTGAAAGTGCCATCATTACAAATGTGATTGCTTTCCGGTACTCATGCTAATTTTCAATGGATGTCGATGGACTGATTTTCCCACTTGAAGGACTCATATCCATGGTCAATCAATCAATCAATAAATCAATCCACCAATCAATCAATCAATCACTCAACCAATCCATCAATCGATCAATTAATCAATCAATCAGTCAGTCAATCAATCAACCAATCAATAAATTAATCCATCAATCAATCAATCTGATTTTCCCACCTGAAGGACTCATATGGTCAATCAATCAATCAATAAATCAATCAATAAATTAATCCACCAATCAATTAATCACTCAACCAATCCATCAATCAATTAATCAATCAATCAGTCAGTCAGTCAATCAATCAATCAATAAACTAATCCATCAATCAACTTCCTGAGGCCAGTTTTCAGACAGATCATTAAAATGAAAAAAGCATTTTAAAGCTGGAAAAAACTAATCATAATAAAGATAGAATACTTTTCTAAATAAGGATATAAACTGGAGTAATGGCTCAAACGGAGTGGTAAAACAAAGCCAGCTGGACACTAATTAAACCACGCCTGTCTGGAGTACATGGAGTCATATTAATTTCGTTTGAACATAGTTAGATGCCCAGACGAAGTTCCAATAACATAAACATGGTAGACGAGAGTTATAAAAGTTAAATAAAATTTTGCTAGAGAGATTTGAGGAGATGGTGTGATTATTCGTATGGATTAAGCTATCTTGGCTGAAATATGGTTAATGTGAACTGGTCAATTAATAATATGATGATCTATATAAATCCCTAAGAACTCAGCAGAGTTGACTTGGGAAAATTTTATATCGTCAATGCAAATTATTTTCTTGTGCTGACGAAGGAGTTTATGAGTGGAGACAAATAGGATCATATTTCATTAATATTTATGGATAGTTTCTTGGCTTTAAACCAGCTATACACTACAGTTAAGGACTTGATCAATAGCCAAGTGCATGGTCCGGTGACAGCAACCAGTACGGACACGAGAGAACAAGGAAACTTCTTCTGATACCATGCCCCATAGATATGCAGCAAAGGTAGAAAAAGTCACTAATTATAATACAGCTGATATGGATGATTCAGCCATTATCATCAACAAGTCTACATGAATCAGGTAATCCAACTTCAAAGTCAACTACCACTCAGAAAGGAGAGTATACGGTTTCTACACATGAGCAAAATGGCTGCAGGCAGAGTTCCAAGATCTCAAATACACAAAAACAGCGGCAAACCACGTGGATTAAGACAAAAACGCTGACTGTCTGCCATTTCTGTTGATGCATCACTTCATAATTTTATTAATTTGCGCATATTTTCAATAACAAAGAAATTAAGACAATAACAGGAGTGTGCCGAAACAGGACACTATTTCTATACTAATGAAAAATTGGGGGTTTTCGTCGAAAATACCATTTATTTTAGGATTTGTATTTGTAACGCAGTGATCCACTGATTCTGATCAATCGATTATGGCAAAATCCAGAGAAAAACCGATTTGCAGATCACAATTCGGTAAAAGCCCAATATACAGACAGATAAGAAAGGCTGTAGCCAAGTGCATACAAAACTTGTAGGTGATTCTGGTTTTTGTACTTGCAACCCTAGAAGACAGAGTCACGGTGTCCTTCCCCATTACGCAGTCAGGCGGAAGGATTTTGAAGCCATTGGATTGGTGATTAAATGGTGGTCTTTGGAAAACTGATTAGGCAGCAGTTACAGTAGTCCAGTCTGCTGATGACAAATGCAGAGACATGGCTGGTGGTGACCTTTCACTTTGAGAAGTGACAAACATGCTTTCGGTGATGATGCATTTGTTGCAAAGTGTGCCACAAGAGTTCCTAAGAAAAAAAGCAGCTAAATAAATGTGCAGGTATGTGCGTGTAATTACCTTGCTCTGATTGAGCTCCTGCTGCAGCTGTTCTGTTTTGATGTCATCGAGTTGAGACTTTGATGCCAAGTCTTGAACCTCGGCTAAGTTCTGCGACAATCCTTCAAGAGACTCCTGAAAGACCTGCATTTTCTGTCAACAGAAACAGTTCCTAACATACTTCTACCGAAAACAGAAACAGAACAGCTTGCCAATGTGCCAGAAAACAATAATAAATTAAGACAATTTATATGGTGCCGTAACACAGCCATGACGTCACAAGGGTGTCTAATAAACTGCGACTCGTGGATTTCAAATACCGATGACTCAATGGACTAAGCGCTCATTCTTCGAGAATAGGGATTCTTTGCATGATCTTTGGTAGACACTGACATTTTAATAGTGCACTAAAAGTGAATGGAAAACCAATGCAGCTCATTGCTAAGCATTAAGTCGACTTTGTGCAATGTAGCAGTTGCAGTTTAACGTCACTGTGTGGTAACAAAGACCATTAGCAATGCCCTCCTCCTTTATCCAGGCTTGGGACTGGTGGCTGGTCACATTCCATGTCATCTCCTTCTTCTCCCTGTAGTCGTTGACTCTATCAACATTCAAAAAATCTTTGAGAAAACGTGCATCCAATGACGATCAATTTCAACCAAAGATGCAAACAACCTCATGACTCAGCCTACGTCGTTTTTTGACGCTCACCGCTTCCTTAAAGTCATCGCAAAGCTGACTTTGCAAGCGCCATCTATTCAATTCATCTTAGACTTTGTATGTATGACTGCATGCACTGAACAATTTAGGCTGTTGGACTAAAACATTTAGGCTGCTGGACCACTGCTAGTCTATTCAATGATGCAAGCGATGTAAATAACTACCAACAATGAACAACTGAACAGAATATTTAATTCTAATTGGCACAATAAAACCTACAGAATCACGCTCACATAAGACACAAATTTTAAAAAAATCACTACAGATGGAAATATGAATACCAAAGGCAAGGAACCTGTCCAGAAATAAAGAGATATGCTCTGGCAGAGGATGATGATCAGCTTGCATGGAGAACCTTGAGTAGTACTGATGTAACTTAATTTAAGTTTATGTGCTGCAGTCAGTGGCGGAGACCTAGGGGGGGACAGGGGGGGACGGTCCCCCCCAATGAAAGTGTTGCAGTTTCAATCTCTTTTTTGTCAATTTACCTATCCTTCCTTAAGCAATGTGTTTAAGCCTGCCTCTACTAATCTTACTGCCTTCCGTCTATCTTCGCATCTATCCATCTTTCATGGCAATGCTAACCTCCGTTACGTTAAACAATAATCCCTGGCTTTCCCGAGCTTTCTGTTGCAACTCGGACCATTTCCGAGGCAGTAGAACAATAAGACAACGAATTTTTCCCAACGTATATTTCGCCTCTTGCTCAGGTGTCGAGTTTACGTAAAGGCCGTCGCAATCTAAAACACATTGGCAACAATCAATTGAATTCTTCTCACTGAAGAGGGCTTCTGGTGTTCAGTTCACAGTCAAAACAAAGTAGTACACCAGCCAAAACATTTGACCAACTGCTGTTTAGTTAAACACAAGCCATTTCAAGTTCAAGTCATTTGCTTTTGGAAATATGCGTATTTTGCTTAAAGATTTTGATTGTTAGAATATTTAAGATGAGTTCATTTAGGTTTTTGACTGAAAATTAACTTAGTTTTTAAGACAGAATTAATTTTTTTGGGTCGTCTGTGGTTCTTTGCCAAAATGTTCACAACTTGGTGCTAACAATTGGTAATGCTGCATAAACTGAGTCAAACACTTGCAGCAGATGACACTTGGTGCTAGAGAACAACAATGTTATTGCACCAATATGTGGGGCGTGGTGGTGTAGTGGTGTCGGTGCCTTAGAGTCAGAGGGTTCCAGGTGTTTTCAGCGATTTTCAGTCAAAACATCTCAAGCCGCCATGTAAGGACCTTGTGTAAGTCCTTCGCTCACAATTGCTCACGCGCTTCGGCATAAAACTCCGAAGCAGCGTTCGCGCTGTAGTCAGGAGCGTCTCTGAGTAGTGATCTTTGAAGGGTGCTATAGCAAATACGAGAAATAAAAAATAAAATAAATAAACAAATAAAAGAAAATAACAGTAAATAACATCTTAGGCACTTTAGTGTGTCCCTGAAAGCTTGTCTGTTTATCACTTGTGTCTCTTTCCTGTGTCACACATAATCTCCATGCACAGCTAAGGATAAACACCAAATAGGAGAGCAATATACTCAGTCAAACATTATGTGCATGGCCTTCGTAATCTATATAAATAAAGAGAAGATTCTGTGTGTCTGTCTGTTTGTTCGGGATGCATTTCCACAGTTTTTGAGCTTTTCACTCCAAACCTTCACTACTGTGTAGGTCTCGGCAGAAGACACAAAGTCGAGGGGTTGGCGATTCTCCACCACCATGGGGGTCAGGGTGGGGGGCCAAACCCCCAATTTTTTTCTCCAAAAAACGGCAGCCATTGATATGATTTTTTTTACCTAGATAGAGGGCCATCAGAGCCACCCGGATCAGTGGTTGGCGAATCTCTACCACCAAGAGGGCCAGGGTGGGGGCCGAAAACACTGGGACGGCAGTTTCTTAAACACCTTTTTAAACGTTTGCATGGTCATTATATAAATGGCGAGCGCAAGTGGTGCATTTTTCACGAAAATCCTAATTTCACGGGTGGCGTACTGATGCAGGTCGGTGTGGTGGGATGAGGTGGGGGAGAGGGTGGGGGTAAGGGAGTGTTGGGTGGGGAGGTGGGGAAGGGTGAGGGAGTGAGGGGAATTTTCCCCAAAAACCATAATTTCACGGGTGGCGTACTGGTCGAGGTCGGAGTGTGGTGGGGTGGGAAGAGGTAGGGGGAGGGGTAAGGTGGGGAGGAATTTGTCCCCAAACCCAAATTTCACGGGTGGCGTACCTGTGGAGGTCGGAGTGCGGCGGGGCGTTTTGGGGTGGGGATGGTGGAGAGGCGAAGGTAGGGGTGGGTCGGTGGGGTGGGGGTGGGTGTGGAAAGGTTGGGTGAGGGTGAGAGAGGTGGGGTCAGGGGGAAATTTTCCCCAAAAACCCTAATTTCTCGGGTGGCGTACCAGTGGAGGTCGGAGTGCTGTGGGGTGTTGTGGGGTGGGGGTTGAAGGGGTGGGGCGTGGTGTGGTGGGTTGAGGCCGGAAGCGGGTCGATTCCTAAATTTCCCGGGCAACGCCGGGTACCCCAGCTAGTCATAAATAAATTAATTGCAACTTTGCACTGACATCTCGACCATCCTTGCAAAGTCGGATAAATCAACTCCTGCAAAGTCAGACAAATCAACTCCTGCAAAGTCAGATAAATCAACTCCTGCAAAGTCGGATAAATCAACTCCTGCAAAGTCAGACAAATCAACTCCTGCAAAGTCGGATAAATCAACTCCTGCAAAGTCAGACAAATCAACTCCTGCAAAGTCGGATAAATCAACTCCTGCAAAGTCAGATAAATCAACTCCTGCAAAGTCAGATAAATCAACTCCTGCAAAGTCGGATAAATCAACTCCTGCAAAGTCGGATAAATCAACTCCTGCAAAGTCGGAAAAATCAACTCCTGCAAGTCAGATAAATCAACTCCTGCAAAGTCGGATAAAATCAACTCCTGCAAGTCAGATAAATCAACTCCTGCAAAGTCGGATAAATCAACTCCTGCAAAGTCGAACAAATCAACTCCTGCAAACTCGGACAAATCAACTCCTGCAAAGTTGGATAAATCAACTCCTGCAAAGTCGGATAAATCAACTCCTGCAAAGTCGGATAAATCAACTCCTGCAAAGTCGGATAAATCAACTCCTGCAAAGTCAGACAAATCAACTCCTCTGCAAAGTCGGATAAATCAACTCCTGCAAAGTCAGATAAATCAACTCCTGCAAAGTCGGATAAATCAACTCCTGCAAAGTCAGACAAATCAACTCCTCTGCAAAGTCGGATAAATCAACTCCTGCAAAGTCAGATAAATCAACTCCTGCAAAGTCAGATAAATCAACTCCTGCAAAGTCGGATAAATCAACTCCTGCAAAGTCAGACAAATCAACTCCTGCAAAGTCGGATAAATCAACTCCTGCAAAGTTGGATAAATCAACTCCTGCAAAGTCGGATAAATCAACTCCTGCAAAGTCAGACAAATCAACTCCTGCAAAGTCGGATAAATCAACTCCTGCAAAGTCAGATAAATCAACTCCTGCAAAGTCAGATAAATCAACTCCTGCAAAGTCGGATAAATCAACTCCTGCAAAGTCAGATAAATCAACTCCTGCAAAGTCGGATAAATCAACTCCTGCAAAGTCGGATAAATCAACTCCTGCAAAGTCGGATAAATCAACTCCTGCAAAGTCAGATAAATCAACTCCTGCAAAGTCGGATAAATCAACTCCTGCAAAGTCGGATAAATCAACTCCTGCAAAGTCAGATAAATCAACTCCTGCAAAGTCGGATAAATCAACTCCTGCAAAGTCGGATAAATCAACTCCTGCAAAGTCAGATAAATCAACTCCTGCAAAGTCGGATAAATCAACTCCTGCAAAGTCGGATAAATCAACTCCTGCAAAGTCGAATAAATCAACTCCTGCAAAGTCAGACAAATCAACTCCTGCAAAGTCGGATAAATCAACTCCTGCAAAGTCAGATAAATCAACTCCTGCAAAGTCAGATAAATCAACTCCTGCAAAGTCGGATAAATCAACTCCTGCAAAGTCGGATAAATCAACTCCTGCAAAGTCGGAAAAATCAACTCCTGCAAGTCAGATAAATCAACTCCTGCAAAGTCGGATAAAATCAACTCCTGCAAGTCAGATAAATCAACTCCTGCAAAGTCGGATAAATCAACTCCTGCAAAGTCGAACAAATCAACTCCTGCAAACTCGGACAAATCAACTCCTGCAAAGTCAGATAAATCAACTCCTGCAAAGTTGGATAAATCAACTCCTGCAAAGTCGGATAAATCAACTCCTGCAAAGTCGGATAAATCAACTCCCGCAAAGTTGGAT
Organism: Lumbricus terrestris; assembly: GCA_949752735.1. NCBI lineage: Eukaryota > Metazoa > Annelida > Clitellata > Crassiclitellata > Lumbricidae > Lumbricus > Lumbricus terrestris. Next base: position 37,662,812 of record OX457040.1, read on the forward strand.
AAATCAACTCCCGCAAAGGCGGATAAATCAACTCCTGCAAAGTCGGATAAATCAACTCCTGCAAAGTCGGATAAATCAACTCCTGCAAAGTCGGATAAATCAACTCCTGCATAGTCAGATAAATCAACTCCTGCAAAGTCGGATAAATCAACTCCTGCAAAGTCAGATAAATCAACTCCTGCAAAGTCGGATAAATCAACTCCTGCAAAGTCGGATAAATCAACTCCGGCAAAGTCGGATAAATCAACTCCTGCAAAGTCAGACAAATCAACTCCTGCAAAGTCAGACAAATCAACTCCTGCAAAGTCGGATAAATCAACTCCTGCAAAGTCGGATAAATCAACTCCTGCAAAGTCGGATAAATCAACTCCTGCAAAGTCGGACAAATCAACTCCTGCAAAGTCGGACAAATCAACTCCTGCAAACTCGGACAAATCAACTCCTGCAAAGTCGGACAAATCAACTCCTGCAAAGTCGGATAAATCAACTCCTGCGAAGTCGGATAAATCAACTCCTGCAAAGTCAGATAAATCAACTCCTGCAAAGTTGGATAAATCAACTCCTGCAAAGTCAGATAAATCAACTCCTGCAAAGTTGGATAAATCAACTCCTGTAAAGTTGGATAAATCAACTCCTGCAAAGTCGGATAAATCAACTCCTGCAAAGTCAGACAAATCAACTCCTGCAAAGTCAGATAAATCAACTCCTGCAAAGTCGGATAAATCAACTCCTGCAAAGTCAGACAAATCAACTCCTGCAAAGTCGGATAAATCAACTCCTGCAAAGTCGGACAAATCAACTCCTGCAAAGTCAGACAAATCAACTCCTGCAAAGTCAGATAAATCAACTCCTGCAAAGTCAGATAAATCAACTCCTGCAAAGTCGGATAAATCAACTCCTGCAAAGTCGGATAAATCAACTCCTGCAAAGTCGGATAAATCAACTCCTGCAAGTCAGATAAATCAACTCCTGCAAAGTCGGATAAAATCAACTCCTGCAAGTCAGATAAATCAACTCCTGCAAAGTCGGATAAATCAACTCCTGCAAAGTCGAACAAATCAACTCCTGCAAACTCGGACAAATCAACTCCTGCAAAGTCAGATAAATCAACTCCTGCAAAGTCGGATAAATCAACTCCTGCAAAGTCGGACAAATCAACTCCTGGAAAGTCGGATAAATCAACTCCTGCAAGTCAGATAAATCAACTCCTGCAAAGTTGGATAAATCAACTCCTGCAAAGTCGGATAAATCAACTCCTGCAAAGTCGGACAAATCAACTCCTGGAAAGTCGGATAAATCAACTCCTGCAAAGTTAGATAAATCAACTCCTGCAAAGTTAGATAAATCAACTCCTGCAAAGTCGGACAAATCAACTCCTGCAAAGTCGGATAAATCAACTCCTGCAAAGTCAGATAAATCAACTCCTGCAAAGTTGGATAAATCAACTCCTGCAAAGTGGGATAAATCAACTCCTGCAAAGTCGGACAAATCAACTCCTGGAAAGTCGGATAAATCAACTCCTGCAAAGTTAGATAAATCAACTCCTGCAAAGTTAGATAAATCAACTCCTGCAAAGTCGGACAAATCAACTCCTGCAAAGTCGGATAAATCAACTCCTGCAAAGTCAGATAAGTCAACTCCTGCAAAGTTGGATAAATCAACTCCTGCAAAGTTGGATAAATCAACTCCTGCAAAGTCGGATAAATCAACTCCTGCAAAGTCAGACAAATCAACTCCTGGAAAGTCGGATAAATCAACTCCTGCAAAGTCAGACAAATCAACTCCTGCAAAGTTAGATAAATCAACTCCTGCAAAGTCAGACAAATCAACTCCTGGAAAGTCGGATAAATCAACTCCTGCAAAGTTGGATAAATCAACTCCTGCAAAAAGTCGGATAAATCAACTCCTGCAAAAAGTTGGATAAATCAACTCCTGCAAAGTATGGTTTTTTCTTAGCTGCCATTGTCTTTTTTCAGTCTCCCATTGTCTTGCCAATAAACATGATGATGCGACAATACCTTACCATCGAAATTGTCCAGACTGATAAATTTAGGATCGATCGACTCATCGTTGAGAAACGCTCCGTCCGCTTCTTCCAGCGCCATCTCTAGATGATGGCGTTGTTTGTCCAGTTGAAAGCAGACAGCCTGTAGACAGAAGAACAATATCTAATTCATTCACTCTCATTGTTCTTCATATTTAATGATCCTGCATAAATTGATGGATCATAAACTAATCGATAATGATAATCATAATTGCAGAAGCAATAAAAAGCAGCTTTATGGAGCAGCCCGATAATAATCATATATGCAGCTGCTGGGAGAAGATATTGGGAATAAGCAGAAAGAGACAAAAATTAACGATAATTAGTGTAATTTGGCTGTGCTGAGATGATAAAAAAGTCAACTGGTACAGGCTCCCGAGCTGAAACAGAATAAATGGAAAAGGGTGATGAAGGTGATGAGGAAAAGTGAGAACTACTGGTCAATCAACTGTACGTGCCAATTCTTTACCAGACTACAGAATATAACTGAAACAGACTCTGAACAGGTATCATTTAAACTTTGTGATTCTGTTGGCATCCTAAGTTTTGATAATTGCTTTTCTTCACTTTGGTTTGACTGCAGATGGGCATTTTCAAAACTTGTTTTCAGCTACATGAAACAAACTCCAGCTTCAACAAAACATATAGATACCACTTTATCCATGGAAGTGTTCTCCATCTCTCTATGTATGTACCGTATATATGTATGTACTAGCTGGGGTACCCGGCGTTGCCCGGGAAATTTAGGAATCGACCCGCTTCCGGCCTCAACCCACCACACCACGCCCCACCCCTTCAACCCCCACCCCACAACACCCCACAGCACTCCGACCTCCACTGGTACGCCACCCGAGAAATTAGGGTTTTTGGGGAAAATTTCCCCCTGACCCCACCTCTCTCACCCTCACCCAACCTTACCACACCCACACCCACCCCACCGACCCACCCCTACCTTCGCCTCTCCACCATCCCCACCCCAAAACGCCCCGCCGCACTCCGACCTCCACAGGTACGCCACCCGTGAAATTTGGGTTTGGGGACAAATTCCTCCCCACCTTACCCCTCCCCCTACCTCTTCCCACCCCACCACACTCCGACCTCGACCAGTACGCCACCCGTGAAATTATGGTTTTTGGGAAAAATTCCCCTCACTCCCTCACCCTTCCCCACCTCCCCACCCAACACTCCCTTACCCCCACCCTCTCCCCCACCTCATCCCACCACACCGACCTGCATCAGTACGCCACCCGTGAAATTAGGATTTTCGTGAAAAATGCACCACTTGCGCTCGCCATTTATATAATGACCATGCAAACGTTTAAAAAGGTGTTTAAGAAACTGCCGTCTCAGTGTTTTCGGCCCCCCACCCTGGCCCTCTTGGTGGTAGAGATTCGCCAACCACTGATCCGGGTGGCTCTGATGGCCCTCTATCTAGGTAAAAAAAATCATATCAATGGCTGCGGTTTTTTGGAGAAAAAAATTGGGGGTTTCGCCCCCCACCCTGACCCCCATGGTGGTGGAGAATCGCCAACCCCTCGACTTTGTGTCTTCTGCCGAGACCTACACAGTAGTGAAGGTTTGGAGTGAAAAGCTCAAAAACTGTGGAAATGCATCCCGAACAAACAGACAGACAGACACACAGAATCTTCTCTTTATTTATATAGATGTATGTATGTATGTATTTATGTATGTATATATGTATGTATGTATGTATGTATGTATGTATGTATGTATGTATCTATGTATGTATGCCTTTGTATGGTATGCACTATGCATGTATGTATGTATGTATGTATGTATGCATGTATGTATGTATGTGTGCATACACAGTATATGGACATTTATATAGCACCTTACATTAACCTCACAAAGGTGATCTGTCTTAATAGCTTGAAATGTGCTGCGGGTAAATTTAGGATTGTCATCAGTTGATGAGATGGAATGAAGGACATGTCGCAGACACCACCATATCAGCGTATCACCATATCACCGTATCACCATATCAGCGTATCATCATATCAGCATATCACCATATCAGCGTATCACCATATCACCGTATCACCACATCAGCGTATCACCATATCACCGTATCCATATCAGCGTATCACCATATCCATATCAGCGTATCACCATATCACCTTATTCATATCAGCGTATCACCAGATCAGCGTGTCACTGCTCAATTCGTAAAATATCAGCTTTCCACAGAAAAGTGAAATATATGCAAGCATTTAAAAAATAGACTACTCTGGTGACTGCCAATATGTCATACAACCTATCACGCTCTGCTCTTGGCAGCAGCCATACTGGTTGTAGATACGCCTTCTCTGTAATTTCAGTTGATTTTGACTTAACGCAGGATTTTTCAATAGGCTGGAATTTACTCTTGCTGAGCCTGCATGTTGGAATTATTCTTCATAACAGCTGCCGATTCTGTACACTTTGGAACAGATTTTTGCATATCATCTTGTCTAACAAGACTCAATACGCAGGAATGGGTTATTGTGCAGATGAGTAATTGAAATTGCAATTATGACAATTTATATGGCATCATCCTTAGCAAGCTATGTCCAGGATGCTTCATAAACTCTGTCTGTCAGTGCAAATGCTAATGCGTGGAACCGAGTCTCAGCTCCCTGGATAGACATACATGCATGTTTGCTTCTGGAGCCAGGTAATTCTTATTTCAGTAAAGGATGAGCAATAAGCATAATTTAATGCTCCAGGAACTGGTGGGGTGCTTTAATCTGCTGACCGACAGGTGATGATGAGTACCTGTTTCATGAGGACCAGGTGGCTCAAGGAATTGCCAGACATGTTTCATTCACCACCAACAATGGCCACTGGGCGGTCTTGCTCTATCTTGCTCTCGTACACTGGGGACACCACCAGCTGACGTCGCTCCACACGCTATCAATGCAACTTGGTCCAGAAAACTCTGAATGTGATCCGTTATGCCAACTTTCAATACAATTTCATTGATTGATCTCCACATGTTTGCATAAGCCCACCACTGGTTCACTCCCACCATTTCTATACTTTACCGTGCAACTGTGCTTAGCAATAAAATTTCAGATCTTGAAAAGTAATGTAATCATGAGCATTAACACATTGACACCGACACTAAACATCATTTATGTTAGAGCAGAGAGTGATAAAGTTTTCTTGCAGTGCAACCATTTAAAAAATTACTGTTAAAATCAAAATACTAACTTGGAGGTCATCTTTCTGTGATTTCAATGATTCGAGGTCACCACCAGGTGGCTGTAGGGTTCGCATCTCTGCTTCAAGTTTCGTCAGCCAGTCGTTGAAATCGCAAAGTGTCTTGAGCATATGCTTCCACTGGACCTCAGTATTGGCATCAAAACGACCTCTGTCACACAACAACAACAACACCAACAACAAAGGTCGTCAGTATATCCAGCGAGAATGAGAGATGGACAAATGTAGACAAACACAGAAATGGACAAACACAAACACAGACAAACACGAACACAGACAAACACGAACAGTCAACACACACAAACGCAAACACAGACAAACCCAAACACAGACAAACACGAACATAGACAAATGCAAACACAGACAAACACGAACACAGACAAATGCAAACACAGACAAACACGAACACAGACAAATGCAAACACAGACAAACCAGGACATACAGTGAGAAGACAATAGGACAGAATCAAACTGATATGCCTGTAGTGCAGAGTGCACATTGGGAACAATGAACATTCCATCCATCAAACTGACCGGACATCAGCCAATCAACCAAATGCAGGTGTTGATTTGTACCTAAGTGAATGAATTTCAGTCTTAGGGGAGAGTTCTAAGGGGGATTGGGGAGCAACTTATTACTGGTTAGCCATGACCTAGTAACCCTGAAAATGGTTGGAGCACTGAATTAGATGAAAATCCATCAAGTGAAAAAATAGCTGGACACAAGTGTCACCAGAATTCAAAATGATAATCGAGTAGTAATATGTAGTAGTAGTGTTGGGTAGTAGAGAAGTAACTTTAAGCCAATAATATTCTGAGTGTTACAATGCTAGCAGATACTCTGATGAAACACTGCAATTTTCAAGGTAGTTCACGTCAAACCAAGTTCACTTACACATTCTGCTTAGTACAAGAGGGAGCAAAGCAAGATGTGAACCAACAGATCTCTAAGTAAGATATGAACCAACAGTTTGAGTCAATAAAAAGATTACATAATTTCTGTCAAGCCGGAGTCCCTATATCTGTCAATGGAGCAGATTACTTTAATTTATATGAATGACAAGTGTTGCATTTTCAGTTAAATGGTACTTGCAACGAACAATGGAAGGGAATTGATGCACAATTTGCATCTACAAAATGTGACAACCTAAGTGGATCGTAACAACCGTTCTCAGGACTTCCGAGACAAAATTACAGTTATTACATGATGCGCATGAGGCAATTGCTAAATCCTCGGGAGAATGAAATACGACTTCTACAAGGAATAGGACATCTTTTTACTGAAATCTTTGGTTTTCTTAACAAGAGTAAAACCATAGATTGTTAAGAAGAGATGGAGCCTTCAGCGACAACAGATGGAGGAGGCTGATGATGGATGTGACAATTGGGCTCACGACAATAAAGCATCTCCTTTAACATCAGCAGAATGAGATTAAAATAATTATGAATCTTAGTCCGAGTTGTTGTTTGGAACAAGCGAAGAGCCAGTCGAAAAGACATGGGGTGCGAAAGACCCACAAACGAAGGAATATCTGAGGACTTCAGTCTGAAGTCTCATCTAACAAAAAAAGGGTAAAAACATTTCCAAGGGAAGAATGAAATGAAAAGATCGGTAGTGTACTGTTGTGGTACGGATATCATCGTTCTGCGGGGTACTTCTTGCAAAACAACGGCGTAACATACTAACTCAAAGGATGAAACAAGTATGTGGATGTGGCAACCGAGATAAGTAACACATTATGAAGAGTAACACATGGACATCAACACCTGATGAGATGAAAAGGTGGTGTACGGAACCATCTTTCAAGTAGCTGTGCAGCCTTCTTCCTGGTAGCAGTCTTGTAGATCTGAAGATTAGTTTCGCAGCAAGCACATTAGCTACTCGTCATTGGCATGATCACAGGTGGGAGCTTAAAACACTGAGTAATTTCCAGGAATAAGCATCAGAAGGGAAATCAAGCAGTTTGTTCTTGCAAAAACATGCAGCAACTGATGTTGTGAGTGCACCCGTGAGCCATTATACCGGTACAGAGAAAAGAAACTAGACCAATTATCAATGTTGAGCATGATTGTGACAATGACAACTCCAAATACACGGGTGTTTAGCCAAAAGGAAAAAATGACCTGCTGAATAAAAAAAACACATTAGTGAGCGAGAAGCGTCATGGATATCGCCTAATGAAGACGCGTCAAGACCCTTCAGATAATAGACTAAATAAATAAGCAGAATGCAACTGTAGATCGCAAGATCACATCAGTTCGAGACCAATGCAAAATTCAGGGCTGCAGATTTTCATAAATAAATTATCATTAAAAATTTTATTTTATTAATTTTCAACTTGTTCAAATAATTTTCTTAAGCCCTACTTATTTCATGATGCCAAACAGCCCATTTCCTGAGTAAACAATATGGTAAACAAAATGGTGAAAAATATGGTAAAATATGGTAAACAATAATTATGGTAAACAATGAAACCTCTTAGTGGAATATGGAGCAAATATTTTGCATCTGAGTTAAAAGTCAAGCTAACAGAAAAAGTCAACAATGACAACAGAATCAAAGTTCTGTTTTGACTGCAATATTAAGTAGTTCAATTGAATGTTTTTAGAAAGAAAGCAGTAACTAAAGCGACTAGAGTACATTTTTGACAATTCGCCATGATTTACGTAAAAGATATCAAATTAATCAATTCCAAATTCAACCTGCTACAAAAAACATTCATCATCATATGCTTTGGAAATAACTCACTGCCAATATATGCAACCACTTTGAAATTGTTTCATACACTTACTTAAAATACTCCATAACCTAAATGTTACAGTGCCAAATTTCCTATCCAATGCAACATCAGTAGGCCTAAAATATTGTTGACATTCAACCATTGAACTGCAATGGAACACGTATAGCAATTGCTCAACGTGGAGAGAGGCGCAGTACAAGGGTGTGCAACAAGAACATGGCATCAGTGACAGTTAGCTTTTACATGTTTAAAGTGGTACTTTTTAGGTATAGTTTAAAGAAGTATGGAGAATGGGGAAATCCTGCGAAAAACTTCCATAATTACCAAAAAGCCCAACTAAGACCAAACTAAGCAACAGAGCAATGTACATATAGTGTAATGTGAGGACATGTCATAGAAAAATGCAGCAGTCAGCTCCAAAGCATTAGGACATATATAAATTTATATATAAATTTCAACAACACAAAGCAACTGATAACAGAAACAGATAATAGATCAAAAAGGCAGTGACACAAATCATCATCATATGCTGCACGACAGGGCTTAAAGTGTGCCTGGACGGTCATGGATGGCGTCCATGCACTTGTCTTAAAATCTGAATGCCGTCCAGCCACTTATTGGCGAGCACAGACTAGAAAGGTAGTGGGCGTCCAGGCACTTCTTTTGGAGAGGTATGGGGCGTCTAGGCACTTATTTTCCCACACTTTTGGCACTGTGAGTCTGTGACCGACTCATAATTATAATCAGCCACTAGCAGTTAGAAGACAGCTTATAAGTTCTCCAACTTATCTATACCTATAAAAACAAGTCGTAACAGATTAATGAACCAATTTTCTTCTTACCCACCCGACCGATTTTTCTCAATATTTACAAAAATACTTTTAGCATCACCGGGGAACACTATCGGGCTTCGCGATCCAAAAATCTTACCGTTTCCCGAGATTGAAACATTTCATTTTCCATCCAATCCTAACGCTGTGTTTAAGACGCCATTTTATTTGCTTTCAACCATATTTTCAACAGACATTGAAACCATCAATGACATATTGATGACTGAAACCAGTACATCAATGACGTCACGGCCCGTTTTAAAATTATAGCGCTTTGTGCCGTTAATTAATATCTACACCGTATATGTATCACTAGCCTATTTAAGACGCAATAGTTTTCGCCGATCGGTTTTTAACGAACCAATAGATTTTTAACCTCATTTTTCGACGAGGGCAGATCTTTTGACACGCGGTTTCGCAAAAATGCTGAATATATAGCGTAAACATGAACGAGTGTGAGCTGAGTTGGACCGAAAACATAAATGTCACGGGCAACGCTGGGCATTCAAAGTGGTTGGACCGGGTTGGGGCCGATGGAAGAAGGCGAGGTGAGAATTGCGACCAGAGTGGGACCGGATTGGGGCTGATGTAAGGCGAGGTGAGGAGGGCGGCATTGGAGCGGGGTCAGGCGTGGCTGGGAACTAAAAACCGAAATTTCCCGGGCAACGCCGGGTAGTTCAGCTAGTACCCTATATTCCTGTAGAAAAAAAGATAAGATTCAAAATTCGGAAGTTCATTAGTCAGAAGTGGATACAATTTAATCCTCCCAACCTGTTTCCAGACGGTTTGTGCTCCAGCTGAAGCCAACGTCTGTTCATCTCGTCGAGCTTCCTTCGGACTAGTTCCGTCTCCGAGGCCTTCGCTGACGATTCGACCGCGGAAACTTGTCCAGCAGGTGGAAGGAGGAGGAGGGACGACGGCACGTCATTAGCATTCTGATGCGCTTCGATTTCGGCCTCGAGGTCCTGCAATATGCAGAGAATATTTCGACTTCAGCGTTCTCTCATTTGTTGCAATCATCAACTGCACGTCGCGGGTTCAACCAATCTGTCAAACCTGATTACCAGCGTCGTTTCGAGAGTCGACGCATTCCTCCGCCAGAAATTCTCCTCCAACTCGTCGTCATCATCCGCTTATGCCCCCGATGACGCGAGTCTGACATGCGAGTCAACGTCAAATGGAAGCCTCGAAGCAAGCGTTGCCGACGACGTTACGAGACCAAAGCAATGAAAGCGAATTCTGCATGAATGGTATTGACTTATTACTGTATTTACACGCCTCAGCTGGCAAAGCACGGATCCTTGGAAGAGCCATACATACGGATGCAGCACTGCCAGATGGAGACTGGTATGAGCCCGCTAATAAAAACATCAATGCTCAAAGATGTAGAACCGTGCGAGTATATGCCGTGTGTGCGTGACTTGGTCGCCAGCCCATTCGCTTCAAAGTTAATCATGAAATATTCAAAATATATAAACAGATAAATCATCATCATCCACAGACTGTTAGCGTTTAAGGAAATTCATTATTTCCATCATGAAATATTCCTAGAGGACTGTATCAAGGTAAATGTAGGTTAGCTACAAGGTTCCCATTTTGCAACAAACAGATATCTATGGCCTCTTAGCTGGTTGCAAACTGTCTTTTCTAAAATTTCATTTCAAAGTACTTCATAAAATCTCAAGAATGACTCAAACAACTCATATTCCTTTAAAATTAAAAGCATCCAATAATTTTGAAATCTTCAAGCATTATATACATCACATTTAATATATATGATAGTAGAATGGAAAAGCATGATTTTCCAAGAGAAAAAGGAAACAATCAACTACTTCACGAAAGTGCTTACAATATTATAAAGTGTCATCAACAGTTCATACCACAGGAAAATTCTGTTGGCTGCCATGTAAACTATGTCAAAAACTTCTGGCCTTCTATTCCGTTGTCTCTACTTTGTCAGTGGCTAAACAATTACGCTAGGTTGGCATTTTGGGATTTGGAGTCTCTCCTGAACAGAAGCCACGCAAATTTCTCATCTACATGGTTTGTTGATCTAATGTTTGCAAGTCGAATCAAGTTCAATCCAGCCAAGTTTGTAGGTGAGAGTGTGACTTCCATGACATAACATGTACACTCAGACCTCAATCTTTTAGTGTCTGACCCTGTGGTTATATATACTCTAGGGTGCATGGGCATTGTGCTAACCGCTCCTCTCCTCAGAGGGAACTCTTCATTTCCCGGGCATGAACTGCTCTTAGACAGCACTGTGCTTTCTCTGGTGTTGGCCCCATGATATTGAATGGACTCCCATTTTCTTTAAGCTTAGGGTTTGCTCAGATGCATTTTATCGCAGTCTTAGAACTGTCCTTTATCAGCTGATATTGGGCTGGGAGTGCTCCTGAGTAGTAACCTTGAAGGATGCTATCTCTGTAATGAACGAATGAATAAATGAATGACAATGAGTATCAATGCAAGAAACAGGTTTCAGTTGTCCTGTTTAACTAGACCAAGTCGAGTCAGAGTTCATTCATGCCAAGTCTGGGCCAAGTCTAAGTCCACAGGTGTTCAAGTCCGATATCGAGTCTGAGGCACTAAAGATAAGAGTCCAGCTTCAAGTCCATGTCCTTCAACACCAAAATGCACTGAAACACGCAATTCGATAGTTTAGAATAACAGCACTACCTGAGCAGAAAAACTGCTAATAGTCCGGGATGTTAGCGAAAAATTGTGCATTTTGGTGCTACAAGCAAAAGAAAGAGATTTTAGAGTTCAGGAAGAAATTCTAAGAAAAATGTGATATAGTGCCAGTTGAAAAAATGGGAAAGTTTTTTCCAGCTTTTTCCCATTGGAATTTTTCCAGGAACATTAAATCAAAATGTTGAAATAGCTCATAACAAGCTGAAATTTTCAGGATAGGTGTAGGAATATTAGTAGAATGAGGTGCGAAAAGTGCTAAACAATCCTTCAAAGAGCTCTTTCCGAAATCCAAGATGGCGTACAAAATGGCTGCCATTTCCAAAGGTCATTAGTCATCACCTGGAAAAAGCTCGTGACAAGCTGAAATTTTCAGGATAGGTGTAGTAGTATGTGTAGAATAACATACCAAAAGTGCCAAGCAATCCTTCATAAGCTCTTTATGGAAACCAAGATGGCGTCCAAGATGGCCGTCGTTTTACAAGGTAATTAATTATCTCCTGAAAAATGCTCGTAACAAGCTGAAATTTTCAGGATAGGTGAAGAAATATGAGTAGAACAGCATATCAAAAGTGCCAGACAATCCATCAGAGGCTCTCTCTGAAAACCAAGATAATTAATTTTATCCAAAAGTTCCCTCTAAAAACACGGAGAGTAGATTGTTCCATTCTCTGGCACCATGAGGATGCATAACAATTCTTCCATTGATTAATACATGTTAACAGGTGTGCTTGTGGTAGGAAAAGTTCAAACTGAGGCTGTCACTAAGTGTAGTTGAGGCAATGATACATAGTTGTCTGTTTTCCCCAGTACAGCTACAATTTATCAGCAAATCCGTCTTGAGTTGGACTGAAGTCCTTGGATGGACTCAAGTCCTTGGCTGGACTCAAGTACTACATCACTACATAAGGACCAACTCCTGAATAGGTTGTAGGTTCTAGTTATCATCTTTGCAGTTATGGTCAGAGCTCGTAAGGCATAATTGGTCTAAATCTATCCCAAGCAAATGAGAATCAACGATGCACAGATCACAAAATAAAAAATTCCTTAAAAATGGCAAGCACATGAGCGATGCCAGACGAGAAATAAATGAGAGCACTTCTACTGTATCTATATGCTATGAGTATTGCATCAAAGTCAAGCACACTTCTCCATGAATATAAGTCTTAAAACGCTTTTAGTGTAGGTCTTCTCTCCGAGTGCTTTCAGTAACCATGGCCAAATTCAACAATGCAACTTCTGCAGAAAACAATTCAGAACGTCATTGTATTAAAAGCTCGAGTCCTGAGCAAATGTTGACACCTGCAGCAAGCAAACTACGCAACTGGGCAAAAATAGTGAAGCTTTTTTAAAATCCTAGAAGGAAATTGACAACAATAAGAATCACTGAAATAATCACATGTTAAAGGAGGACACCTCAGCGATATAGTAATACATAATATTCATAGAATATTCTTCTTCTTTCCTTGTTCTTTCATGAACTTGTTAAGTTTATGTAACAAAAACAAATAATCTACACAAACTGAGATAAACTACATCTGTATATTGAGAGATTACATGAAGCTGTTACCAGAATGAGGGGGCCAACCATTGTAACACTTTCATTTAGAACTTTTGGCAGTATGTGATGGGATTTACCTGATGGGGATCCCTGATTAACCTGGGCTGCAGAATTGCAGATCAAATTGATCTCTAGCCAGGTATTGAAGACACTGGTATATATAATATGTATTCATGCATATATATATATATGTACACCTATATATTTATATAAATATATATATATATAAATAAATCCATATATATATACATGTGTATATATAAATACACCTCTCAAAGTTAGAATGGGGTGCAATCGATCAGACAGCTGTGCACCCTCATAAGGCTCTTAAACTCAATGCATCATCTTCCCATGGCTACGCAGCCAACGCAGCTTATCGTGCACGTAGCTAGATATTATGACCATACCGTGGAATCCCTCCAATTAGCTGAGCTGAGATTACAACGGATTGAAGTTGATTAATCCAAGAGAGAGAGGCTCACGAAAATGACATTACAAAAATCCAACCTAATGAACATCAGGTAGACCAGGGTAAAAAATGTCAGACTTTGCAGACAGTGAGTGGCATCAGGTACAAATCGGGTGCAAATAATAAAAGAGAAATTGAATCTTCAAATGTTGAGAGAAGATCAATTCAGCATCACCCAGATCACATACTACAGAGAAGAGGAGCAGGAATTTGGGAAGCACTCTGCTAGCTGTGCAAGTCGATAGTTTGTCGTTACTGCCAGTAACTAAACCAGATTAGTAGATTAAATTTTCCATGATTAAGTCGGAACTGGTTGGATGATGCAAAGAAAAACAAAAAGTTCATAACTCACCACACACTGTACCCTGACCTTTGTGCAATACAATGTAGATGAAATATAACATAAACGATACATAGCTAATAGTATCCTCTTTGGCCCCCAGGTGGCTAGTGAGATGTACTGTATACATTCTACAATAGACCAACCTGTGAGATCAATCTGAGTCACTGTGTTCTTGCAGCAACTCTTAATATATAAGTTACATATAATTCGCCATAAGTCATATTGCGTTTTCATCTATTTTTATTACATTGGCAAGCAGATCAAAGGAAGCAGGTTCTTATGTCTGAAGTCTAAATAGAAGACGACAACCATAATTAATGAATAAATCTTCTCTTTTTCACATTGCTTATCCACCATCGGCTCTCTCTCTCTGTCTCTGTCTCTCTCTGTCTCTCTCTGTCTCTGTCTGTCTCTGTCTCTCTCTGTCTCTCTGTCTCTCTCTGTCTCTGTCTGTCTGTCTGTCTGTCTGTCTGTCTCTCTCTCTCTCTCTCTCTCTCTTGGCAGACTCATCTTCAGAATGTTTACCTCATTCTTACTAGGCTTCAGTTTATGCCTTCTATATTGGATACTGCCAATTAATAGTAATAACAATGAATAATAGTGATAAAACAATTAACAGTAATAAATAATTGATAAAACAATTAAAAGTAATAAAATATAAATAATAATAAGTAGCGCTCTCCAAAGCATGTGTGTCTGATGCATAAAAAATGTGCTACACCACATGTATTATGCAATGGGCCACATTCATACCTGCACCTGCATGCTGACAGGTCTCCTCTGACACGTTCAATAGCAACTCGAAAGGTGCTATATAAATTCTTGTAATGAATGAATGAATGAATGAATGAATGAATTAACCAAGACTACTCCATCATCAGATCAATATCGAGAAAGACAGGACACAGTGGCTGGGTGATTGGAAGGCTTATCTTGCAACATGCAGATATTACAGATGTTGATCTCACAGGTGACAGGTTGACCTATTGCAGATTCAATCCTCAGCTGAGATGGATACTGCAAAGGGACGAAGATGACATCCTTCAATCGCAGTGTGACACATTCGCTCAGTACCATCAACTGATACATGGTCATTAGACATGCCACTTAATATACAGGGTGGCTCAATAAAAAATGTCCCACCTGATAAAATGCGATATCTTCGCAACCGATTGAACTTTTTCTACGAAAATTTCCCAATTTGCAGGGGAATGAATTTCCAAAAATCCCTGAAAGTTTCATTTGAAACTTTTCATGTTTGCAAAAGTTACAGCTGTTTAAACTTTCAATTTCGTTTTTTCAAATTTCCGCGGAAAATGAACGTCATTTATAGATTTCCATGTCAAATGATATCACTTTTCACTACGACCTCAGAATTCCGTTTTGCAGTTTATTGCAAAGAATAATGAGAGTGTCCACTCCCTGCCTTAACACGAGCTCGAATTCTTTTTGTGAAGCTCATTATGACCTTGTTGATTGAGTCCTGCGGCAACTGACCTCACATTAGCAGCAAGACTTGTTTCAGCTGGTCAATGTTCTCCAACCTGGGATGAAACGTCTTTCAGCATTCTAGCATAGCTCCCCAGACTTGATAAGCAAGAGGGCTAAGGTCTGGCGAGTTTGTTAGTCTTTTGTGCCAATACATTTACTTCAGTTGATGGCAATAAGGTAGCGTCATCATAATCAACCTTGCCCTGCGAGCAAGAAGGCGCACCGCCCTGCTGGAAATTAAAACCAGATGTTAGAGCATACCTGGTCTTCAATGAGTTTGGGTAAGAGAGTTCAACGATGAGTTTGACATTCAACCCACTGAATGGGAAGAAGTGCAGTCTTTACTTGCAGCCGTAACACATGCCAGCAGATCTGATGCCGAAAATATAATATCCTTTGCAAACTTGACCCTTTCGACTACCAAGCGAATTTCGTGAATATCGCGCTTTTTCCCGTCAGACCCCTTCCCGCCTTTCTTCCGACATCGGATCTCCATTGCATTATACATAAACACGTTGCAGATAGCCTTCATTGTGCTCAGCCTTCACTTTTCACTGGGTATTTTGCTATGATCACGCGATGTCCCAGTATCTGTTCTGTTCATGCAACGTCCGAGTTCCCATTTTATCATCCGCAGAAACTTTGCCCATGACGTTCAGTTACGGATTCACAAATTGAGACCTCAATATATAAAATATCAACAAATGCTAACAGCTTGGTTCATAAACAACCTCTCTACAACTCTTAGTAAGGTCGTATGACATTATCATCATCATGTGTGTTGCAATTTGTAAAGATATCTTCAAGAAATCACATGTATTGTAACGTGATTCTACGGAAATTTGAAAAAATGGAAAAACATTTTTGCACAGCTGTATCTTCTGAAGTAATGTAAATTCATTATTGAGATTTTCAGGGATTGTTGCAAATTCTTTCCTCTACAAATCCTGCTATTTTCACAGAAAAATCTCGATTGGTTACGGAGAAATTGCATTTTTGCTGGTGGGACATTTTTTATTGAGCCACCCTGTATATGCATAAAAATAACAAAAATAACTTAATGATGATCATCATCATCTACAGACAACATCGAACCTTCTCGGTTGTTGGTTCGTCCACATGGAATGGGCTCCCACTTG
Source organism: Lumbricus terrestris (assembly GCA_949752735.1). NCBI lineage: Eukaryota > Metazoa > Annelida > Clitellata > Crassiclitellata > Lumbricidae > Lumbricus > Lumbricus terrestris. Next base: position 37,679,346 of record OX457040.1, read on the forward strand.
CACTACGCCTACTACCTCGGAATAATTTGCCTGCTTTCTACCAGTTGCTTGAGACCTATCTTTTGGCTGTGGGTGCCTCTGAGTAGTCTTCTTGCAGAGGTGCTATATAAATTTTTGAAAAGAATGAATGATGATGTTGATGATGATAACAATGATGATGATGATGATGCTGATGATGATGTAATATGACGATATATATAATCAAACAAGTTTTCCTGCATGGTTAAATATAATTCAATATTGACGCATCCAAAACCAAACATCCGACGACAGAGCAGCAGACAGCTCTTGTTGCAACCGTCACAAAACAATGGAACATTTAACAGAGCAAACATTCTAAGTGGTTCAGAAGAGTCTGTGCTCGAACCAAAGCGAATTAACCTGGAACACTTACTTAATAGCACATTTCCTCCATAGCTTCCTCTTAAAAGCCATGTCCGCTGAGACAATACAATACCAATTGCCATTTGATGAGACTATAGCGCTCACACTTTCTACTGTACAATGTATGTTTCTTTCAGCTTCTTAAATAATTTATACATGTATCGACGAGTCACCTTGTTTCAAAGCTGTTTGCTCTAACTCAAAGAATCTCTCCCACTTTCAGTGGTGTAGCCAGGAAATTTTTATGTGGGATTTTATGGCCGGAAACCCTGTTTTTTGCTATTTTTTCTTACTTAAATGGAAAAATAACCTTAAAAAACCTTTTTCCGGAGCCAATGGGGGGTTTTAACCCCCGAAACCCCCCCTTGCCTACGCCACTGCCCACTTTTAGTGCTTCCTTTCCGGTGATAATCTTGTATTAAGGCTTCGATTAGATCTCCGCTCCTCCTCCTTCCATCTCTCCAATTTTTTAAGTCCAGACCTTTTAACAGTTTTTGTTCTTAGCACAATTCTTTGTAGTTCAAAAATCATTTTTTGTAGCTTTTCTTTGCACTTTCTCCAGTTTTTAATAATGTCATGTTTCAGATATGCACTCAGTGCCTGGATGCAGCAATCAAACTGTGGCCTAACCAGTGATATGTATAACTTAATATTGATTGCATACTTGTCCCTGTTATCTGGTTGTAAAACAACAACTCAATGTCCTTGTCCTCTACCCAAAGGTTCTTATCAACATGTGTATAATATATTGTTGCTGAAAAGGGATAAGGGGTGATATCTAAACAGAGCCAACTCGTTACTATAGGGTTGGTCAATTAAGCAAGAATAAAGTCTAAATTTAAACGTAATTAGTACTGGTCTAAGCAGAAATAGATGCATCATGCAGGACAAAAATGCTTGCATTGGATCAAACCCTATACACATGATGATCTGTAATACATGTTTATATTTGAGTTCGTCAATATAATTAATATTCATCTTTATACGAGCTGACTTTGTCTAATTGGCTGATGCCTTGAACGTAACCTATTTAACTGACCAATGGGGGGGGGGGGCATGGATTGATTATAAGCTACAAGAAATGGGATCAAATATCTTAGGCCCTAAAACAGTGAGAAGTTGGTTAGAACAATTGGAGGCATTTTTGATGATGACCCAATTCATGGATTGTGACATCTGCTAGTATAGAAAAGAGTCACAATGTCCTCAGACAGGTCTTCGTCATAGATTGAGTATTCGTGACTTTTGGGTTTAATATTCGTAAATATTCGTGAATATTAAGATTTTTTAATATTCGTAAATATTCGTAAATATTCGTTAACGGATTAAAGAGAACCATCGAAACTGCAATGTTACCCGGTAAAGCAGTTTAAGTTTCTGTATGTCTCCATGACATTCACTCGCATTCAGGACAAGGCTGAATTAAAATCTGCAATGCGCTTAATATGCTGAGATCGGGATAATTTTTTCTTGCAATCTGGCACTATTATTTCCTGCGTTTGCATTTATATTTACTCATCCTGCTACACTGATATAAAACTACTTTATCAATTTGCAGTTACTATTATAAGCAGTTAAAGTTTGTTTCTAATTTAGCCTACTGCTGCTGCTACTTGCCAACTACCATCGGTGGCTCTGCCTCTTTTCTGCTCGGGAGGATGGTCAGAAGTCAGACAAATTGACCAACATTAACTGTCATTAAGTATCGAATGTGATATAAATGCCGCATTGCCACATTGACCAGACCCAGCATGCAGAGACCTTGAAGTTTTTAATAATAAATGTATCATATTGTCACTTACTGATACAGACCTAAGCGTAGGCTAATTCAATTTTGTACAATTCATTCAGTAAAAGTTAAACATTTCCATAATAAACAAAATAAAAATTAAGAATAAAGCATTTCCTGAAAAACATAATATTTTACGAATATAATATTCGTTGGCAGTTTTAATATTCGTTAATATTCGTGAATATTTTAAAATCTTTTTATTAGTAATATGCGAATACTCAATCTATGGTCTTCGTCCTCACGAGGCCACTGTCCTCTCTCTATCCCTTGGTCAAATTAATCTCACTATCTTCAGTCCTCTGTTATTGTCCTCAGCTTTAACAGAGATGCATATCATGCCATCAGCAGAAGCATTAGAAAAATCTCCTCCAATACCCTAAAGGCTTCCTTCCATCTGCCCAATCAGATGACCTACGTTCGACTCGAAGGGGGCCACTGAGCAGGACCATGCATCACCACATGGAATTATCCGAACGAGATTCCATTCCTCTAATTAAATTCTGAGGGAAAAACACGGCGACCTATCGTACGCGCCGCACAGCGCAAACATTCCCATCAGAACCGAGAATAATTCATCGCCACACCTTCTCTGTCTCGTCTCGTATATTTTTCTCAATAAATACGCATTGATCGGATGATGCATGCCCGTAAATTGGATTCCAATTGCCATCTAAAGTCTTCACCAGTTGGATATCTGTCCTGCCATCGGAGACAGTGGATGCAGATGTGGTCCGAAAATGTCTCTCTAATAATATTGTTTAAATATAAATAGTTTCGCCATGATTAGGTAAGAAATCACTGAATTGCAATGCACGTTTTGCTATAATATGCTGTGGCAATCGGAGACAAAATGCTGAATGTAGAATACCATAATTTGCAGACAGGAGAATTAAAACAACAGGCTGGAACAGATACAACATGGGATAATAATCACTACTATTCTAGTTGTAGCTCTAATTTTAATCAAGCAGTTGTAGAACATCTCTGGATGTAAGTGCACATGTTTCCTACACCACAAAATATATATCATTCAATACCGAAGCAGCAAAACTTAGATGCCAAGTGCCTACCGAAATTCTTCAGAGGTGTTCTGAACAAGAAAACGCAACATTATTTTGGCTACAGTTAACCTGCGATGATATCTGAATTTCATGTATTTAAATGTGTCTGTATTGTATATGCTTAATTGCTTATGATAATATGTGTGCACGGACTGGTAGTCAGTTTAACAACTATTATCACTGCAGTTAATGGAAATCTATGGTTTACTATTAGCCTAGGATTAATTTAAAATGTATTTCACAGAAGATGCATTCACAGATATGATCATCACTGCAATTTAATATGTTAACTCTGTTCCATTCCTCAGACTTCAGCCATCAGACGATCATATTGCACCAGAGTGAGAGATGATCACAGTTCGTTCAAGATCAGAATTCAGCTTTTGAGACTGAACTCGAACTCATAGTTTCATATGATTCTAAGCTAATGGGATTATCACATTTTGCACAGAGCTGAATATTATGAATTATTCAGCTCTTTTGCTTGCCATGTCCTCGTGACCCAACAACGGTTAAAGTTCACATCCTCTAACTAAGATTGAAAACCGGTAATAACCCCTTAAAATAGCTTAGAGGTGCACAGCAGTCTGCGCTTAGAACTTCCTATGTACAGAGTAGAGTACCATGCTGCATCTTCGAGACAATGATGAAGCATCCTGTATAGACATCTTAGAACTTCTTACAGCCAGGCCAGGTAGAGTACAATACTGCATGCTACTTCTGCTTGAATTCAACAGTGCTCAATTACACCATGGCACGTTGACGCAGGACTTAAAGTGCAGAAGAAATATGTGAAATCACCAGATAATCAAATAATCATAATATTGCTCTCAGGGTTTAATTGCAGAAAGCCAGAGTGCTGTGACTGCAATTCAGAAAGCTGACTGATCCACGAGCATCACATGTAAGTGCTGCTGCTGCTGCTGCTGCTGTGTTCGCAGCTGTGGAGTTCCTTTAGTACATCTCCTGATGATACCACATGAATGTTTATTCAACAGTTAAGAACTGAGTTAAGGCACTTCTGAGTCTTGCATGGTGTCATCAAACTGCTGTGTAGGGATAAGTTTATGTATTTAGCGTCTTCTAATGTCACTTCAGAAACACAATCGCACATGTATAATACAAAATGGCAAGGCTCGTCTCAACAATGTGGCTGAAATGTCATTGCAAGCAAACAAGCACTTCTAAAAGGGAGAAATTGGCCACTTATGCCTTTTATATAGAGCAAATTTGCAGTGCTTACATCATACTAAAAATCATGTACATAAGAATTCTCTGATTGGAACCGCATCACTAAATGACTTAAAACAGCCGATGTAATGTTGTCATCCCTATAGCCATGATGCAGCAGCAAAAATCAGATTTAGAAATGTAAAAAGTTTCATCAATTAGACATATGAAGTATATATATGCAGCCACTGCAAAACAAATTTAGCTTTTAACATTTTAACGACAAGCTTGTGCCAGGAAACCCATGCAACTCATTGTTGAAGTGCTGAAATGTTGCAATCTTGGCTGGTTAAACACGACACTGTTGATCTTTGCTCTTAATAGTTACTAAAACCTAACTATTTTCACTCAATTTAATTAAATCTTGCAAAATGTGTGCATGCATGACTGTATATGAGGATTTACATAGCTCCTTTTCAATATATTTCTCAAAGACACATAGGTGTTAGGTACCCACAGATATTTTGCAGGAAGGTGCAAAAAACACAACAGTCATGGTCAATTTTTTTTATCAAGGGCTTGAAAAATGAAAAGCAGGAAATTAATGCGTGTTTTCATAGACGCTTCTAAATGTAAATTTCTCCACTTCAGTTTGTGTATCATTAGTTTCTTCAGTGATTTAGTGCAACAAATTTGTTAGAAACTAAGAATTGGTAGTTTAAAATAAATGCCAATTTCCAGGGAGGAGAAGTGACTCCTGTTACCTCCATGGGTGGCAAATATGCAAATGGACTGAAACTGGCTACCCAGCAGTTATCTAGAAAAAGTGCATCTCCTGTTCAGCTGAAGCTGTTCCATGTTACTAGACAGTGGTGCTAAATAAATGCATACTGATGATGATGATGATGATGATGATGATGTTGACGATGTTGATGATGATGATGTTGTTGATGATGATGATGATGACGATGACGGTAATGATGGTAACAGAAATAGTAATATAATAATGACAGGTTTTTACATGCTTTAAGTAATCATGTGACAGCACCACAGTGTGTTCACATCTATATAAATAAAAATGTAAAACGTTACTTTTTGTGGCCTCAGAACTCGATAAGTTCTTCACCGATTCTTTTCAAAATTTTCGCAAACCGTTCCATTCGAACATAAGCGTGTTGTTATAATGCCTTTTGGGGAAAAGCGCAATCTTTTCGACCAAAAAACACAACTTTTAATTCCACTTTCACGCGTCCGTCCATTTGCATTCTAATGAGGCCGCGCCGTCCATTTGCATTCCAATGAGGCCGTGCATACCGTCGCGTTTTCTGTAGCGCATTTATTTGTAGGCCCTAACTGTCGTTTTTCAAATTTTCACACAACGTTCGAACGGACGGGTTTTATATGCTTTTTTGGAAAAAACACAACGCGTGTATGCGGATTTTTTTTTTAATCCGCGCGTGCGACCAAAAAACACAATTTTTAATTCCACTTTCACGCGTCCGTCCATTTGCATTCCAATGAGGCCGCGCCGTCCATTTGCATTCCAATGAGGCCGTGCATACCGTAGCTGTAGGGAACGGAGGGGGTGAGGGAGGAAGGGAGGGGAGGGAGGGAGAAAGAGGGGAGGGGAGGGAGCGGACGGGATGGATGGATGGAGGGAACGGGAGGGAGGGACGGAGGGAGGGAACGGGAGGGAGGGAACGGGAGGGAAGGACGGAGGGAAGGAGGGAGGGAACGGGAGGGAGGGACGGAGGGAGGGAGGCAGGTAGGGGAAGAGAGGTAGGGATGGAGGGATGGACGGTCTTTTCAGCCACAGCAACGCGTGGCCGGGTACAGCTAGTATTCTATAAAATGTATGAATCGATCCAGATTTGACGAGGGTTTATGACAACAGAGGCCATTGCCCCCTAAAAAAATTTGTGGGGCATAATACAGCTCTTACTTCTGTAAAAGTGTTTACAGAATGATTTAATTCTTTGCAAAACAGTAATAGAAGGTGTTCAACTGATCCACTGATTTTCTCTTCCAAAAGAAATATGTAATTTACACACGATTTGCCAAGAGAACCACCAACTATCCGTGTCTGTGCTTGCTTAAATAGCTACAAGATTAAGGTGGCATTGAGATGCAATGTAGGTGGTAAAGCAACAATCATCTCTAGACCTGTATATGCTGCTCAATTCAACTCAACACCTTAATGACAAGAGCTTACTAAAAGGATCTGTTAAAACAATTTCAGCTCCTAAGTCAATCTCTGATGTAGGTCAATAGGTCATAATGGCAAGTGCAAGCAACAAGTTCACAGCTACCAACCATTTGTCCCTAATAAAAGCTGTTTACAGATTCCATCGTGATGCATACAGTGCAGCTTCAATTTCATAAGAAACCAAAATTACTTTGTATAGCTAAAATTCTCTACATCAGCTCAGTGGTTTATATTTTTATAGCTAAGAAAATAATTCAAACCCTTTCCTTCATACTTCTTTCATACAAAATGCGAATGATTAAAAGTCAGCATTGTTGCACATGGTGCAAAAAACCGCTACAAAAATATAATTCTCTCCAAGCCTTAATAGGCATTAGGCTCTGCACACTCCCCTTTAGTAACAATTATTTCAACGATTTTGTAATGTATATATTTCAACAGATATATTGTATATGCAAAAATTTTATGCCATTTCTTTTGGGTCATTTTAGCAAAACTTAGTGGAATGACCTTCAAATCTAATCCAAACGGAGAATCTAATGTCATATTATTACAAACAGCAATAAACGTCTCCTCATAAGTCTTTTATTTCTCCAAATGTAATTACTTTAATTGGATACAGCGTCTGCAGGCATTACATCATGAAGCCAGAGAACAGAAAATTCTTAAGTAGGTCAGATTCACTTTGATATACATGTAGCTGAAAATGACCAAAGCAAATGTAATTGAAAATCATTTAATCCAAACCAACACCGAACTGGTAACACTGACGCAACAGAGGTCCGTACTTACATTGCAGACTGAACTGGCAACATTGAAGAAAACAAACAGGTGGTAGAGAATAGGTTGACGAACAGGTAAACAAACAGGTGCGCGGATGAGTGATGAGCATATTATGCAGGACTCGCGATTAATACTTTCCCGCTTATACGTAAGGTCTAACCAAACGTTCAGGTAGACTTTTCGTGTCACAAGCGGAATTTTCACCGACGGATAGACCTGAATTTTCACAGCACAGCGGCAGACGGAATCTTCAATAAGGGCGACGCCGTTCTGTCAGCCTTCTACACCATATCAGATCAGTCAGCTGGCGTGACTTCCATCGTCAGCGCCGTCGCCATTGCTGTCCAGACCTCCTGCAGCTGCTGCTGCTGCTGCCACGATGCTTCCTCCCTGTGGCACGGGTCAATGTCTGCATCAATACTGCATGAGAACGGACGCTCCAAGACAATTGATAATTTATGGCACGGGAATTTACGGTGGCAAACGACGCTACCGCCGCTGCAATTAAGACGTCGGCTGCGTTTCTTTGTAGATGCATTGCAAGCGCTTTTTTCCTGAGCGCCAGACCCTCGAAAACGCAGTTAATTGTCTCTTTGAATTGGTCGCCCCATCTCTTCCGATTGCCAATATGGTGGTAAGTTTTGCTATATCACAGCCTCCTTCTTCATCTACAATCTTCATGGTCTGGAGTATCTGGCACTGCTCTACTTTCCTTCCAGTTCTAGGTACTCACCTTCCAAATCCTCCTCTGCTAAAGCCTCTAGCCATTGCCTGCAACTTCTCCCACTCTCTTGCGGAGTCCCTCATGGCTTCAATTCGCGCGTCCACTGCATTTTTTTAAACCACACCATTAAGCGAGCTCACATGATCATCCTCAGTTGATGATACTCAACTCTACACATCCTTCTCCACAAGCTCATTTCCCATTCCATCTCACAAATACTCAATATGGTCAGCCCAATCTTTCAGTGGATGTGTCCAACCTGCTCTGCCTCAATTCTTCCACAACAGAATTCATCATCCTATGAGTTCCAAATCAAGAAGAGAATTCCCGACCTTTGAATACAACTATCGATGCACCAACTCTTCATCTCCAACCTTCACCCCCGATGCCTCGACCCGCAGTCGTCGTCTTACCTTTGATGCCCATCTCTCCTACTCTAACCACATCTCCAACCTCTCATGCTCCTGATTCATGTACATTCGTGACTCCACTGCATCTGGCCCATGCTCAACTTCAAGACTGCCTCCACCATAGCTACCTCTGTTGACCCCTCAAAGCTCGATCACTGCAATTCCCTCTTCCTCAGCCTTGAATCCACACTCAAGCATTCTGTAATTTATCAAAAGCTCACTTTCCAGAACATGCAGGGATCGGCATAACCCTGTCTTGAAAACATTCCACTGGTTAAAAATCCTAGAGCGAAACAACTTCAAAGTACTGTCTGTCTGTCACTATAAATAACCTATAACTCCTCTAACTCCCTACAACACTCCAAGTCCAAATAGCTTTGCGAGTTTTCACCATTCAACCAACCTCCTCTACCCAATCATCATCCTTTTCAAGCTTCCCCAAGCTCTTTGCCCCCATCGAAAATCATCTCAAGTTCTGCAACAGAGTCGCATCCAAAACTGAAGAAGTTTGAAAATTATGATCACAATTACTGTCACACATTATCTCACACTCATCTGATTGCTTGGCATCTTGAAATGTTTGCTGTTTGTTGTTCAAAGTTGTCAGCTTCTCTAGTTAAACATAATTTATAAGATTGGCTATGTTATGATCGTCAGTTCGATTCGCTAAGCTTCCTGTAAATCTTCCTATTCTCCCTAGACACTCACTTCCATGATAGATCTGACTATAATATCGTGAACCATTTTGCCAGTCTTTCACAGGCCATATATATATATTGCCAGCTATTTCGCTTAGGACATGTTTCGGCCAATACCTTAATAGCATCATAAACAGTTTAACAGTTTAGAAAGGCATAAAACACAAGAGCAGAAAATTACATACGAAGCCCCAACAGCACTTTCACCATCGCGTTAGCATGAGAGGAGTAAATTATGTGGCTGAAAAGTCTGCATATTAACTGGATCGAAGGCAGAAGAATGTTTAGAGCCATTAGCAGCTAGTGAAACTAAGACCTTATTAAACGAATGCAGGACGCATTCGACGGCAACTCACATAGCTGCCACATCTCGACTAATCTACATCCATTGCTCAATGTCACCGTATACAGCCACGTAGTATCAGCTTCTGTGAATCTGCTTATTCACATCTCAGTCAGACACTAGCCGTGTCACTAATCTACAGGGTTTACGTCACCAGCCACCAGACAAATCTTCATTATGGCCAGCTAGCGACTAAGTTTGGGTTTCTCCCTAAAAACCGACCAAGTTGGCAGCCAGGCAATTCATGCAGACGTGTGTTTCACGTGGACATAATTTGACTTCGCTTCCTGAAGCGATTTCAACCTTCTTCCAGCTATGAAGTATGGGGATTTATTATGGGACGCAGATGTTCAAGGAAAACTCCCTTGTGTGCCATTGCTGTTGGGCCCACGCGTCTCACAGCTGCAATGGCATACAACTGCAAGTATCATGTGAATAAAAAAAGAACAAGCTCGATTTTGACTTATTTTGACCACTGCAGACAAATGCAGTAATTGAATATCTAAGGTGAATATAAAATTTCAGAAATACAACAAATTTTAATGTAAAAAAATAACTTTAAGACTTTCAGAACTCTTAAAAATCTTAAACTCTATTTGAAGACCTCCATCTTTAGACATTAATTCAAAAGAAGAAACAAATACACCAAAAAAACTTAATGTACACTTCTCTGTGTGAAAAACATGACCCATTAGGTTGTAAAATAATACAACTTAAAAAGAATTTAAATTAAATACAGTATGTGGCGATCTGAACCAAAAAGCCCTCAAATGCGATGCACAAGGAGCATTACAACATTGTCCAAACATTATATGAAATGTAAAGATATAATTTTCACTGTAGCCTACTCGTGAAGAATCTTCACTGGTCTCTTACAGTTTTGGTTGAGGAGGTAATCAATAAGTAATTATAATTGATACTAAACAATGTTTAAATCTTAAAACGATAACAGGTATAGCCTACTGCTGTATAGCTCAATTTAAATCAAAATATATTAAAAACTCATCTATTCACATTGCTCTATGACAAGCTTGCTAATGGTATAAATACTAATTTGCATTGTATATAAGCACTAATGTCTGTAGGCCTACACATGAAAAATGTTTAAGTGTTAAACTCTACAGACATGTGTTCGATATTAAGACTACTGGTAGTCAACATGTGCATCCTTTTGCCGGAAATTTGGCAAGCATAGAACTCTCAAATGACTTCCTCCATTCATCAGTTTCTAAAATAATATGATAACGAATGATGTGATTTTACGATAAAAAAGCATCCCACGAGCTTGCAAATGCTGTTCTTCCAGCTAAAGCATTCTACCAGCTGAAATTTAATACTTTCAGTACCATTTAGAAAGTCCACAAATCATCTTTCGTTGCATTTATTGGTTTATAGATAAATTATTTTCCTGCCTTTTAACAGTATCCAGCTAAATCGCAGTATATTAGTGGCAATATAGCACAAGCAGCTGGAACAGCGAAATAAAAATTCAAAGTATTACTCATTGCTTGCATGATCTATTGAAAAATTCCATAATTCATGATCTGATGATCAAGCGCTTTACAGGTTCATACTTTCAGTGATATGCCACTCCACAAAAGAACTCGGTATCATAATGTAGTTATTATACATTTAATATACATTATTATCTCTGATCTGTCTTTCGTATATTTCCTTCGTCTTCCTTTCGATCGTCTTACTCAAGTGGAAGACTTTCCGTAGTACATGAAGAATCCATTTCCTCTGTCCACTAATCATTGCAATTCATTCCTCCATCATTCTCAGTGCTTCCTCCTTTTCCATCTTCAGCCTCCAGTCTTCTTCTTACATCCTCCACTCTCATATATAATTCATATTCTGATCCATAAAGCACTACAATCACCACTGCCAATGTTTTATCGTCTGTTGGTTTAACTAAGTTGTCCCATTCATTATGAATATGAATATGGAAATTCCACCTTGCCTGTTTTCTATTCTTTGCCATACTTGCGTTTGTTCATTCATTCAGTACGATAATTTAGTACAGCATCTCTTCAAGGGGACTACTCAGAAGTACTCCCAACCCCAGAACAACCAAATAAAACTGAATTAAGATGAGAGAAGAATGCCCGAGAATGAATTCCCGAAAGGGAGCGAAGCGTCAAGTGGAGACCATTCCAGGTCGAAAGGCCTACCACTGAGAGGAACGGTTCTGCCTATGCCTACGCTTCCCTGATTGCAAAATTCCTAAAGCCTTTTCCATCGCCTTCCTATTAATTCTTTTGTGCCACAGTACTGTTACCTCTCCTCCACTGCCATGGGCGCCCACAGGATTTTCTGCAGGGGGGGGGGGGTAAGTCATGGTCAGGAGAAATTTTTTTTATTATAAATTATGTCATTAAAAAACCAAGCCTCTCGCACACAATATCACATTGTCTTAGTATAACACAATGAAACGAAGCAATCTTTCAACAGTATCTGACCATGATTTATGGCATACAATGTATGTTATTCATGTATATATTCATAATAAAATGTTAACACTTACAACACTAACAACTAACTAACAACTAACTATTAACTGCAATTAACAACAATTAGCTAACAAGTTATCACTAGAAGCAGTATTATGGATGTCACTTCCTTTTCCAAGCTAAAAAAATTCAGGGGCAAAACTTGTTAAGTTTTTTTTTTAGTCTATATGTGCAAGAAACTGTGGTAAATGATCAAACATGTTTACTTCTTGTTCTTATTTATTTCTTAATATGTTTCATTCAGTGATAGGAGTATTTTATTTACTATAGTCTTTAAAATACCATTTTAAATATTATCAAAGTATTTTGTTCTTCTATTTATAATATAATAGAATGAGGTCTATTCATACTTTAACTTGGAATTCTTTTTTGAGTAGTCTATTGTGTGCTCCATAATATTATAAATACTAAAATACTTTAAAAAATACTTTTGTTGGCCATTAGGCTATTGCATTCCAGGTCTACAATAACTATTATTGGCTATTATTATTTATGGGGAAAGCCTCTGCTTATGGCCATAAGCCAGGCATAACGGGGAACGGACATTAGCCCCCCTGGACATTATCCCCCCCGGACATTATCCCCCCCGGACATTAGCGCCCCGGGGTAGGACATTATCCCCCCCAGTATATGATAGCATTACCTAAAAGTGATGCACAAAATGTAATTAATGGGCCTATGTCATATGAATATCTATACATTACACATTAGTTTAACATCCTGTAGGAATATGCTAAGTTAATTGAAGGTTTAATATGTATACTATAAGACATTTTAAAGGTCTGAAACGACGCTAAGAAGTCTACGAAGATCACACGTAAATGTTGCTAATAAACCTTCGTTGTAGCCATAACTGACACTAACAAGTAGGCCTACTTACTGTATACGATTCCCATTCGTTCATTTCTCTAATGTATTGAATCTAATTTTGAATTGAAATGACACTGATAAGTCTAGGAAGCTGAGACATAGCCTAACTGACGTTAACAAATCTTTGTTGTGAGACACTAAACAAATAGACTGTATAGGCCCTAGGACCTACATACGATTCCCATTCTTCATTTCAAATCTAAGTCTAGGCCTAGGCCTATTGATACAATTAGGACCTAAACGACACTAAGTACTTTCGTTTGCATGTGAATGCCAGTGACAAGTCTTATCGGTTACGGCATAATTCTACGATTTGCACATGGGGGGGGGACTTTGTCCGGGGGGGGTTAATGTCCTACGCAAAATCGGGAGGGAATATGTCCGGGGGGGCTAATGTCCGGGGGGAACAATGTCCGGGGGGATAATGTCCAGGGGGCTAATGTCCTACCACCAGGCATAACATACATCCATAACATAGCCATAACGGTGGCATAACCTTATTAAATATACATATATATATATTATATGAAACTATATTATATGAAACTCTCTTTATGAATTTTTTACTTGGGTGACCCTCCCCAGTGGGATGTCCATCCCTTTAGGGCCCCCCTTTGTAGCCAATGCATGCATAATTTTTACTTTTGCTGGCATTTTGTGTATTTTGGTTGCAATAAGAGCTAATTGAATATATATATATATATATATATATATATATATATATATATATATATATATATATATATAATGTATGCAGTCCAAATGCTACCATGCAATTTTGTCACCCTGTCTACTGTCATTGTGTGACGTCACTTCAATCAGAGACTCAAAGGGAATTATGATCCAGATAATTAGGCGAGGAGCTAGGCAGACAGCTATGGTGGATGATGTTTAGAGTTGAAATGGCATGGGAGGTAGGGGAAAGTGCAAACCACAATTAACTGCAATTTGTATACTGCAAATGCTGGTGTCCTCCATGAGTAGAAGAATGTGTGTGAGAGACTTCGTCTGATGACATCATACATATTCCTCATGCTTCAGCTGGTGGTCTTGGAAAGTGAACTGTAGGTTAGAGGATGTGTATTATGTGTGTGGGGGGAGCTATATTAGACTTCTTCAGTAAGCTTGACCGTTGACCTAGATCACATAAAGTCTATCAGGGTGCCATAAATCTTACAAGTGGGACTTGACGGGTGCGCCAGTCGGTGTATCCAATAACCCGGATGACCTGTGTGGCTGAAGGGCTGAATCTGTTTGTCTGTTTGTCTCCAGTTACATACATATGACTGAGTAATGGGTCCCAATGGTCACGTGCCCATGCAGTATATAGCCTATATATATAGGCCTATATATATAGAGAGAGAGATAACGACAAGATATAATATATATTCATTTAATTAACAGAATAACATAACGCGACAGTTAGCAAGCACAAAGAAGCAGCGAATAAAGCCTAATAAACATTTTTATACAGCAAAAGTTGGTGAAGTAAAATAGCACAATGACTGGTGAGTCTCCTGTCCCGTTTTACCACTGCCATTTTTTCCTAGAAAGAGTAATTATATTATCAATATTTTTTCATGATTTCCAGGGGGTCACGTGACACTTTGACCTATGCTGCAGGCGCCCATGTCCACTGCCGTTTATCTCTCAGATCTATATGCATTTATTTACACTACTTAAATATTACACTGCTTAAATATTAGATAAGTATGGTTCGATATGTAATGCTATAAAGCCATCATGTCATAGAGAAAAACTGCTACAGCACTATAAAAATGTTCTCTCTACACGCTTCACTGACTCATCGGGACCGGGGCTGTTAGTCATTACCATTTCCTGAGAAGGAAATATGTTCTTGCTGAAGAAATTTTTCCTCTGGGGAGCCCTGCAGCGAGAGCAGCGAATCGCACCATCTGCATATTTATTATGTTGCTTGCATTAATTCAGTTGTCAGGTTCACAAATATGAAGACACGCCTCACATCGAATTATGGAGAGAAGAGATCGAGCCATCCTGAATTTTAATTTTTGATGTTATATAAAAGTTCATGTAAAATCTATTTGCCATCATACATTGCCAGTGTTGTGCTATAAATACTGACCAACATGGTGTGCTAATATCAACCATCAGCGATTATATTGCCTTACAATGCTATAATCTTCATCAACAACCACACGACTTCTCACTGCCTGTAAAGGACGACCGCAATTTCATCCCACGTATTTTATACGGACGTGAAGAAAAATCATCCACCTGATCTTCATATGCCTATCTAACTGAATTACCGTTACTAAAGATGACATTTTCAATACTTTTTTATATTATTTTCTATATAACTATCTTTATGTATTAAACCATGTGCGGTGTGTCACTTGGTTTTGTTGTTAAACGAATATATATATATATATATATATATATATATATATATATATATATATATATATATATATAATACAAGTAGGCTTTTGCAGTGCTAGAGAACATGGCAAAATTCTCAATTATTGATAACAAATTTAATTTCCTTTCTAGTGTTAGGGTTACAGCCTTTTCACCTGTCAATACTTTCTGAATGGAGGAGAGGGTTGTAACTGTTAAAAATCCTTCTTACCATACATTGCCAGTGTTTTGCCTGCATGACATTCACATTTCAGAAAATACTAAAACATAATAAGACACGATTACAAAGCTGGCAGGTGCTGCACTTCACCCTAGAAAGTTTAGCTGAAGCTGCACAACGAACTTCCCACAAAGAGGGAGGACATCACATTAATCACACTTCAATATCAAAAGTAGTTGGTTATCTCCAAACCTCACAAGTCTCAGTCTGTAATTTAACCAAGAAGAAGAACAACAGTCTTTTAATTAACCCGGAGGCAACCATGGGTAAGAAGTGTTATTTCCAAGTTCTTCATTTACTTGCTAGGGAATATGTGCATTGTGCACAGATGGAATAGGAATCTGGAGCCAGATTTCTGCCTTTGCCACGAAAGCTCAGGATTTGAACCGGACCTCTTCACTGACAGTCCAGAACCACTACACTATGCAGACATTTAAAGCATCCATGCAGCCGGTACACATCAATTTGATATATGTTTGATGTCTCCATATATCAACAGAGGTCAGATTCTAAGCAGAACTTCTGTTTGATGTCAGTGAAAGGCTAACATCTGAACAGTGCATCTGTTTGATGTGCATTCTTGATGCCTGTCAACTGCCGAAGCATTTCTACTTTGATTGCTAGACAAAGGACATACGGTACACGTCGGTACAGTGGTCATCAGAAGCAGTTTGGAAAGCGAAAGACATGTGCTGCTCGTTTCCATATTTATTGAATTTTTGGAATAAAACTATTAGTCCTGCTGTAAGAAGTGCTTGTTTTAAACTGGTAACTGTTGCAGTGCATCACATGACATTCTGACATGGCTAATTTCATTTGATAGCAGTCTGGCATGGCTAATTTAATTTGATAGCAGTCTAACATGGCTAATTTCATTTGACAGCAGTTCAACATGGCTAATTTCATTTGATAGCAGCAGTCTCACATGGCTAATATCATTTTGCTACTTTTAAATTTTTCATGTCATCATTTAATGTATTGCTCAAGTGGTGAATAAATGCTTCTGTTAATTGAAAACAGTCAGTTTGATGCCATAAACATAATTATGATCATTAAATTAAAATTTTCATAAAGTCAAACCCTTAGTGTAAATCTGATATAAAATTCATGTAAGGGTGCATTGCACGAGATGCCTTATAAACACGTGAGAATTTTTATCTCAGGCTGCACTAACTCAGCCACTGCTCATATCTGAGCTGAGGAATAAACTGAAAATGTTTCACAAGCTGAAAATAAATTACCCTGCTGTGAACAATCAGTTCAGTTCCTTCAAACATTTCTCTTTGTCAGTACATCAAAAGTTTGAGTGCAGATTATCATCCGAGAGCAAACAAGTACCTTCGATATCCACTAAATTAGAAAAACCACCCACCACCACCACCACCACCACCACCACCACAAATCATCACTCTACGCACCCATACCACCGACGACGTGGCTCAGATAAACATTCGTGCTTTCCGGTTCTTAGAGACTGTAGCAAAATGAGCGGAGGGAAACAACCGACGAGTGCTATACAATTATATCTGTCGAGCAACATCGTCGGTGCTCACAGACGCAGCCGCTGCTCATTGCTCGCCTGGAGGAGCAAAAACGATCTGCAGTGCCGCAGCAAGTTACAGGACTCGCCGCCGTCGTCGTTGGCTGCGTCGTCGTCGGTATACATTGCCGAGTCAGTTATTGATCATATCTTTGCTACATCTCCAGCAACATGGCTAGTTTGCAGGGCGACTTAAATTGATTATTCCGGAGCGAGATTGAAAATGTCATCTCCTTGGGCTGCCTTCGCCGGAGGAGGCCCAACGTCTGAAGTGACGACAACGCGATCGCATATATCGTCAGCAGAAGCACATACTGCGCATGACAAAGGATTCGAAAAGAAATACTCATTTGCTGGTGCAGAAACACAAAATGGAATGGCGTTCATTGCACGCTGGGTATCGAGAGCAAGCGATGACGGTACAAATGACATGGAAATGCAGATTGCAAATAATTCAGTCGACAATTTATTTCTGCTTGTGGTGCTGTTGGACAATTCATGTTCGTTTTGCACATTCTCATGCCACAACATTTGGAGATATCATTGTTTACTGTCTGTTTATGCGACAAAATCAGAAGATACTGTTGCTTACTAGCATCTTCTGTGTTGTCGATTTGATCTTTGTCTAACTGTCATTTTTTCTTCATCATCTGCTTGTTCCTTTTCCCTCACCTTTCACGTATCATGCTCTCCGCCTGGTACCTAGAGGTCACACCACTATGTTTCTTTCTCACTTAAAAACTGCCTTATTTAGACATTCTGGGACTGGGAGCGCTTCTGAAAAGTCAATAATAATAATAATAATAATCATAATCCTTAAGCATTTAGTCATTGAATTTGTTATCACCTCTCTGCTCAGACCACCCTAGGCCTACATCACCCTACATCAAGCATTTAGTCATTGAATCTGTTATCACCTCTCTGCTCAGACCACCATGCATCACCATTGACCAGCACTTCAGCACCAGTTTTCCTGCATATCACCACAACCTTATCCCAGCATCATCCTCACCTGCACAGACTGTCATAAGGCTTCCTCGGTTTGATCAGAGCTGCAAAAGCAAAAAATTCGAAGGCTCCATAACATACATCGCCTGGGCGAGAGACAATCAGAAACATGACAAAGTAATACATCTGTAGCGTGCACAATGCACATACCACAAATCAAACACACCATCAAAAGCTTGGTCATTACTCAAAATGCCTGGACGATATAGACATTATATTAATAATGCCACAAACATTCAGGTTTCTTTGAGAAAAATAACTGTGCAAGAAATGTCATGCTATTTGGTAGTATGCGATCTTGTGCCTTATATATATACACGTATATAATATATTATATAATATATATGTGTATGTTTATGTGGGTGCATGTGTAACTAAATGATTATTTATATACATAATAACATATTCATACATGGCACAATTGACACATATATGACACATATTACCGTACTATTACTATTTACATATTTATATAGCACACCTCTCACCGTACGATGTAATCAGAAGCACCCCCAGTGCAAAGAACTCTGGAAAAAGAGAAGTCTTCAGCAGTGGGTATATATTATGTATATGGCTTATTTACAGTCTTACTTAAAAATGAGAATTCCTGATTTACTCTGAGTCTGACTCAGCCATCTCTTGGAAGGGAAAGCAGTGACATTGATGCTCTGTGGGAAAAATACTTGCAAGCAAACTTAAGTTGCAAAAAGACTTTTAAATCCAGCACTGGGGAGGAGAGATGATGCTGACCAAGGATTATAATTATTAATACTCCTAAAATAGATAGACACATTCCGGTCTATAAATGCATAAATATATGCACACAAATATCATACAGGTAGTACCCATACAGACTCTGTTCTAGTTTGTTCTTATACAGCTAGGTCTGATGTCAATGATAGTCAGCCGGATATGTCAGCTAGAACTTGGAATCATCTTCACCAGGTATCTCAGGGTTTGGCGGTGACACAGAATTTATTCCTGCAGCCATACCAAAACATGAGGATAGGTGGTTTAGGTAAAACTGTCAAATAACACAGTCAACAACGCTTGGCAGTTGTTCTAATCAAACCAACAAGCAGCAGAGTCGTTTAAAGCATTAAAGCTACTGAATGACTATAAAATTTGTATAACCTCGCATTCCAGCTCTAGGGATAATTGTCCACAATGGTATCACTTAACCTTAGAACCATAGATTGAGTATTCGCATATTACTAATAAAAAGATTTTAAAATATTCACGAATATTAACGAATATTAAAACTGCCAACGAATATTATATTCGTAAAATATTATGTTTTTCAGGAAATGCTTTATTCTTAATTTTTATTTTGTTTATTATGGAAATGTTTAACTTTTACTGAATGAATTGTACAAAATTGAATTAGCCTACGCTTAGGTATGTATCAGTAAGTGACAATAACTTTAATACATTTATTATTAAAAACTTCAAGGTCTCTGCATGCTGGGTCTGGTCAATGTGGCAATGCGGCATTTATATCACATTCGATACTTAATGACAGTTAATGTTGGTCAATTTGTCTGACTTCTGACCATCCTCCCGAGCAGAAAAGAGGCAGAACCACCGATGGTAGTTGGCAAGTAGCAGCAGCAGTAGGCTAAATTAGAAATAAACTTTAACTGCTTATAATAGTAACTGCAAATTGATAAAGTAGTTTTATATCAGTGTAGCAGGATGAGTAAATATAAATGCAAACGCAGGAAATAATAGTGCCAGATTGCAAGAAAAAATTATCCCGATCTCAGCATATTAAGCGCATTGCAGATTTTAATTCAGCCTTGTCCTGAATGCGAGTGAATGTCATGGAGACATACAGAAACTTAAACTGCTTTACCGGGTAACATTGCAGTTTCGATGGTTCTCTTTAATCCGTTAATGAATATTTACGAATATTTACGAATATTAAACCCAAAAGTCACGAATACTCAATCTATGCTTAGAACCACTAGGTTTAAGCAATCTCTACTCCTTTGGAGATTATCCCAGTCTTGGTTATATGTCTGAATAATTTATGTTAACTAATTAAGAAGTCATTGGATTGATTAATGTCTAACAACTTGATGATACTTGAGTTGCTTTGTGTAACTTTGTTCCTGACTTGGTGTGCTTGTTGTTGACACACGGACCAATAATAAATTGATAATTGATAAAGGTAGGAGCATAAACAACATTATGGACACAGCTGGAAAGATCATAAGTCAGATCAAATAAGAATTCATAATCATAAAATATGCATACATGTCTTCAACGACCCAAAGAGAGTTTATCCTGAAAGCCATCTTTTAAAATTACCATACATTCAGTCAACATAGCCAATATCCTCACCGAGGAAAGGACATCAAATATTATACATTACAGGTCATTTTGTAAAAATTTCCTTTCCTAGATTAAATGCGTTACCCATTTATTGAATCGGATGCTTAACTTGACAAACTAGTAATGCCAGAATCTGACTACTAACAAGGCAACAGTACCCACTTCTAAAATACTCCATGTCATTACTGGAAGATTATTGCAAATGTTGATACATGACGAGGCTTTTAATATCTTCATTTCGGAGCATTCTTATGTTGCCGACTGTTGCCGCGACTCGTGTCTCGTTCTAATTGCTTTTTTGTTTTCCATAATCTCCATCTGTTGCCTTTTATAACAACTTCCATTTATTAATCTTTTTGGCTTGTACTTAAGAGAGCTTTCCTCTTTTGTTTCGTTTTTTGCGCAATAATCTTTGTCATCCGTCCACTAATGCCATTTTTTCACCGCGAGGCAAAACTCACCATTACTGGAAGCGCAGGAAACCTGAAAAGCCCGACGGTGGCGGCGAGTATAATCCAGCGTTTGATTAAGGGTCCGGATGATTTGGCGTGAGTGATTGGTTGTCTTGCTCGAAGAAGAGCGCATTCATTATGCAAAGCCTTGATGAGTTGCCGTCTAATTAGATGATCAGTGCAGCAGCGCAGCCACAGTTTGCCTCCTCCGACCGCCTCAACGCCACCGCCGCTCGATACTATACGCAAGCAATTCCATCAGACGAAATCCGAATTAACCTACTTCAAAAGAGCGTCTCTTCGCTTTCTGCTGGTGACTAAAATTGGAATTGCATTGACGGGAAGACTGAGAGAAAGACAGACAGACAGACAAGACAGACAGGGCAGACAGACAGATAGGAGGCAGATGCAGAGATGCAGTGAAAAACATTTGTTGACTACGATCACCTCCTATCCAAGGGTTCTGAGTGAGGTTGAAATGGGAGTCATAGTGATTTAGCACATAAATATACAGGTCGTAGTGATCCTGCACCATCATGCACAGGAGATAATTGTCTGCTGAAATCGGTCGTGTACATTTTCATCGCATGCAAAGGCAATGTGGCCATGGTTCAGTGTCTAAAACAAATCACTGGTTTAGCTGTAGGACTAGATGCCCCCCCCCAATAGCAACTCATTTTGTTACTTACTCTCACAGACACTGTATTTGCAAATGTCTACTAGGTTGTATCAATTCTTGTTTTCTTTTGCAATTCTCTCAAGTATTTGGAGCATATTTGCTAGTGAAGATTAGCACCATGCCAGAGATGTTATACTCCAGCCTTTGATTATGCATTCTACTTGGGCATCAATCCAAGCTCATCTTTGTTCCTGTACTGTTACATTTTATGCCACAAGTGATTACACTAGATACTATGAATTGTGGGGCGCGGTGGTGCAATGGTGGCGTCATTGCCTTGAAGCCGGAACGTTCGAGGTTCGAATCCGCCTCAAGTCGCTGCGTAGGGACCTTGGGCAAGTCCTTCACTCGCAATTGCTCAGCGCTTCGGCGTGAAACTCCGATGCAGTGTCCGCCCCGCAGTCGGGAGCGCCTCTGAGTAGAGAGCTTGAAGAGGCGCTATAACAAGTGCGCATACAAACAAACAAACTATGCCACCTGTGGTGAGATGAGTGGGGTGGCTTCCCATTGCGTTCCTCACGCACAATAATTGTGGGTGAGCACTTAGTCCACGGTTGAACACTAATTAGTGGCTCAAAAAGTCCTGGCTGTTGTACTGCCAGAGTTATTTTGCCCTGCAGAGAATTTATTTCAGAGGTAAATCGCCCCTGTACTGGTCACTTGCATGACTGTCCTGGCAGCAAAATATGTCTGACACTGCAACTGCTGTTCCTTCTTCCTGAAAATCTTACAATTCTTTTTGTCTCTGTATCACCAGCATTTCATTGGAACAATTCATATTTGACAGCCAGGGGTGTATTCTGAATTTTTGAGGCGAGTACACGCTGCCGCCGAAAAAATTGACTTTTTTCGGCCACAAATTTCTGATGACTTTTTTTAAGTGGTCAGATGTTTTTCTGATGATTTTTCGCCCGAAATCCCCTTTTCAAGATGTAAATCTCTAAAATTTCACGATTTCTTCTTTGCAAATCACATTTTTCCCTTGCGTATACCCACTTGATCTTGTGAGGTGAGTATAACGCTGTATACCTGCGTATATACACCCTCACTTTCAGAGGTGAGTGCATGCTGTCATTTTTTCCCGGAGGTGAGTATACGCTGTATACCCGCATATACCCTAGAGTACAGCCCTGCTGACAGCCTAAAACTGCTGCATTACCAACATTATCAGAAAGCATATTTTTATTTAATCATGAACGATTATATTAGATAGTATATATATATATATATATATATGTGCATTACAACAACAACAACCAGAATAGCATTTTGTCCTTTACACATCACATATATAACAGCGCCTCAACTAATATGTCTCATTGCAGAGTAGTGTTTCCATCATATTTTGTTCCTGTTCCAGGAGGCTATTCGCAGCACCGGAAAGCAGACAGGAAATCCGGAAACACTCAACCCACGCAGCAAACGAAAGAGCGATGTGAAACGTGAATCATGCTGAGCAAAAGCGTCGTCAGTCTATTTGATTAAATAATGACAAAGATTCGTAAGAAATATGGCCGACAAATACGGCACTTCTCTTCATCTTATACACCACACAGATAGCAAGCAAGATGCTGACATACATGTATTGTATCTTAATTAAAAGAAACAGCAACTGAAGTTATAGTAGGCGCGGTTAGCTATCGCTTTAGCGTTCTAGATTATTCGTCATAAAATGGGTTTTTAGCGTTGGTTGCACACAAGTTGGATTGATGCACATAATTAGGCCTATTGCTAAATAGAAGTTGAATTGATGAAAATAAGTTTTGCTTAAATAGAAGTCGGATTGATGAAAATAGGTTTTGTTTAAATAGAAGTTGGATCGATGAAAAGATTCTTGCTGAAATTGGAGTTGGATTGATGAACAATAATTTTACTTAAATTGAAGTTGGATTGATAAAAAATAGTTGTTGATCAAATGGAAGCTTGATTGATTAAACGAATTCTTGTTTAAATAGAAGCTGAATTGGTGAACCTAGAAGATGGACTGCTGAAAAATGATTGTGCTGTGCTTGGCAAATAATTAAGAATGCTAAAGAGATAGATTACTGTTACGCTTATCTTTACAGTTACAATTGTACAGTTACAATCTATACTTCAAACAACTACACACACACATACATACATACAGAGACATTTTAGGCTTTTTCTATATAGATGCATGCATATATATATATGTGCTCATTTTTGACAGAGAATATATATATATATATATATATATATTCTCTGTCAAAAATGAGCACATTGACCCAATTGAGCCCATACTTCTCCGACAATTTGTCATTGAGTAGCTGCTCCTTATGCACCTGCAGCTTAGAAATTCAGAACCGTTCTGTCTTTGTTGAATAGACAGGACCCCATCTGACTAGCATCATGCAATGACTGATGGTAGCGTTTCTGAAGCAGGAAAGCTTAGAAATGCTGAAGGCATAATTATTCTGGTCACAGGAAAGAACATTCGATGCTCAGATTCACCTGCATGGGCAAATGCAGTGATGCCACTCATTCTGGTTGCTGCTGCTGCTGCTGCTCCAGTATCACAACTGATCATCTGCGACGACCTGTGTGTCTCAGAATGGTCAACCACTACTGGCCTGCTTCATTCAGCTTCATCAGGCACAGATCATTCGGTCAGTGGTGCATTGACCCTTCTTTCGTTCATTCATCACTCGATATATATCAATTCCATGCCTGCATGTCGTCTGCTTGTATTCTAATCTTGAATCAACCAGGTTGAGGCTACGCCTTGCTGCTCCCGGGAAATTCAAATATTGAACTTTTGCACATTAACTCAAGTGGACCAAACCCTCATATGCCTTGGACCATCTCCTTGGAACAGCAAAAGTGTTAAGTGGTCCAGTACATACTTTACATGCATACCCTCATATTAATTTTTCATTTACTCAACAATCCAGTTGACAGACCGCAACCCGTTACAGTGTAGAGTTATGTAGTATCTCAATTAACATCAATCTTAACTACTAACAGAACAGACAGCCTGCAATACAATGGCGTTAATAGCATCCTGCAAAGCACGTCTATCCTATGGGGCTTCGGGAATTGAACTCGACTCCACTGATCTCCGTGTCAGTGTGTTATCCAATGAATTCCATGTATGGCTACATGTGCGCTATAGCAACAGTGTACTTACTATCTGACATAATTGTAAATGTAGAACCAGCGCATTTGTTTACATCCCATGCAGAAGAGTAGCTTCAGGGACAACACATTATGTGGTTGAAGGTTGAAAAAATGACTACAACAATAATTCATAGACATGATTCAGTTTTAAACATCTCAACTTGCTTTGTCAACCCAAAAAGGATGGAGGATGACACCCGAAAGTACCAACAATAACTTTGTCTCTCTCCAGAACTTATACACTTAGTTCTTTCTACTTACCTTCCATACATTCACATTGTATTGCATCTATACATTATTTATAAGGCAACTCTCACAGTTCACACCATTCAGACGTACACTCACATGTGCAAAAGTGCAAAACAACACGAGAGAGAAACATTTGAGACAATGAAAGGAGACACTTAGGCCATCAGTTAGTAAGGCAGAATGTGTATGACAAAGAGGAGGGAGCTGATTCCATGGTGTAGGACCAACAAAGGTAAATGACATCATTGTCCATAGTAGTAATACTTGCTAGCATTGCATACATGTATTAATGCCAACGACATTGACCGACTGACTTTCCCATGCAACTCATTTCCAACTTGGAAAGTTCTGTCTTTTAACTCTTGATGCAAAACAGAATCCACCATTGATCTGACCAGAAACGACCAAGTTGCAAACTATGACATGACCTCCATAATTGATCTTTGCATCTGAAACCAGACCCAGATACACAATGGCACACACACACACACTGAAGCGCATCACTGCTCAAACGGCAATAAGGCAACGAGGCAAGAAGAAGCAATCGATAGATAGAAGGATTCACGAAGAGACTCATTTTGAATCTGCGCCTCCATCCATTTCTCTGTCTCTCGCAATGGTTCCTGATCCAGCCGCATGCTGACTTAATTATCCCAAGAGAAGAGCAGCGGGAGGAAGAAAGCACAGCCAGCAGAACAGCCGACGGCAGAAATCTCGCAAGCATCCGCGGAGGTCAATGCCGCAAACTCGTCGTGACAGCAGTGGACACATGCCAAGTTGGATGCAATAGGAGCCTCTGACAAATAATAGCACTCATATTCTGGCAGTCGTCGGCTCTTGGCAGAGGAGAAATGAAACAGAAAACTGACAGAGCTCTGACAACCAGCCTCCAATAGCAAGCAAGCAGAGAACTAAAAATAAGAACAAATTTTCCCTTATATAGATTCAAGGAAAAAAATTACAACAGTGTTTTCAAATCTTTTCTGGTTAACATGTCTTATTTAAAGCCGACCCACACAATATCTATTGTTACCGTTTTAATCTATGGGCCTGGAAGTGAGATCAGAAACAATCTTTAAGAAAACTTTTCTTCAAAACCTCTGCCTTCACCTTGGAGTCTGATTAATAAAGGAATAATACACTCAAACAACAATTTTGCCCAATTACCCCAGGGGATCTCTTGTCTTCCCCTCATGGAATCCTATGTTTGGCAAACACACTTTGGGAAATGCTGATTTAGATCGTGCCAGAATATAAAATGTAACTCATAAAATTAAGTCACAGATTGATAACATATAGGTTCGGAGAAAAGTAGAAGCAGGAAGGAAAGTGAACACACCAGTTGAAAGGCAAGCAGTGGTTCTGAAGTCATGGCACCAAAGACACCAATGCTCAGGCAAGTTCTGGATGTGCGATGCCAAGGCCAAGGCAAGGTGCATGCTCACACAACATGTGTAAGTAAGTACATGTATATTCTTTAATATAACCTGCTGCAAAACAGCACTCTGTGGAACAAATATCACATATAAAATACACATTTGGCTGGCGCTTTGCATCTGATGCCTGCAAAAAGTTGTTATCCACTTATTGTGCTATAGGCGCTTTTCATTTCATCAATATCTAGTTCCAGTGGTTGCAAAAATTAAGCACTGCAGATTTTAATGGTAAATTAATCAAACAGTCATTAAACATTTTAAACAATTAATTTCATTCATTCATTCATTACAAAAATTTATATAGCGCCCCTTCAAGAAGTCCACTCAGAGGCGCTCCCAGTCCAACCACAGTTTCATGAGTAAACAACATGTAAAAAGTCTTAAGGAGTCTGTAAAACACTGAGAAATCAACCCTAGGTAACAGGGGCATCTTCAATGGGAGACTACTACAAACAGATGGACCTACAACTGAGAAAGCACGACGCTGACAGGTTGAGGTTTCACCAAGCGGGACTAAAAGCGTCCCGCAGAGCGCATGGCTCTGTGAGCCAGGACAACAGATACTGGACAGCAGAGTTCACATGGGTCAGGGCACAGCCAAGGAGACAATGCCAAACCAGTGAAGCAATTCTGTATTCGATGTGCTGTGAGATAGGGAGCCAATGTAGAGTATCATGCATGTAAGATGAAACAGAGGCATATTTAGGGATTCGCCCAAATAACTGGGCTGCAGACTGAAGAACACGGCCTAGTCGGGATATCAATAATAGAGGCAAACCAACCAGAATAGAGCAACAGTAGTCCAAGCGGCTGATGACAAAAGCATGGACAAGGGCAGCAGCAGCATTCTGCGATAGAGAGCGAAAATTTCAGCTCATTTGATTCAATTTTTACTCGTTTCATGATTTTTTCTGAGTAAACAACATGTAAACCAGGGGTCTCAAACACGCGGCCCGCGGGCCGCATGCGGCCCGCGAACCCGATTAATGCGGCCCGCGAACAGTCTCCTGGTTTTTTATTTTTAAAAATTAGAAATCGGTTTAAAAGAATTTTGCAGTTCCTTTACGATTTGAACCAATATTTAAACTGCTTTCTACTCCTTTTGCTGTGGACATTGAGTCCCCAACAGCAGATGTAGGCATATAGGCAATGCAAATGGAATTAGTGGACCTTCAGTGCGATGCAACGCCGAAGCAGAAGTATCATGCTACAGCGAAGTTTTATGCCGTTGTCGCAAAATAGAGTATCTCCGTAATAATTGTATCTCGATGATGGGTTCATATCAATGGAGGGCATGTCTGGTAAACCCGGAACATGGCCTCCATACTGCGAGATGGAAAGGAACTTGGGAACCTACCATCTCACCATCTCCAAACAGCATCATGAATAATGGAATAAATATTGTTCATGATGCGGCCGAACCTCGAAACGAGGATGGCTGAGAACAGAACAGAACAGATGATGAGAAGTTGAAAAATGTCGCTTCCGTGTGTGTTTATTTTTGCAAATTAACTTCCATTTGCTTGGTTTTGAACAATGGCACTAGCAGGTAGGCCCTATGTTTATTCCAATAATTTTGGTGACCTTGGCCTAGAGGACTTAGAACACTTAAGAACACTAAGAGACTCTTGGCCTAACTAAATTCGAGTTGAATTACTCTGAACATTGCTTAGGATACTTAAAAATTAGAGTCATTTTAAATTTTTATTACAGCATAATTTCTTCAATTATAGCACCCATGCATTTTTCAATAATTGGGATATATAATGTTTTTTCAATTTTTTTGTAGTACCATTACAGTTACACTTAAAATATAATATTATGTGAATTTTACAGGGTCATATCATCATTACAGTATTGTATGCTGCAATGACACATAACTTATTATATAGCTTCATGTGCACGAGAATATTTTTATGCTGCGGCCCGCGAGTCATTCAAAATTTCCAAATGTGGCCCACATGCTGACTTGAGTTTGAGACCCCTGATGTAAACAATGACAATGTGGAGCATCTGAGTGAAAAATAAAACAATCATTTCGCATATTTAAGGTAAACGTTGATGGAAAGTCGAGGAGGGCGACAAAATAAACTGCTTTCCATTGCAATAAGAAGCTTGCTTTCTGTGGTTGAAAGACATCAGAAGAGAATGTATATCACCTTCAGCTAATGTAATGTATGGCCTTGCTTCCTTAGTCCCATTTGTCAAACGGATCCAGACTGTCGGACATAAGTAGTTGGGTCAACAACATAACATAATGGAAGGACATTATACAGGACTCCTGTTGTTCTATTTCGGTGATCACGGCAATTGGTAAGTAAGTCATGACGAATTCCACAGAGACGAAGGAGGTGGCGGCAAGACAGCATCCCCCTCTTCGAGGTCCACTGGGGGGGGGCTGCCAACAGGCGAGAAGCAGTAGCCTAATTACAGAACTATTACGGCATCGGATTGGGTAGCATGCAGCAGCCTTCATCTGATGCCGGATAAGTCCTTGGGATATTTCTGAGAAACTTAAAATTGGTCGTAAGTACAGAGCAAGGTCGTAGAAAACTGGCCAATGACCATAGAAAGCAATTTTTACAAAGAAGAGAAAAAGTGAAACTGCGTAGCTTACTGATTTTTTCTCTCCAAAATTGTAAGCAAAACTTAAGGTGTAAATTGTTAGTTAAAAGTATCAGTGGCTTCCGTACTCACTAAACAATCGTTCTCAATTCCTCACATTCTCACTTCCAGGGCCCTCTCGTGAGCCGGCGTTCCCTTTCCAGGTCACTCCTCTATCCCAGATTGCCCTTCATGAATTTTAGAACATTTCTGATCCCCAATTTTTCACTCGGCTCAAGTTACACTTGCCCTGAATAGGGATAAAGGCCCTGGTCCTGATCAATAAACTGCCTTTACCAATGTTCAAGATTGTAGCCACAGTGTGCTTCAGCAATGGTGTGGACAGACAACTGCAATTCAACAACAAGCTCAGTCGGCATATTCGATGAGACCTATTGCGATATGGTATACTTTTGGTTCAACAAAATGGAGTGAGACAGTCAGTCCACTGAACTTGGTTGAATACGCAACAAAGAGATAACAACCATTCTTCAGTTTTCAACATACCATATCTGATCAACAGAAATCTCAAAATTTACATTTGAATCACGAGAGAACGTCTCTAGTTTTTACACTTGCAATTATATAACCAAATAATATACACGCTCAAAATGCACATTGCACATGCATACGTGTGTAATATGCAGGCTGCGAGAAGTGCATTTAGGGCAACGTGAGCAACGTATTCATGTTGTGTGTAGTGGACTTCACCGAAAACGATGTGCAATGCCTTCCACTTGCACACACACACACACACGCACATGCGCACACACACACACACACATGTACACGCACACACGTACACGCACACACACACACACACACATGTACACACACACACTTGCACACACACACACACACACACACACTCAAAACAAGGAGGCTCAATAGCGATGCTAGAGCTGCTGAACGAATCACAAAGAACCATAGACGATTGATTCGCCAGACGACAAGAAGCGACGGATATTAAGAGGCATTTCCAAGTAAGCGCTTGGCTCCAGCGTGTTACAGGAAAGCACTGCAAACCACCCGCGGATAATTGCGCCAGGCACCGGCGTGCTTGCAAGCGATGCCACGATTTCGTCGTCGCCATCCAATGAGAGACCACGGGCATACAGCAGGCACGCTCAATTGGCCGTGCCATAAGTCACCCGCTTTCACGCTCGAAGAACGCCCTGAGACGGCAACAACAACGACGGTGCAATGACCCACCAGACGGGATAACTTTACGACCGACGGATCACACAGACAAAATTTCCAAGCAGCAATTGAAAATAACCGGCACCCGAACGAACGAACGAACGAACGCAGAAGAGAATGAATGGATGAATGAATGAATGGATGAATGAATGAATGGAGTCCGACGACGACACGACCACAAAACTTTTATTTGTGTCGGCCAGAACGGTTCCATTACGGACATTCATTGGACTCGGTGCAGCACTTTACTGCGCGACCTGCAATATATACGTTCGTCATCTGTTACAATCTCCTTCTCCCAAGCGGTGCCTGAAACAAGCATTTCTGCTTTGTCGCTTACTAACTCACTCCGTTTCAATCGTGAGAGATAAAAATCCAATGGATACTTGTGGCCCAATGACACAAATTTAAAGAGGACGTGTGTTTCACATGCGAGTCATTAAATGCCTGCTAATGAACACTTTGACAATGTGCGCATACTAAAAGTGACTGGGAACCAGCATAGCATGTCGGTAAAGTGCAAAAGAGCTGACTTTGGGCAAAAGACCTTGCAATATATGCTGCTCCCGATGGGGACTATTTCAAAACCATTTCAAATGGAACGTTTTATGAATGAGATAAATCGTAGGTCAGTCATAAAAATAAGTCCAGGTCTTTAAGAAGATGAAGTTCATGTTAAGTCAGATAAGTCATCAAACATTTCAAAGCATGGCACGGTATTTAAAATTTCCTTCCTAATTTCTTTCATTTTTTCAATGTCCTCTGTCAGCATATTATAGCATGAAAAATGCATAAAAATTGCAAAGCTGTTAGACAATTGGTAAAACCACACAAATATTCTAACGATAGTTAAATGAAGCAACCACAGCAGTATCATGCTGTTAAGTTATAAGTAACAATAGGATAACAACAGTCACATAGCAGCCACTGCCAAGAGTAGTGATTACAATTAAGGCAAAGGTGGAGCTCTGTAGCAACATTTTTAAAATCAATTCCAAAAGCACCGATCTATCTAGGTGCACATGACAAGACAATCTAGCTTGCGTGATAGCCATAGCCACCTACCAACAAGAGAAGGCACCACAAAAATAAAGTGTTTTGGATATCCAGCTTACTACCTAGGTGCTAGAACGGATACGATTATAACTCATGTGATTGATGATGGATTCGAATGTCACACTGGTTTTCCAGTGTAGTAAATGTACAGCCAAAGCTACTTCAATGACACTGTGCAACCCGTTGCACAACATTTGGAAGGACAACTAAAACGTATCAAATTATATTAAGACTCCCACTGACAATCGCCATTATTAGCTTATAGAATGAAACCATACATCATTTCAATTAGCAAGGCTTTTTCAAGCGAAAGAAGTCAAAGACCTCAAGAGAAGTAATCTCGATGAATCCAGCATACGGATGTAGGCTGGACTCCAGACAGGAAAAACGTTAAAAAACAGACAAATTGCCGACCATTCAAGAAGACACATAGCGGCAGTTCAAGCTAAAACGACAAAGGTAGCGCCGGGCATATCATTCTATGCAGCAGTCATAGCGCTATTGATGAACCAGCCGGGCTTGGCCAATCCAGTCGGCTGCCCGGAGCAGCAGCTCCGCGACTCCACCGGAGAAGCCGCTTGACTCCGAGTCGTCGTCGTCCGAGGAAGAATCGGATGGAGAAACAAATGACGAGAGAGCAAAGGAACTCGCGGCTGCATTGTTACTTCCGACAGGGTAGATCGATGGTCGTTAAATTCAGACAGCGTGCATCTGATGTTACCCCGAGGATCGCCGCCCGCCCGTCCGGCCCCCACCCACCGACCAATGGTCCACCTCCCCCCCAGACCGACCAATGGTCCGCCCCCCCCAGACCGACCAATGGTCCGCCCCTCCCCCGACCGACCAATGGTAGGACTCTTTGCCGTATAGAGGATGAAAGCTTTGTGGCTTAGACGGTTGGTCGGCCTTACCCGGACTTCAAGACGTTCTCTCTCTCTCGGACGATGTTAGCTTTTGCCAATTGGCTTATCGCGACGGGAACTATTTGCCGGCGAGCCATGTATAATGAGTCCGAAGAGTATTCTTCTAATCGATCTCGCCTGACCGACCGACCGACCGACGACCAGATGCAAGACATGGTTATTAAATTCAATCGATAGATTAAATTTAAAGTTCTGAGTAGACCTATCTTTGAAAAGCAGCAGGAGGTCATTTGTTAAAAGAATTACTTAGTCTTCTTACGCCCATACGAACTTAACAATTTGCCTTTCAAGCACTAAACCAATTTCTTACTGTGCTTCTTTTCCTATCCATCTACGATGGTCTGTGAACTTACTTAATTTGCTATAGGCCCGTTTTCAATGCTCTGATAAGGCCACTTCATTTAAATAGCTTTCACATTATATCCTATAAGTTTTCTTAACAATTGTAAACAACTGTTTACATCATGTTTACATCATGTTTACATCACGTCTACATCATGTTTACATCATGTTTACATCATGTCTACATCATGTTTACATCATGTTTACATCATGCTTACATCATGTCTACATCATGTTTACATTATGTTTACATCATGTGTTTGTCAACTTTCGAATAATGCTCCACATATGATTATTGGATTAATTCTGATATTCATTTTTATTGTTCACAATTTAGTATTAAATGTATCTAATGGCATTCATTCTATGTTACAAGCTACACATGAAGGTATAAATGGTCCAACCACTTTACCATTGCAATGGCAGAAAAACGATCTTCAAGCAAACTGGTTCAAAACCCCAAACATTTTACTACACTGGCATTCAGTTGTCCCAGGTGTATTATGAAAAAAGGCAGTAAAAGAGTATCCCAGAGAGTATGACAGATGTATAGTAAAAAGGCTGGCAAGGAGTATCCCATATGCATTATGAAAAAAGGAGCTAAAAAGTGCATCCCATATGTATTATGAAAATGGCAGCTAAAGAGTATCCCAAATGTATTAGGAAAAAGGTGGTTAAAGAGTATGGCAGATGTATTATAAAAAGGCTGGTAAAGAGCATGCTAAATGTTAATGGGAAATGGTGGTTAAAGAGTATAGCAGGTGTATCATGAAAAAATCAGTTAAAGGGATCTCAAGACATAAGCATTGTATGAACAGTTGTTAAAAAGTGTATTTGATATGCATTACAAAAAAGGCAGTTAAAGAGTAACTCAGATGTAACAGGAAAAGAAAGAACTTTTACGAGCATCATAATGTTTTGTTATACGCATGCAATGATAAGCAGAACAAGTGTGTACATGTGAATATATCTCTTGTCTCCCCTCTGATCTGCATTTTCTCCGGCAGACCTTCCTTTTTGGACGTGCCTGGGTTGGGAGTGCCTCTGAATGTAGCATTGTAGCTATCTTGGAGAGGTGCTATATAAATTAGATAGATAGATAGATAGATAGATAGACAGACAGACAGACAGACAGACAGACAGACAGACAGACAGGTAGACAGACAGATAGACAGACGGATGGATAGATGGATAGACAGACAAATAGACAGACAGATGGATAGATAGATAGACAGATAGATAGATAAACAGACAGATAAATAACGCTGATAAATGATGTGTGTCTAACCCTGGTGATCTTCTTCTGTTCCCAGTAGATCTTTTCCAGCAGGGCCATGTCCAGTGGATGTCTCATCTGTGCTTCCATCAGCTGCTGTTGCTGGCGCTGCACCAGACCATCGAGCTGCTTCAGAACGCAGTTGTGCTCTCCATACACAACTCCACCGTCTCCAGCCTTTGCCACAAGTGACGGAAGCGACTCGGACTCTGCCGGTCGAGGTCTCTGTCCATCGCCTCTTTGTGACGATGGCAACCTCTGTGGCAGTGTCTGTCCCACTGAATACCGTCGTCCGTACACTCCAGCATCCTCTCCAGCATACGAAGATGAGGTCAATCCACCGGGAAGCGTTCCTGTTGAACCCCGCTTCGCAAATTCTCCTCTTGGACCAGACCTTTCCGCTGCGGATTGTCTCTCCGCACCGTCCTGCTGCCGTAGCTGATGCAGCTGGCTTCTGTGGCAGGTCACCTGTTCCTGGAGTTGACGCAGCACCTTCTGGGCAGGTGGTTCTTCCGCCCCTCCAGCCTCCAACTTTCGTAATCCTGTACGGTCACTCGTTGCAGAAATCATGTGGTTGTACCGTATGTCGTTTGGAAAACTGCTGCCGTGCTTACTGACTAGAATGGCAGGACCAAGAACCGGTGTTGGAGCTTCATCTGGCTGGTGTTGATGTGCTGTCGACTGCAACATCTTGGCATTTGTCTGGTTGAAGTGGAAGACGCTGTTGCACTTTGGGTCCTGTTCCATCTTCCGCGACGGTTCCTTTCCAGCTGTCTCGGAATATAGCATCTCCTGATCCGATCTGACTCGTCCCAACTCCATTATGATGCTCCTTTATAGCCAAAATTATTCTGCTTGGAGCTAATCATTATGCTGTCAGAAAGCAGTGAATAGGACAATGCTGTAATGTTCATCAAATCAACCACTTCACAAACGACATTGAATCGGATAAAAATCATAATTTTGTTTTCATCTTTAGTCTCTCTCTTCTTTCATTCCATTCTAAATCGTTGCTGTATTCTGAATTGCTGAATCATGGAGCTTATAGCATAGTCTAACTTAGTAAATTGAAATTCTGCCCAAGTCAACTTTCGTCTTTTTAAGCAGTCAAACAAACGCAGCAGAAATCAAGTTCTGGTAAATAACATTTTCCTGCACAACTGAAACACTTGGCTTATCCAAAAAAAATCCTGTTTACATCACACGAGATGTTTAACTGAAAGCTTTGTTTATCTTCACACCCCTCTATCGGCCACCGATGAAGCTACGCTTTTCTCTGACAGTTCTGTCATTACGAATCCCGCTGGACTCCTACGCATCAGCAATCACGCACCGAGTCGTCTGCGCCACAACGAATGACTCATTGCATAATTTTTTCCGAGCAAATCAACCGTGTAAAGATCGATACTGGAAACAAAACGCATGGCACTGTCATAGCAACCTGTCAGGTAGTCTATTCAGACACGAGATATGTGTCAACTGGTGACAGAATAATATTCTGATTAAGGCAGCAACTGTTCTTGCCATTCAGACATTATCGCATGAGATGACTGGGAAGTGCATTGGGGTAGATTGGGGTGCAGTGAAACCTTGCAGATAGTGGCAGACTTTGAGAATGCCTACAAAGAAGAAGCATTGGTTTCAGAGATATACATACATTAATATTTATTAGCAAAATTGTTATGATCTAAATTCACATTTAAAATGCAGATTACCTTCCAACTTCAACTCCCTTGCTGTTTTCAATTGAGTGCCTATTGTTGATTCTTTGCTCTTGGTGTCTGTCTGTCTGTCTGTCTGTCTATCAATCCATTCTGTCTGTCTTTCCATCTGTCTGTCTCTTTCTCTGTCTCTGGTCTCTGTCTCTGGTCTGCCTGACACTGCATCTGACTGAGTAACTTTCCTTCTCCTACCTCTCTCTCGTCTTTCTCATTTTGTCATTTCTGCGCATATAAATGTGAAACTGTGAAGCACAACCCTAGAAGAATAATACACAGGCATTTATATATTCAGTTATTTGTTCAGCACTAATGCAGAGTCTCACAAAGTCACAAGAAGGTTCAGATGTGATTCTGGTTTCATGCAATCTTTTTATTAAACACACAATTCAATACAATTATAACCTTACAATCTTGAACCAAACGTCAATTATTTAAACCGATTTATTTAAACCGATTTCACAATTTTTCCCATCCTTATTCCTCTTACAATAAAGTTCACCTTTCATCACTCCACTCTTCATAGACTCAGTAGCAGTTCATTTACCACAAATAAGTTCAAAAACCTTCATACTTTACCAAAAAACGTACTATCTGGAATGATACTGATGGCTTGGTCACATCAGGATAGTTTGCAATAGTGCAACCTAAGATATCATACCTTTCAAATGTTTGCTAAGCTGTCTGTCTACACACACACACACACATGCACGCATGTGCACACCCACATATGCACCCATATACAACCATGTATAACTGTACATGTGTATAAAAATATACATATACTATGCATATTGTACAATGTTTTTTGTACATGTATGTGTACCAGTAATATAATTATGCTCATACAGATACAGATAACAAAGCATGGTGCTATAAAAGCACAGATCTGGCATATTTAAAGATCATTGCAGCATTATTGACAGAGGTGATTAAGAGAGGGTATGGTATTTAAGTATCTTGACACAAGCATACACGATGTAAATAAAGAAACAGACAGGCATGAAAAATACTAATTTAAAAAATACTGATAAAGAAAACATAATAGTAAGCATATGCAGCAAAGCAAGCACAAGCAGAAAGCCGGATGGCATAATTTTATGGTCAAATAAGTATATAGGGAAGGCACAGGACCTGATTATGCTTGCAATATGTCTAACAGTGGCATGACCCAACATGTCTTGCATTTCAAGTAGCCAGTGATCACAACAACCATCTCTGTCAGAAGCCATGCCATGAGGATCAGAAGCAAATGACAATGGACACTGTGCAGCTTACATTCCGTCCACAAGAGGCCACCACCTTCCACACACAAACACACACACACATGCAGGCGCGTGTGCAGGCACACAAGCATGCATGCATGCACCCACACACACACACACACACGCATTAACAAACACACATGCACACACACACACAGGATGCTCCACATATGGGAGGCTTTGTTCTAATCAGCCACATTCCACATGCTGCTACGGATACATTGCTGATCAGCAGATCAAGTGTCCACTGCTGCAGTAACAAATTTGAAACACAATTTCAGGATGGAACTGCGGTCAACTAAATGTCTGCTGCTTCGTATGCAAAACTATGCATGCTACTTGCTTCTGATATAATCGGTGTGAAACTCCTGTCAGTATTAATTTTTCCTACCTCCAACTAAATTGTTTGCCTCAATGTGAGCTGCTAGTCTTGTAGCATTATCAAACCATGGAAAGTTGATCCAGAAGTTTGAATTGGGAATGGGTGGAAAGTAAAAGGTGGAGTCTTGATACACAGAACAAACATCCATTGTGTTTCCTGAATTATAGGCTGGATAGTGGATATGCTACTCTTCTATCTATACAGCTCCTCATATTAAAGGATAATAAAAGCATACAGATTGTATATGCTGATTGTGCTTTAAATAAAAAGCTCTATGTTAATTATATTTCTTTGATTAAATCGTTGATCGCTTTAATTACCAAAACTGTTTACGTTATTAAATATCAAGATAACATACAGTAGGCCATTTATAAATGATTCACAATAAAAAATCCAATAAAACTTCTATGCAATTATTTAGCATACATTTACATGCAACTATATAGAATATTGCCAAATGCATTAGCATACAGAATTAGTCAATTAGGGCTTGAAGCCAAGCAGAAAAGGCATTGACCTGGATCTGGAATTAAATGCCTAACTACATCAAGCACTAAAGCTTGCAATCAGATGCTGAAGTATGGAACACTGAGTGCCTTAATGATACACGATTGATGCTAAAATAGTATCAGACTGCTCGAAATCAAACAAAAGAAATGCCAAATTAAGGTAATGCATTGTCTTAAGGTAATGCATTGCCTTAGCACTTAATTGACGAGAGTGTTAACAAGAGACTAGAAATCCAATGCAGCCTGTCATCAAAGTGCTATTTTCATTTATTCAACAATCTGGTTGACAGACCGCAACTGGTTACAGGGGCTTCGGGAATCGAAATCAGGTCCACTGATTTCCATTCCAGTGTGTTATCCAATGCACCACCAGCCTAGCCCTCGGAACTGGATACCAAGACTTCACCAGGGAACCCAGGAAAGGGACAGACAATTGACTCAACGTTGAATTGTCAATTTCACTTGATGTGATGTAGTTTGGTTCAAAATCCAAACGTAGCAAAAATAGCCACAGACAGCATTCTGACGGCCATACTCGAAGCAAAATTTTTTCAGATTCAGCTACATGTGAAACCAGAGCTGAAACGGACGTCGTAGTGTCAAGATAAGCGAAACCACATTGGAAGCTGAACGTTCGTTCTTTGATTGAATTGACACCGTCTGCCAACTGATGAATACATAAATTTGTCATGACTAGAAAATACTGAATTCTATCATCCTTTGCACGTGGACATCACACCATTCAAAAACGTTATACGCTACTCAATGGAGTCGAGCGAAACCAGCAACGGTATATACTTCACATAAGGGACACGAAGATATGCAAATTGATACGATCCTCTACAGTAAACTGCTCCATAAGATTGGATGAAGGATGATCTGCCATGTAGTTATAGATCGATAATGCGATCCATAACTTTCCAACTGCAACTGCCAAATAGAGAAAAATGAATCTCTTTATCTTTAGATTTCTTTTCAGCATGACGCTCTCAAGCATCTACAGTCTAAGAAATTCGTCTTGAATCAGATATTTATGGTCTACAATTCCTTTTATGTCTGTAATCTGTAATGCTTCTGAATCTTAGGCGCTTTATTGCAAAACAAAATGAATATGTACAGATAGATATTGATGCAACAATTACATTACAAAACATGTGGTCTATAACGAACTACTGAATAGTCTAAAGAATTGGTCATATGGTGACAACATATCATGCAATAACGGCTTCCCTTCATTTAGAAAATTCCAAGAAGCTTTGTTTGCAAATTTTCTCAATGTAACATCAATTAGCCGGTGATTTGTTAGTACGCACTTAAGTGTCCAACTGCTGGGTGGCTGCAAAACATTGATCAAGAGCCTGTCGTTGCTGGGTGAGTCCAGCTGTCACGCATTGATCATGTGCTTGCAGTGATGAGGGTCTGTGGCACGTCATCCGGCACACATTTCATCTCTTTGGAACTTGCAAGGGAAAAGCAAAGAGCATAATGCCACATCATGGGTTGAAGATATGCCAGTGCATATTTTAACGGCACAATTACTGGGAGGGACACTGTCTTGTAGTTTTATGATCAGTCTCAGTAGTTTGTGTGATTTGTCCCAGGTGATGTATGTTTGTTTGGTGGGTGGACCAAAGACCCAAATGGGTCCACCCAGTAATCTCCTAAGCAAACAGTTACAGAATGTAGCTATAGTGAGTGTAGTTAGGCTATTCTCCTGTTCCCGTTTGCTGGCTGCAGGATTCACTGCGCAAGTGATTGCATGGTCATCAAATTATCAGTTATTATGTTACGTGTGCTATGGATTTTTGTTTCTATTCCCTAAAAATGCAGTTTGTTGCACTAGCTGATGTTAGGACTCTCATTATTCGTTGTATCCGCCACTGCACTGCATTAACTCAGCCTGTCACTGACTTATTTATATCAATTATTGTCGTGGTATGGCTGAACAAAAATGGTATATTTATGCACACTTGTACACTTTATTCTACGACTTGAATAAGGAGATAATTATGTATGTATGTATGTATGTATATGAACATTTATATAGCGCCTTACAATAACCTCACGAAGGCGCTTAACGCAGCTACCGGGCAGTTCTGAACAAGTGCGAATTAATTAACTTTGAGAATGTTTCATGGGAAACACGCAACGCAGCATCACGAATTGCCAAAGGAAGGCTGTTCCAGTATGAAGGTCCAATACACGAGAAGGCGCGGTGTGTCCGCATCACTGTACGGGAGCGTGGGACTATCAAGTCCCCACGAGTCGCAGAGCGCAGAGACCGACGACCTGGTTGGCTGGAGACGGGAATACAAAGTTCCCGAATGTATTCTGGCGCCAGGCCAACCACTGACTATATATAGTATAAATATATATATATAAATATATTTATAAATACTTTATTTTACCAAGTTTGCTTGTTATCTTCATATATATATATATATATATATATATATATAGCCACTTTATTTTACCAAGTTTGCTTGTTATCTTCATATATATATATATATATATATATATATATATATATATATATATATGAAGATAACAAGCAAACTTGGTAAAATAAAGTGGCTAAAAAAGGTTTGGCATTTGGATGCAGTAAATGCTCTTAAATGCGTTCGTGACCTTACATCGCTTCCTCGGACACCATGGTCATGCCAGTCTTCGTCTCAGCAGCCAATATCCCTTAAAATATGCACTGAGGCATGCCGAGAAAAATCTCACTAAAAATAATAGCCTTTCTCTATTCAAGTGACAATAAAGTATCCAATAAAATGTCAAGCAAAGCATTCAAAGATGCTTAAGATATGGTAGTTCTCTGCAGTGTCAGTGCAACAGCAGGGCTAGCCAGGGCAAATGCCTGGCAAGAAGCTTTTGCTCAGATGACCATTACCTTGCCAAAGGATGTCCTGCTGACAATTTATTGGGGCATAATTGCCCCTGTGCTGGTTATTTGTATGACTGCCCTGGCTATGCTCTGGTACCAAAAAAGTATGGGGGCCCACCTCTGTACTAGGCTCAAAGTCTGAGTTACAAATGTTGCTGATAACTGCTGCTGACTATGAATTACAGAATTATGCATGTAGAATTTGTGCAATAAGCCATTTTGAAATCTCAATAACCTGTATCATTATAGGTCAGGTCACTCCTACAGGAAGTGGTCCTGTTGGAGAATATCACTGTTCTACATGGTTCAAAACGTTGGATTGCAGATGTATTAAGAACATTTCGCTGGAAAAACTTTTGAAAACTTCAAAACGTCGCAGACTTAAGACACGCGCATTGTGTGTAGGCTCGACTCGACCCACATATCGATTCCATTAATTGGTGACAGAAGCGCTGTCGTAGTTGAAAAATACACTAGTTTAAATAAACGTAATGGAGATTTGAAAGATGAGTCAAAACTTTTCTACCAATCAGCTCAGTCAAATATTCAAAGCTCGATTAATTGAGACAAAGCTTAAACGTTCAGGGTCAGGCCAAATTTCTTCTCTGCCTACGTTCCAGAATCCAGATGCCCTATCAAACCCCGCAGAGTAAGTCAGACACAACTACTGCAGCAAAATCTTGTAGTAACTCAGTGTAAAATCTAGGTTTCATGCTCAGCAACATACTAGTTTGTTTGTTTGTTTGTTTGTATGTGCACTTGTTATAGCGCCCCTTCAAGCTCACTACTCAGATGCGCTCCTGACTGCAGCGCGGACACTGCATCGAAGTTTCATGCCGAAGCGCTGAGCAATTGTGAGTGAAGGACTTGCCCAGGGTCCCTACGCGGCGAGTCGCCGCGGCGGCGACTTGAGGTGGATTCGAACCTCGAACCTTCCTGCTTCAAGGCAACAACGCCACCACTACACCACTGCGCCCAGCAAAAAAAGTCCAACAGAGACCAATTTGCGCCGACCACATTTCCAGGCTGCCTAGTGGTGTACATTCTCTGTGGAGGATATTGGGGTTTGACACCTTTGCTAAAAGTCAATGCCCTGCATGCCATCATACAACAATCACATGAATATTTTTTATGAACATGAATAACTAATAATGTTAGGTCCGGGCCTGATGGGAGAATACCACAGAAGGGTACATTAAGTTGAACTTGCACCAGTTTAGCTCGGTAGGTTTGCAGTTCCACATAGCAAAAAGACAGTAGCCACTCTTACTTCAAACTCTTTAAGTAGATAGTGCACTCTCCTCTTGGAGTTGTATAAATTAAGCGACCAGACCACCATATATATATAAACATATATCCACCTCAGCCTTCACCACACATACTGTTCGTAAATGATAAACCACAATACGCACTAGCCTCAAAGTGGGAAACTATGAAGTCAATGAAATGTCTCAGGTGATCAAAGATATAAGAGAATTAATTATTTATGTAGTCCCTCAGGTGCATGTTACAAACACCTGCCATTTCCAGTCAGCATATTTATTGTCTCTGTTTGAGGTGGACTGCTGCTCTGCGTTGTCTTCAGTTCATCTGGTTTAATAGTCGATAATCCAGATGCACCATTGGTAAATTACTGGCGGAAGCCGATCTGCTGTCGGCTGACAAATTTCAAATCCACAAAACACAATGCTTGATTGGCCGTATATTATAGGATGATCAGCTTGTATCCAACCACTCGTCAGATCAAGTGCAGACCACTGCTCAATCCAGACAGGCATGTGAGTACAACCACCCCGGTATATATGAGAGAGACTTGCTCAGAGAAAGATCAGAGTGAAAAACACTTCAACAAAAACGAGCATTGTAACTGTGAAAACCTCATTGTCTTTGACTTAAAAGACAGTACTTGACCGACCACTTTAGAACCATTTTCAATGATTCTACGCCATTTTCGTAGATTGCACCACACACAAATAGTTCTCCGCCAAGGATCAAATCTGCCAGCTGACAAAAAAAATTATAGAATTTTGTCAAGATACGGATAGTTCAGTCCTACTAAAAACATGCTCCACAACACAACGTCACACAGACGAGTTTGTAAAGGTGACAAGCTAAGATCGTTATCATCAAACGGTTTGCTAGAACCTCTTCCTGACATCATTGTTCTTCAAGAGGTCATTGGAGCGTTCCTATTTCTCTCCGAGTGGTTCTGTGATGCTTCACTGGATGGTCTCTGATCCATAATACATTGAGCTCTTAAGAATCCAAGCTCTAATAATCCAATGACATAAACAATTACCCATCAATCAATCAATCAATTTAAATTCAAGATCTCTATTCAGTGGAGCTTACAACCTCATGTTCATTTCATGCAACCATTCAACTTTCTTATTGGAGTGCAGTCCGGCTGCATGATAAGTCATTCAACAGACTTAGAGATGAACCTTGCAACATTTAATACTTAACTTGGCTCATCACCAACTTTCATGGCAATGCTGATTCTCAATGCTTCGCCATGCAGCTTGCTCTTCAGGATGTTAGAGCAGGATTCAGCCTGGTAAGACATACATGTAAAACCTTGCTGGTTCACTCAAAACCTACCAAGAGATCATCACTCAAGCCTTGGAATAGATTTGCGTGTTTTGGGGGATGGACGGACAATAGATGAAAGTGGTGCAATTTCTTTAGTAAGTATGCAAACATAGTAGACAACACGAAGTTTTTCGCAGCAAATGAAGAAATTCAAGCAGCGAAGCCATG
This sequence comes from Lumbricus terrestris, assembly GCA_949752735.1. Taxonomy (NCBI): domain Eukaryota; kingdom Metazoa; phylum Annelida; class Clitellata; order Crassiclitellata; family Lumbricidae; genus Lumbricus; species Lumbricus terrestris. The sequence continues at coordinate 37,722,684 of OX457040.1, forward strand.
GCACAATTGTTCTCCACTAAATATTCTACTGGACTCATGGACACACCGCCATAGCCACAGGCAAGACGCAGCATAAACGCACACTTGTCAAACGACGAGAATGATTGTGCATTCACGTCTTCCGCCATCGACAACGTCTGACTGCCAAAGGCAAGCTGTAAACACTCACTTGTTTTTACAGACCTGCTGTATGGCAAGTCTGGTCATTGCCTGACTTGCCATGCAGCAGACGTGCATTCAGAACCTATGTCTGGTTCGAATCCTAAGCAGCAGATGCAAGTGGTGCACGACACGCGCCACTTGGGGGAGATCTCTCCGTCTCATCTGCGTAATCTGATTATTCTGAGGGACTACGTATACGGCAACACGACACTCATCAGCTCACATTGCTCACAGACCGATGTCTGGAAACCAGGTGACGAAATCCCACGAAATCAAAAAACTTCTGCGAACAATCATTGTCTGCTTGCATCCTGCCGAGATGTCGCCAATGCCACACTAATTGACACCGGTGTTCAGATACAGACCGGTGGCCAGTGTCTTTTACGAACCATAAACAGCACACAACTCCTCGGTCTACTGCTGCCGCAACGAAAAAACCGGTTGGGGCTGAAAGGTGGCCATTACGTAGAGTGTGAAAAACACGGCCCATCATGTAGTCCGTGTCTGCCGCCGCACAACATCTGTCCCATAATGCACCTAAACCATCAACGCTACAATTAGATGGACGTGTCCGGCGTTTTCCTCCGAGGACTCGGCTCCCGGCTTCTCTCCTCCTTGAACGCCTCGGCGCCTGCAGAAGATCGGACCGTACACGGAAAACAGACCCAGCGCAATCATCCGTCAATTGTCTGTGGCTGCTATGTACTGCTTCCACCGCAGCAGAAGCAGCAGCAGCAGCAGCAGCAGCAGCAGTGCAGGATGTTTGAATCGTGTGGAACAAGCCATAATACAGAGCATTGGTTGGTCCAGCAAAACATGCTTTACAGCCACCATGGGTAGGCAGCCAATCAGTCTCTATTTGCCTAAGTCAGACACAGCACTGTCTCTAAACCAGACATTTTAAGCTTAGGTGAGATTAGTGTGGGAAGATAATTGATGTAGGGTAGTGTATGGACATTAGACAAGGTATAAGGGGTCATTAGGAATGTAGAGCAAGTTAGGATAAGAATAAACTATAGGTAAATAAAAAAAATATACGAAGGTGATGTAAGGTAATGAAAGAAATGTAAGCAAAGAAAATGCAAGGTGATGTAATGTAAGGTAATAAATTTGTTAACCCACACTTCTGAAACAGCGCAGAAGAATCTTACGATTCAAGGTCATACAAGACAGCTTAGCCATCCAACAGCATGACAATCATAAGAAACTACTTATTCCTTACTTATTTACTTAACTACTTACTAACAAACATGATTAATAAACCTTCTTTTCAAGAAATGACAAGAAGTAAACACCATTGCATTAGTCAGCAGACCCAAGGCCGTAGCTAGGGGGGTGTTTTGGGTGTTTGAACACCCCCGAAATGGAAAATATAAAAATAATAGAACACATTTACGAGTTCATGATGTAAAAAACTAAAAACCATGAAATAAAACCATGAAAACACCCCATGAAATGGAAAATGTAAGAAAACAGAATTAATTGGTGACATTTTGTGAAGATTTCGGACGGATGACTAAAAATGGTCAGCAGTTTTTTGACGGGAAACTAAGGAAACACCCCCCGAAATCAAATCCTGGCTACGGCCTTGAGCAGACCACCTGCAACAATCATATCATGTGAAAAGATTGAAACCAGCATCATATAATTATATAATATACAGTCAAATTAGATAATTAGAAACCAAAAAGTGAACAGATTTATCCTCAAGTTCCATGCAGCACTTAGACAATCCTCCAACTCAGCATTATGCAAGTGTCAGGGCCACAAACCTGATGACCTCAATGACCTTTAGGCCTACACCATGATGCTCAACATTCTGGCTTTGCCTCTGCCTCTGCCTCTGCAATAGAGATGAAAATGACCATAAAGTTTTTCCCATCTATTAACCGATCACGTCACAGCAACATGTGATGTCAGAAGGCAAAACAACACACAACCAGTTAAGCAACAGACTCGCTGCAGCCACCCGCCGCTGCTGCCAGCAAACAAAACAACACGAAACAAACCACGACATCAAATCATTCGTTAAACATCATCTAAACATGACGACCTTATTCTCTCGAACATCTCAAAGCCCTTACCTTGAACGCTAAGTCCTCCTATCAGTTCGGTGTGACCACAACGACATGAAGCGAGGTGTGAGGTGTGAATCCCCACCTGACGACCCATGCCTCCTTGACCATGGCCTTCTCGCCAATGTCACTCCTTCGCCGACGACGTGGGAAGTTGGATATTCACACGCACACACGCACACGATCCTCCTATGACTCGTCACCATGCATCCCAAACGTCACATTGGCGCCGTTATCCGATGGATGCTATCGACGCGTTCGTTACTATGGCAGGCTGATGCTGCTGATGCTGCTGCTGCTGATGCCGCTGCTATCGGTGCTGTTGGCTTTTGCCTGTGCCGGCTGCAGCAGCAGAAGCAGCAGCTGCAGCATCTGTGGTTCCATCAGGCATCGTGAATGAGACACGTGGCAGCAGCGCTAGTGAATGGCATGCATTATTGACGATTTATCTGTGAATTCGACGAATGTTGCGACTGTCAAAGCAGGCGAGGATCTCGCAGGGCAGACGACACGAGAGAGAGAGAGAGAGAGAGAGAGATACTAGAGCTCACTGTCACAACCGCTGACCTCTCGGATGACACGCTGACAAAAGTCTGTCATCCACAGATGAAATGATGACACCGATATCTGTTACCATGGCCACTTATATAGGCACCGGATGGATCCACAGCTGCTGGAGAGAAACCTGTGTCCACAAAGGAGGGAAATGGATGGATAGCGATGTTTTGACATCTGCTTTCGTTCCTCATGAGGGGTGGCGTCCATGCGATCACCAGCATGCGTCTGAACCACAGCGCAGTGTAATATTTTATCATTGGGAAAATGGTTTATGCATAGGCATCATTGAAGCCAACCATCCATCCCATGCAACACGGAAGCCAACCATCCATCCTAGGCAACATTGAAGCCAACCATCCATCCTAGGCAACACTGAAACCAACCATCCATCCAAGGCAACACTGAAGCCAACCATCCATCCTAGGCAACATTGAAGTCAATCATCCATCCTAGGCAACACTGAAACCAACCATCCATCCTAGGCAACATTGAAGTCAATCATCCATCCTAGGCAACACTGAAACCAACCATCCATCCTAGGCAACATTGAAGTCAACCATCCATCCTAGGCAACATTGAAGCCAACCATCCATCCTAGGCAACACTGAAACCAACCATCCATCCAAGGCAACACTGAAGCCAACCATCCATCCTAGGCAACACTGAAGCCAACCATCCATCCTAGGCAACATTGAAGTCAATCATCCATCCTAGGCAACACTGAAACCAACCATCCATCCGAGGCATCATTGAAGCCAACAATCCATCCCATGCAACACTGAAGCCAACCATCCATCCTAGGCAACATTGAAACCAACCATCCATCCTAAGCAACATTGAAGCCAACCATCCATCCGAGGCAACACTCAAGCCAACCATCCATCCTAGGCAACATTGAAGCCAACCATCCATCCTAGGCAACACTGAAACCAACCATCTATCCTAGCAACACTGAAGTCAGCCCATCCATTCATCCTAGGCCAACATTGAAGCAAAGCTAGCAATGTCTATGATGCAATGTTTTTTGGCCAAATTGAATGTCAGGCGAAACCGTAAGGAAAGCCAGAAAGATGCATTGTCCACAGACAAAGAAAGACTTCTGTCCTGCAGATGTTGATTGACATCTGTCATAGCTGCACTTCAGTTTCGTTCATTTTTAATGCACTAGGTCAGGCCAAAAAGAAGCCAACGTTTATTCCAGATACAAAATGGCAACCATGTAGAATTTACTGAGTTCTCAATGCCCACATCATCAATTATTTTTCATTGTCCTGACTTTAAACTGCAAGAACAGTAGTAACAGTAGTAGTAGCAATGAGCTTCTGCCTGAAACAATTTAATCACAAAGCAGGAAAATTGGTACCAGAATCTACTGTTACTATGACAACACTAATTATTTTAACAACATTCTTCATTGATGTGGACCATGTGGTCATCCTGATCATTTTTATCATGTTCATCTTCATCATGTTCATCTTCATCATGATCATCTTCATCATGTTCACCTTCAAGTTCAAGTTCAAGTTCATTTATTTCACACAATACATAATATTACACATCATTGCATAAAAGAAAATTATTCAATTTATTTATTTATTTCAGAAATTTATATAGCGCCTCTTCAAGGTAGGCTACTCAGAAGCGCTCCCGGCCCAGCCACGGCTAAATAAAACAGTTTTTAGGTTCTTAAGGAACAGAGCGGAGTGACCCCTGGGAATTAAGCGCAGTGTAACAGGGAGACCATTCCAAGCTGTAGGACCTGCAACAGAGAATGAACAACGCTGTCGGATAGCAGTCCGTGAGCGGGGAACCAGAAGCTCAGCGTGGTTCGCCGATCGAAGGGTCGATCGACGCTGAACTCCCAAGGTGGAACAACAGAATTCTCGAAGGTAGGGTGGAGCTAGTCCTTCAATGCACCGCCTAACCAGCGCACAGACCCTGTATGCAATCCGCTGAGGAGAAGGGAGCCAGTGTAAGGTATCCCGCATATAGGATGAGACATGGCCATATTTTGGGATATGGCCAACAAGTCGCGCCGCAGAGCGGAGGACCCGTTCAAGGCAGCCAATCCGATCAGCCGGAAGTCCATGATAGAGGGTGCTGCAGTAGTCAAGGCGGGAAACTACGAAAGAGTGAACAAGAGTAGAGGCGGCACTAAAAGACAGAGAACGGGAGACCACCTTAAGCTGACGTAACTGGTAGTAACAGCTTCGACATAGTAGGTTTATATGCTGAGTGAAAGTTAGCTCTTGGTCTAAAATAACACCAAGGTCCCGCACAAAAGGTGAGAAAGTAATCAGAGGAAACTCTAATGCTAAGGCTTTCATGTCAATTTTTGCAAGTTGTTGACGAGTCCCAAACCAGATATATTGCGTCTTGGTAGGGTTCAGTCGCAAACGGTTAGAAGACATCCAGGCTTCCAGGGTTTCCATAGCCCTACAAATTTCTCGAACCGCATCAGTAGCGGCAGATGCTGGGCAGTGAACATATGCCTGGAGGTCATCAGCATAGGATTGACTAAGGATTGAATTTGCCAGTAAGAGTGGTCCAAGGTCGGCAGTGTATACTATATATAATAGGGGGCCTAGGACAGAGCCTTGGGGTAGCCCAAACGGGGCAGGTGCCCAGGATGATCTAGTAGCCCCACAAGCGACAGTGTAAGAACGGTCCTGAAGGTAGGAAGTAAGCCAGTTGAGAAAATTTCCTGAGATGCCAAAAGAGATAGAAAGTCTAGTTAAAAGGATATCATGGTCAACCGTGTCGAAGGCTGCGCTCACATCGAACAATGCCAATAGGGTGACCTGGGAGTTGTCTATAGCCGTATAGATATCCGAAAGAAGGTGAAGAAGTAAAGTCTTCGTGGAGTGATCTTTCTGGAAACCTGATTGAAAAAATGGAAGGAGATAATTTTTATTAAGGTAGTGGGTGAGCTGGGCAGCTACAACTTTTTCAATTATTTTAGACAAAAAAGAAACATTTGCTATTGGCCTAAAGTTAGTTGGATCCGCCATATCCGAACTTTCACTCTTAGGCACTGGAACAACAATTGATCGTTTCTGTGACACGGGAAGCACACCATCATTATCCCACATTCTGTCTGGAAGGGGAAAAAAGCTCAAGTGAGCTTAACGAGTCCACCTTACATTATAATATAAAGAATATACGTAATTTTTAACCGTCAATGACAAGTATTTAATACTATAACTTGTGTCGTATTCCTACTGAAGACATCATTCATATTTATAATATTCCTATTTATTATATAATTGGCGAAACAGGAAAAAGAAAAGAAAACAGAACAAAACAATAAAAATAAAACTTAATTAGTTAGTAGCAGGATAACAAGAACTGTTTATAGCTTTTAGTAAATGTTGCTAGCGAGTCAATAGCCTTAAATTTAGGAGGTAACGAGTTCCAAAGCTTCGGGCCATATACCAATGCTGAATGTAGACGGGTATTTGACCTACAGACAAAAGACTGATAATCGGTCCTTGAGCGAGTTTCATACTGATGCAGTTGTTCCTTGGTACTAAAGCAGGCATTAAAACGCTTAGGAAGCATTCCATGACGATGACGATGCATGAAAACAACCAATTGCATGTGATAAATATCAGAAAGCTTTAGCAACCCATACTGCTTAAATAAGACAGAAGATCTGTGTAGTCTATCAACACCACTAATGCCCCTTAATGCTCGTTTTTGTAAAATCGACACTTTATTCAACTTAGATACATAGCCTCCAGCCCACACCAGTGTGCAGTACTGAAAATATGGCAAAATTTAATAGATTTGGCAATTTTATTTTCTACAACGCGTATATGATCCGCCCATCTAAGATTTTTATCAATTATTACTCCCAAAAATTTAGCAGACGGAACATTATCTAAGTTTATATCACCCATTTTAATCTCAAGAGTTTTCAGAGGTGCCTTTTTCCTTATACCACAAAACACAATGTAATTTGTTTTCTTTAAGTTTACAGATAATTTATTAGCCTTAAACCACTTTGATAAAATAATTAATTCATTGTTTATAACATTTGACAATGTTTCAAGATTATCCCCAGAAATAAAAGCCGACGTGTCATCAGCAAACAAAATTAGTAACATAATATTAGAACACTCCCAAATATCATTTATATACAACAGAAACAAATCATGTTCATCATGTTCATCTTCGTCATGTTCATCTTCATCATGATCATGTTCGTCATGTTCATCTTCATTATGATCATCTTCATCATGATCATTTTTATCATGTTCATCTTCATCATGTTCATCTTCATCATGATCATGTTCATCATGTTCATCTTCATCATGTTCACCTTCATCATGATCATGTTCGTCATGTTCATCTTCATCATGATCATGTTCATCATGTTCATCTTCATCATGTTCACATTCATCATGTTCATCTTCGTCATGTTCAACTTCATCATGATCATGTTCGTCATGTTCATCTCCATTATGATCATCTTCATCATGTTCATCTTCATCATGTTCATCTTCATCATGTTCATCTTCATCATGTTCATCTTCATCATGTTCATCTTCATCATGTTCATCATCATCATCATGTTCATCTTCATCATGTTCATTTTCATCATGTTCATGTTCATCATTTTCATCATGTTCATCTTCATCATGTTCATCTTCATCATGATCATCATGTTCATCTTCATCATGTTCATCATCATCATCATGTTCATCTTCATCATGTTCATTTTCATCATGTTCATGTTCATCATTTTCATCATGTTCATCTTCATCATGTTCATCTTCGTCACGTTCATCTTCATCATGTTCATGTTCATCATTTTCATCATGTTCATCTTCATCATGTTCATCTTCATCATGTTCATCTTCATCATGATCATCATGTTCATTTTCATCATGTTCATCTTCATCATGTTCATCTTCATCATGTTCATCTTCATCATGATCATCTTCATCATGTTCATCTTCATCATGATCATCTTCATCATGTTCATCTTCATCATGATCATCTTCATCATGTTCATCTTCATCATGATCATCTTCATCATGTTCATCTTCATCATGATCATCTTCATCATGTTCATCTTCATCATGATCATGTTCATCTTCATCATGTTCATCTTCATCATGATCATCATGTTCATTTTCATCTTCATCATGTTCATCCTCATCATGTTCATCTTCATCATGTTCATCTTCATCATGATCATCATGTTCATTTTCATCTTCATCATGTTCATCCTCATCATGTTCATCTTCATCATGTTCATCTTCATCATGATCATCATCACATGCACCATCTACTAGAAGCATCTGAGTTGGGCTGGGAGTGTCACTGAGCAGGTACCTTGGAGAGGCACCATTACAAGTCTTCTGAATGAATGAAGGAATGAACATAGCATTCCCCCCACCATCAGAAGCAGCAACATCACCTTCGATATGCTCTTGATCAATCAATCAATCAATCAATCAATCAAAGCAATCAATCAATTCGCTTTATTGCAACCAGAAAACAAGATGACATCAAAAGCAGAAAATATGCATGCATTGGCTACAAAGGGGCCCTAAAGGGATGGACATCCCACAGGGGAGGGTCACCCAAGTAAGAAAAAATTCCAAGAAATATCATACAAGAGAGCAAAAAATGAAGAAAAAATTGTGCTAAGCATACATGATTACCTGCATGTATGCATAGAACTGTCATGAATCTCTTGACCAATAGACACCAAATGCTGACACTATACACATGACATTGTGGGAAGCAGCTGGAGAATGGTGATGACGACGATGATGATGATGATGACAAGGACAACATATGGTTGTAATCACCATCATTTTCGTAATCGTTTAGTCAAATATCCCAGAGAATGAATGATAAGTTTAATCAATCAATCAATCAATCAAATCAATCAATCAAATCAATCAATCAAATCAATCAAATCAATCAATCAATCAAATCAATCAATCAAATCAATCCAATCAATCAAATCAATCAATCAAATCAATCAATCAATCAAATCAATCAATAATCAAATCAATCAAGCAATCTTTGGATGATACAAAGACAAACTATATCCAGCAGCGTTATATAAACAATAGCACACTGATCATCAATGCACTAAAATGCAAAAATAAAAAAACTGATCAAAAACAGTGAATTTCATTACCTGCAGCACAGAAACAACAAACATGAGTAACATATACAAAGTATACAAGTGCAGAGGAAGAATATTATGCAGCTTCAAACAACAATTCATGCTAATGCTCACACAATGAGCTGTATAAACAAACCTCATAAACATGCAATGCATGGACAACAGTAATTTAATAATGCCGTCCTTACACAGTTCAGAACGGCATTCCGATGCTTGGCGGCATTCATATCGAACAGAACCCTGCATATTACGATCAGAAACAAACAGCAAACCGAGGTCATCATGCAAGTTATTTGTTTTGCACGATTTCAAGACCGGTCTCAAATTGCGAACCATTAGCGACGCACAGCGCTCTTTGATGGATATCTGTTGACGGCAGAGGTGCCATAATAAGCGGTCTTCAAATTCAATAGCTCATCCGTACACCATAATAAGTAGCATCACCCTGATCTATAAACTGCCAACATTTGTAGCATTTCGACCATCGAAGTCCCACGACCGAAGTCTCGCGACCGAAGTCCCATCGACTCGACCGTTAATCTCTGTCGTCATGATCGTCCACAATGGCATCCATTATCCATCGGTCGAAACCGGTGCTAACATAACACTTTGCATGCTTATTTAGCAACCCCTACTCTGCAGGCTGCCACGGCACCAGCAGTGCTAGTGCCAACATCATAGCCGTCGTCATCACCAATTCGATCACGATTACTATCATCAACAATACTTAAAGCAAAATAAAGTAGCCGCGCATATTTATCGTATACGTACGTTGCTATTAGCATTCTCCATGCGCATCATTATTGTCCGTGGACTAGAGTGGCTTTGCAAAAGACAAAGAGTAATGGCGTAACTGTAGGGCCCACATTTCCTGTCTCATTTCAAAGCCCAGTGGCAATGCCAACACATTTCCTAAAGTCCTTTTTGCAGGCATGGTAACCCATTGTATGATTTGTATCAACCTCATGTGACCATACCGGTTATGATATGGACCATATCACACTCATTTTTGTGCATCTTCAGCTGCCATTACCTGAATGCTCGATATGATTTGACGAGTTAATGTCAAATCTATCCACAACTTCAGTCTCAAACTGAAGACACAATTTCCTCATACAAATGCCCCTTACTTCCACTCCAAATGGGTCCGGTGTCACGAAATAGATCATCCCCAATAATCGCATCCCCCAGAAGAAGAGAAGTTGAAAGTCACTTCTGTGTGTGTTAATTATTATTTTTGGCAAATTAACTTCCATTTGCTTGTTTTGAACGTTGCCATTAACAGGTGTGCTTACAACTTATTTATACCAGCTAACTTTGTTTGCTTTCCTTTAGAATACTTAGAACATTAAATGTTCTAAGTGTTCTAAATTTTAGAACACTTAGGAACAGCTAGCATGACAACATAAATTCGGGTTGCCTTGCTTTGAACATTGTTTACTAAAATCAATTAGTCATTTTTAATTTTGATTACAGCCTCAATTTATCAACTACACGCATTTTTCAATAAATGGGACACTCTATACCCGGCATATTCCATCCCCTTGGATAGCTTTAAGGGAAAATAGGACATCCCGTGACAATGGCGCTGATGCATCATAATTTAAGCACTAGGCATGGACCATTAATTTTATACAGAGTCCTTTGCACTTAGCCTATTCACAATTGCATGCATATCTGCTGTAAAGTGAGGTCTTTTGTATCATACTGTTACTAATGATGATCCCTTGCCTACTTCTATTCAACTACAGGTATGATATATGATCCTCGTTTCTGGATAGCATGAACTTGTAAAAGCATTACCCATATACCACAACAGCCAATATTGATCTACTAGCTTTTGATTCAACTCAAATAAAATGAATTAACAGGCTGTTGAGGAAGGCTGGAAAAATGCTATAAAAATCCTTAGCAAGTCGCAATATTCTTGTGACTTTCAATTTTCATGGTCACTTAAGCATGGGCGCTCGCACATAGGCAAGAGGGCACTTGCCTCACCTGTAAAATTGATTCTTTATTTTTTAACTATACCACTTTTTGGCCCTTACTAAATTTCTTCTCGTTAAAGCACTAATGATACTAATGACAAACAATTAAGTTGAAATTGATAAATTAGCATTTAAAAACCTATATATGAATAATACCATGGTCTTATTTCCTGCCTTTAATGTTTTCAAGCTCTTGCTATAAAACTTATCTGTGACCATTGAGCTTTGCCCCTTGCGAACAAAAATATCTGCGGGCTTCCAAGTAGCCTACTTATGTGAAATTTTTTTATGCTTCTACCAGTCATAATGTTCATCAATTTAACTATCAACAACTTCAACTTAGTTTGCTAAAGAAACATGATGCATCACAAAAGTAGGCTAAGAGAGCACATAAATGTCACTTAAAAGCTTAAATATAAAAGAAAAAAACCTTAAAAGCCCAACTCTGAAAATACCAGATCCATCATTATGTTACCAACATCGGTCATAATTCGGGAACCTCTCGCACTCTAAGACCTCTCTGCTTCTAGCCTATTATAGCTATGTAGGCTAGCACAAATGCACTTGAAACAGATCGACGACCCTACAGCAACTGTAGGGACGTACATGTAGAAGACAGCTTAGGATGACCGCAAAACCCACCCAAGCATCTGTAAGAGGCTTAGAATAACCGCTCCACCGAAAATCAGCAGGACAGAGAAAACAGCGTCCGACAAATTACTCTGTATTGGACGAAGAAGAAAATACATCCAGAGATGTCGCTCTGAATTTTAGAAAATGGTCAGATCCGGCCGAAAAGAGGCTAGAAAAGGTTAGATTGAGAATTTCTCTGAAAAATAGCCTACATGGATTTTTCCGGCTTGAAATGAATGACGACCTTTTTTGGTCATCCGTCGACCAAAACCCTAAATTTGCTCCTTCCTTTTGCTCGTTTAAATTTCTGATAACCTTTTCTAAATATAAAATTTTTGGTCCAAAATCACAAACATTTTGACTTTTTCACGTCTTTTGTGTGTTTTCACTTTAAAAAGCTACTTTTACGTAAAAAACTCGGAAACCGTCGTGAGAAAAAAGGCTAGATCCTGACCATAAAACCTAGAAACCTAAATAAGACCAAAAAACCTAGATCTATGTGGAAAAAGCTACGAGTGGCATCCCTGGATACAACATCGAAAATAGAAGGAGAGTCCGCGAGTGACCCATGCAAAGACGTCTTTCGTATCAATTAGGACTGCTGGCGACCTCTGTCGGTCGGCGGCAGAAGCGGCGTCATCGGGCGATAAACCAATCAGAGGACGGTAGTGTTCTGCTCAGCTGTCGTCCAGATTAAGCGCATCTCATCTATAGCGCTCACAATGTCGTCGTCGTCTGCTCTGCTTAGAACTCTTACGCCATCGTCGTGCAGACCGCCGACGCCACCCCCACCCCCACCCACCCCTCCCCACCCCCACCCCGCCGCAACCGCAGTCGTCTTGGCAACGCTCGAGTGGTCTGAAAAAAGCGACCGGCTAATTGATGCCATTATTGCCGGAGCACAAAGTCCACGGCCCCCAACCACAGGCCGACCGTCGCAGACTCGCAGCTGCACTCAACGCCGTCCAAAGGCTACTAGACCCGGTGCCAAATATAAAGCTTTTGACAACCCTCTTCAAAACATAAGTGGTCAGGTAAGGAAACATCTTAGGCGTGTGCACCTGATCCACAGGAGGGCAAACTTATCCGTCTTAGAGTCTTAGAAGAGCACTGCCCGATCCATATTATGGCCGCCGGGCAGTCCGGACTTCACAGAACATGGCCGAGCAATATTATTAACCAGCTTTCGTCTCAGCAATAGCGATGTTGAGGAGTTCCTAAAATCAGCTTAACTAAAGCCCACATACACACATAGTAACCTACATACATACGTACATACATTTTTCATGCATGCATGCAAACGTACATACGTGTCGTACATGCATACATACGTAAAAAACGTACATACGTACATAGGCTACATACAAACATACATACATACATACATACAAACATACATGCATACATACATACATACATACATACATACATACATACACACACATACATACATACATACATACATACATACATACATACATACATACATACATACATACATACATACATACATACATACATACATACATACATACATACATACATACATACTTACTTACTTTAATGTATGTATGTAGCCTACATATTATGTAATACTTACTTTAATGTATGTATGTAGCCTACATATTATGTAGTATGTACATATGCATATGCATGCAAGTATCTTGACTCTGCTTATAGTAGACCAATGCTCATCAAAGATCTCTCATCAGTGCTAGTTACCAATAGGGTAGTTGTGCCTATGCTACAGTGCCACTATCAGTAGCGTAGCCAGGAATTTATTATGGGGTGGGGGTTATGGCCTGGCCGGATGCCCTTCCCGACACCAACCCAACAGTATTACAGTAAATGAAAAGGGAATAAAGTAAAAAAGAGAATAAAATAAGAAAAAAAACAAATGTTACTACAAACAATTGTATTGTGTTTCTTATTTAAGTGGATAAATTAATAACCTTTAAAAACCTTTTCCTAAGCCAATGGGGGGATCTATTTAACCCCGAAACCGCCCCTTGTCTACGCCACTGGCTTCCATACCAATAAACCTTTGAGCAGACGACCAATCTTTGAAGGACACGACACCTCATCTGCTTGAAATACAAACTTTGCTTCGTTCGTTTGTGTATCGAATGCGCTGAATTATCCGGCTGCCGCCAGTGGTGTAGTCCTAAAAAATGAAGTGGGGGGACGCCTGGAAATTGAAGTGGGGGGGCGGCTGGAAATTGAAGTGGGGGGACGCCTGGAAATTGAAGTAGAAACTGTAGCAAAAAGTGCAATCTTGCAAGAATTTTGCATCGTGTGAGCGCTGCTATATTTGAAATTATGTAAATTTATACATAGGAATTTGTTATTTGTAGCATATTGAATTCAAGTGTTCATTTATTTCAGCAGAAATGCTGCAAAATAGTGAGGGATCGCGTTCCCCCCCTGGAAAAAAGTGGGGGGACGGCGTCCCCCCGCGTCCCAGCCCCACTACACCACTGGCTGCCGCCGTATAAACGCCGGTGTCGCTGATTCACGCTTGTCGCTGGAACACAGTGGAACATGTTCGACGTTCATACGGTTCATATCGTTGCCGCATATATATGTGGCACTTTATCCCGTTGACTGGAAGCAAGTGAGCCATTGACTGGAGTGCAAACAAATTGATTGGCCGTCGGCAAAGACGGTGGCGGCGGAGGGAGGGAGGAAAGGGGAGCAGTCCCCAACAAGAGTCGTTGATTCGCCAAGACTCGCGAAGGCAAGTCACCGACAACACCGTTCTGTTCTTCGCCGGTCTCACGGTGGCTCTCAGCATGCTGTATATCGTGCAGCTGATAATTGATGTGCGAGAGACGACGACGACGCTGTAGTCGCAGTCGCACACACACGCATGCGCATGCGCATGCGTGAGTTCCGGCTATTGATCAAACGCAGCGAATTATCCGGCGACGATAATTAGGCGTATAGCGGAAAATGCACGAAGCCCGAATCACGAGAGCGCAGCGTGGAAGAAGGTCGGCTGCAGACGAAAGTCGAGGAACATAGCCTATAATACTGCTGCTGCTGCTGCTACAGAACAGGATTTTGTCAGGAAACAATCACGAAGCCACTGCACGCGATGCACATGTAGACTTCGTATAATATAGGCTAAGGTGATGGCTCTTAATTAACTTTCTGCTAAATTGTACCACTGGTAATTTTCTTCAATTTGAATGGGAGAGCGTTAGGGAACCGCTCTCATGCTAAGGCATTATTGTAACGTGTGTACTACAACCTGAGTTCGTCGCTTAAGATAGGTCTATCTCGGCGGCTAATTTATTGAATTTGCTTCAGTGTCAATTCGCACAGTAGTGAGAAATCGCTCGAGCCGAGTCGATGGATCAGACCTACTGTATAGGCATAGGCCTAGGCCCTACTTACAACGGCTTTGCGCCAATCTTACAAATAGCTCTATTGTAACGCATGTCTATGTAGGCCTACGGGAAGGGGTTGTAAAACGGCCGTATGGGGCGGAGGGCAACCGCTGAACCCGGACATCCGTTGACCGCACATATTTTTCTAACGACCATTTTTTTAGTCTTTGTCCCAGATTTTCTTTAAAATATGCCAACTCGCAACTCCGGTACTTTTAAAATCTGATGACTTTTTAGTACATCGTACCTACATTTTTCTGCGAAGGGGAGGAATGTTACATGCAGCAAGTTGGGGAGGGAGTGGTCCATAAATACATGTGAACAATACCACAAGATTTTTCTGGAGAAATGCTGGGGGACTTCCTCAGAGTCAGAGACGTCCAGATTAAACACTAGACCTATAATAGGCAGCCTGTAGCCTAGCAAACAGCGTTTATCGCTTACAGCTGCCATGGTGTCTTTGAGATCGGTCTACCAGGCATCCAGCAGTAGAATGACTTTGGCGGCAGTTTGGCCTACATAATATAAAAGGTCGTGTATTATCAAATGCTGTAGAAATGCAGGTACGCTCTCAGCCCAAGCAATTGTCTTCAATGAATAGGACATACATGTATATAGGCTTGCCATAGGCGTACGGAAGATTTCGGCAGTGGGGGGGCAACAAAAAATTTTTGCCCGAAAAATACGACGACCTTTTTTTATCATCCGCTGAAAATTCTTAAAATTTCCCGTCCGAAAAATCTGACGACCTTTTTTTTTTTTAGTCATTTGCCCAAAATTCTTAAGATTTTTCCCGTCTGAAAAATCTGACGAACTTTTTTTTTTAGTCATTTGCCCAAAAGTCTAAAATCTTATGACCTTTTTACCTCTGTGTGCCCGAAAAATCCCTCCCGTACCTGTTTTGCCCGAAAAAATCTCCGAAATTTTTTGGCCAGTCCAAGCCTCTTTTGCCCGAAAAACACATTTGCCCGAAATTTGGGGGGCACTTGCCCCCTGGACCCCCGCCTCGTACGCCTATGAGGCTTGCAATGTCCGCTGAGTAAAGATATCATCGTTCACGTCGTCGTCACTAACATTGCAGACGATGATGATGCTGAGACATTCGCCAGATGTCGTCGTCGTCTCGCAAATATTGACAATGCGCGTGTGGACGAAATGCACGCACCGACCGACGAACGATGCTGCCCATCATGTCTTCCTCATTCCGCTCTAAATCCAATTATTGCTTAGTATCGTCCGTACAACACGCCCCACCCACCCCACTCCTTAAGATCTAGACATGGCATGCGGAATGTGATACTGTTTTACTGGTTTGTATGTTTTTTGCTTGTATGTTTGTATGTGCACTTGTTATAGCGCCCCTTCAAGCTCTCTCTACTCAGAGGCGCTCCCGAATGCAGAGCCGACACTGCATCGGAGTTTCACGCCAAAGCGCTGAGCAATTGTGAGTGAAGACCTTGCCCAAGGTCCTTACGCGGCGAGGTGGATTCGAACCTTCCGGCTTCAAGGCAATGACGCCACCACTACACCGCCGCGCTCCACATACTGGTGAATACATAATGTACATACTTACTTAGTTTGGCTAATTGTTGAGATTCTGCAGAAGTGCATATCTAATTCATATAGAACTTCATGCATCATTTTACCTTGCATCACAATGCATGCATAGATGCAAAAGTTTAAGATCCTTATGCTGATGCATAGCTAACACTGGCATGTGGTTGTTTTGCATTTAACCCTAGCGAGCTATGTATCACAGTCTCATCTAGTATGCGTTCTGCCAACAATGGTATCATGGTCATAACTTCGTCCCATACTTTAACAAAGTAAAACAGACTGCAGCACAAACTTTTACTTTCCATACTTTCTACTTCACAAATGGTTGAAGACCATTCTGTTTGAACGTGCCCTTTCTTAATCAGGTTGGGAGAATCTTTCAGGTGTATTATTATCTAGCACCCTTCTGCCTAGCGCTTTCTAGCAGAGATGCCAGATAAATATGAACCTACAATTACAATCTGTAACCATAGATAAAAGATCATCAAACAGAACAACAGTTTTTAAATGACACCTTTTGCTCTGCAACGAAGACATATTAAATTCATCTATTTATCATTTAAGGCACATAAAAGTCTCGCTGACTCTAATCAACAAACACTGCTATAATTCTGTACAAAACTGGTGGCAAATGTTCCGTTTACAGTAACGTTAAAACAACACATGCAACTTAAATGCTCTATCAAAAGCTAGAATTTCAACTTAATTACAGTGCTAACATAATATCAACACCAAACGTTTTAACAATATCTGTCACACACTGTAATCAACGACAACATCTACAAAAACAACCACAGCAGAGTTTCAATGGACTTCAAAACTAAAGATTGTCTCCTTTGCATTCCTGATCTGTTTGGAAAAAATGTATTTTGACTTGTGACAAACACTCTCACATCTATCATTAAACAAAAACAATACAAAACACTTAAATTAAGTCAGTACTAATATCATTTCATACGTTATTGTTTCTTTACCGAATCCTTAATGCAACACTCGCAGCACAAGTAGCATTACTAAACATAGAGGAATACCTATCTAAGCACTTAATTATTTAGCTCTTTGCATTTTGGGGAAAGAGGGAGCAGCCCTTGATATGTAATGTAGTCATGTTCTCTCATGTTTATTCTATTAGTCTATGACTGGATGATGTCAAATGATATCTTAATTTGATTTATAATCAGGAACAAAAGAGCACAGCTGCAAGCACTGTAACACCAGGTCAAAAGTAACAAAAGGCACAGGTCTACTACAGGACTTCATTTCACTATGACTTATCCGAACCGAATGAAACGTAAAAATGAAACACCCATTTATATAAATGTTTGTAAGTCGGCCTAGTGCATTCAAGTGTTCCTATCTGGCCAGCAAGATCTTTATTGGCAGAGCATAGACTAGATTTTTTTGATTAAGATTGATTTTAGTTGTGTGTCAAAGAATTCTTTACACTGACCACAAAGATGTCTTGTCATACTCCAACATACTGCAATTCCAACAAATATAACTCTGCGAACTTTAATTAGCCAAATTAAGAACCTGACGAAAACGGAAGCATTCCTGAAAACACTATGTGTGAAATAAAGTTAATATAAAGTGAATCTCGGTAACAGTACCCGGGAGCAAAACATAAATCTAAAATAGACACTTTGTACTGCTTGGTGATTTAATTGGTTTCCGATTAAAACACTGTCCAGAGTGTCATAAGTAAAATGCGGACATCAAGGTGCATTGGTTTTCTAGCAACAAATGCAGTTTAGTCTACATACAATTGCTTCTCTACAGTTCGAAATCATTGCGTTCAATACACAATTTAACCCAAAATGCTCTATTACCAACAACAAAACCTGAATGAATAAAACATAAGATAAAGGCACAGATTTCATGACAAGAAGTTGGCTACTCATGCAGCTATCCGTACAAAATTAGCTAACGATAACAGCAGAGCACAAAACAATTCAAAATCTACAGGAGGCATAGATCTGTAATCTAAGCGTGCCAGACAGAAGCATTAGAAAAATAGTCAACACGTCAGTCAGCTGATTGCAGGGTGTCTGCACCAGTTCAGTCATTGCAACACAGATGCTGTGCGCGCCCCCATCCCTTGAAACAACGCAAGGCAACAATAAGTCTTTATATAAAACAATGCTACAACAAAAATTACTTTGATTTCAGGTGCTGATGTCACGAGTGACATCCTGGAACTTACAAAAGTTGGTCAAAGCATGCAGTAAGGGCGGGTTGGGCTAAATGCATAGACGCACAGTTGTTGTTTATCGCCTCTGAATAGTCCATGCTTCCAGACGCGCTTTGTAAATGTCCAGATGTGATGGTATGGTACAGACATTTTCAGCCCAACTCGAAGTTAACGCGTTAACTAATAAACTAATAATTATAATTTATATGGAAACTTGACAGTCAACCTGTTTAGCTGGACTTTACATGACTACACACAATGCAATGCATCACACATTCTAGTCTCAAACTTGTCAATGAGCAGGTTTTGCAGCAGTTCTATGCTATACAAACTCCTTAAACTCTTCATTAGTCTTTATATTTATTTACATATCTACAGAACAGAATTCTCAACTCACGTCCATAGTATTAGCTCACTCTTTACAATTTCAAATTTATGATAGTCTCAATAGGATTTAAAAAACTCTGCACTGGTATGAATTCATTGAACAGAACTAGGTGCACATTATCTTCATAGCAGTGTTTATTCGGAAGAGTAAATCTTCCTTTCACTACGTACAGGGTTGGCAAAAAACCTTAGGGGGGTACTTTTTTGGCCCACCCTGTATAGTGATTGTCGAGTCATTTGACAAGTGTAATCTGTATGCGTTTAACTTGTGTACTTTCGCTTTCCGACTAACGCAACATCAGTGCAGAGTCAGTCAACTGAATCGGATATGAAAATATGAAGAGACACACTGTATTGTACAATGTTACAAAGCAGACATATTATGATATTTCACCTTCAGCAAATCCCGTAAAAAGTTTCTTTCAGATGCACATGACCAGAGCAACAGCGTAGGAATGACGACTTGAACGAAGCAACGAGGGCAATAATCCAGCCTTCACTCAGTCATGTACATGCACAATTACTCATGGCTAACTTGCCACATGAAAATACAAAGTAAACAAAACTGCATTTCATAAATGTAGCACATGGTCTAGACAGAGCTGACCAAATTACAAACGCCGGTCAGGTTTCACATCACGTCATAGCCACGCAGTTATTACGTGGTCAGACTGGTCTTGGCACACAATACTCATCAGTAACACACACACATGATGTATAAATCGAGAGCTACACCTAAGCTCATAAAGCTGCTGAATGCAGACTGCTTGAGGCAGCACTGATTTTGGACGCAGCGCTTAGTCCGGAGAAACTTCGACTTGGCATGTTGCTGGAGCTCGTGCTCACAGAGTCCGCATAACAAGTTGCAACCTGAAGATGAAGCAGCATGTCCAGCTGAAAAAGGAAAACATTTAGAGTTAATATTGGAAACACGCTTCATAAATTGTTTTAGAATAGGATCATCAATCATTTTGACACATTTTAAGAGATCAAGAAAACTGTTACTTCACGTCCTTAAAGCCTAGTACATGACAGTGAAAGCTTGAATGACACTCTAGCACATTTTTACCAAAAATACACAACCTAAATATTACCTGCAGTGACACTGTACACATGTCTTGACATTGCATGCATGGCTATACAGACTAGAAACATATCATGTTAAACAAATAAACCTAAGCTGCTGCTAAAAGCGTAAAAAAGAACAGTGCAACAACATTATTAACAACACCATCACCAACAACAGCAAGAGCAACACCAAATAACATGAGCATCGACACAAAACTCATCTAAACTCAACAGCAAAACGAAGAAGCATTACCAGCGGATCAGAACGACATGACAGATTAGGAGAGAACGGTTTTGCTCCTGGGGTTGCAACTTGGTTCTGTTCCTGGATCGATGAAGGATCCTGGTATGGAAAGAGTCTCAGCAGAGGCAAGCAACTGGATTCTGGTCCCTTTCCTTTGCTGTTTTCCCATGGCGATGTTTCGAGAACCCAGTCCGTTGGGTCCTCACACGAACTTCTGCTGAACCCGACCTGCAGCAAATGCCAAAGATAATTGCTTAATTTGAAATGGTCTTTTGCACCAAATGCACTCATCACTCTATTTAAAGAGAAGCACTACATGACATTATAATTATACGGCAGAATTACACATAATCACTCAACAGAGGCCGCTATAAATGCCATAATGTTGAATCTGACAACTCTGTGCAACCGAGTATGACCATGTATGTATGTATGTTTGTATGTCCATGACCATTTATATAGCGCCTTAACAAGAATCTCACGAAGGCGCTTACCATATATATAAGTTAAATATTGTACGATAAGGCAAGACAATCAGTTATCACTTTCAATAAGTATGCAGATATGAGAAACACTGATTCTGCATCGACGGATGATATTTTGGTTTAACCCTTTACCCGTTCATTTTTCAATTTTAAGTTCGTTTTCAGCGGATATTCTCGGGGCAAACACGTAAAGGATTAAGCATATACACACAGCAATCATAATTGCAACTGTAAATTTATATAGCACCCTTCAAGAAACCCTCAGAAGATTCAATGCAACAACTGAACTATTGCAACCTAACTGGTTTGAGAACATCCTGAACATGATGCACCAACATTAAAACTGGTCATAGAAATTAGAGGTCAGAGGCAAGTGCATAAGTAGTATGCCATGCCGAGCATGTAAAAGACCGACCAACAGGAATAAAAAGTAAAGTAAAGTAAAGTCCTATCCCGTTCCATGAGGAACATAGGGAGGCGCTCATCTCCTTTTCCATGGCCCTGAGCCAGCAATGGACGAATCCCAAGGTCCTGGACACGAGGCCAGTGTGTCGCAAGACTTGCTGTTTACTTCCCAGCTTACGCCGGTACCAAATTATACTGCTTGGTGACAGAGGCACGTGTGCGTAAACAACTTGCCCAAGGTCGTTACCCGGAGTCGAACCCGCAACCTTCCACTCTGTGAGCGGACGCATTACCGGTCTGCCACCAGGTCGCACACAAGGAACAGGAATAGTGACACTAAAAAATATTGCTTCCCATAAAACACAGTTATTTGAAGCATAAAAATTTATCCTCATTCTAAAAATTTCCCAATGTCAAATTGAAAACTGCTGAGTTAAGTTCAGTAAAACACTGGACATATATTCACGTTACAGAGATAATTTTCAGACAGGAATAAATGTCACAGAGAGAAAATGTTGTAAACAGGAGTCAATCAAAGTGATCAAATTCCAAAAACTCACCTGAGTAGAAGAGTCCTTGATTAGTTGCAGCAGGTATGGACCAATGGAGTAATTCCACAGATCAACGAACCATGCCCGTGCCTTTTCCACATCCATCGGGCATGGAAGAAATATCCCTGGACCTAAGTGACAATATACGTTAAGTATTTTATATCTTAGGAGCAAAGTAACACAAGTGCTCACACTGCTCAGTTACATCCAGGGATGGGCAAATTACAGGGCAGCATGTAATTGAATTACAAATTACCAATTACTGGAGAAAATGTAATTGAATTACAAATTACAAATTACTTCTGACTCAGAGCCTCAAATTACAAATTACAAATTACGTAATTTCAATTACATCAATTACAAATTACTTTGGGGCTGAAATCATTGGTATAAAAAAACTCAGGCTGGAATTGCATGCCTTTTTTCCTATTTCTATATGTATTATTATTTATAATGCAAGAAAAATTAATGTCTATTTAAATGTCTTTAAGAAGCAGCAGCTGTTCAAACAATTAAAGCCGTCTGTTGGGCCTTATAATCATGCCTGCAAAAACTAAAGAGCCTCTCTTCTATTGCAGACCAAGGCATGGCAACATTAAATTGTATAGACAATTTGTTGGCAGTGGGCTAGCTATACGAATGAGCCACTACTAGTTCCATTTCTGTCATCTTCTATATGCTGCGAGATTTCTAAATCGTTTTTGTTTCTGCTGGTCGACATTGTGGTCACTGCACGCTGCACACTAAAACCATAAAGTTCTTCATCTTCCTATCCTTCTTTATGACCACTAGATTCTCAATATTTTGTTCGCTACTGGTGGCATTTTCAGATATTGTTAGTAGCAATTCGTATATATTCTTTTAGTTTTTTATCTGCAATTTGTGCAGGCAGCCAGCATGACTTAAAATATGGGTGAGTCACTGTTGCAAGGATCGCTTGATTCACCAAAGAATCTGAGCAAAGTCACATCCAAAGTAATTTGATTTTGAGGAATGTAATTGAAATTACAAATTACAGGGGAAAATGTAATTGAATTACAAATTACAAATTACTTTGATGCAGAGCTGCAAATTACAAATTACCAATTACAATTGTAATTTAAATTACGTAATTTCAATTACTCAATTAAATTACTGCCCATCCCTGGTTACATCTAAGTCTTACATAGCCTCCTAAAGCATCAGTTAAATTGGCAATTTGCTGTGAAGCTACAGCTTCCAGAAGCTGCCCATGGATGTAAAAAAACTGCAGAACACCACAGAACAATAGGACTTTGTTCCAGAGTAATAAAGTTCACATGGTAACAAAAACAAGGAAGCACTTTCCATACTAAGTGCATTAATGCCAAATCAAATCGAAATCTTAATTAATGCACAGGTAATTATGCTTTTGTTTTCCAAGGCATAAATCTTCCTATTATTGCTATAATCTAATATCATAAGTAAATATGATTATCATTATCATGCCTATTTTATAACCATCATTATTATTACTAGACCTCTTATTACTTGCTTTTGACTTGCTTACGAGAACTTCAGATGCCTTTGACAAGCACTATAATAATGTGGGCAGATAAATATGTTTCCAATATACTAGAATAAGCCAGAAACAGCAGAGAACGACAATAATTATTTGACACCTGTAACTGTCATCATCTGCATTTATACACCAGTGCTACATAACAATGACTGACACCTAGACAACAATGACTGACACCTAGATAACAATGACTGACACCTAGACAACAATGACTGACACCTAGACAGACAATAATGCTCACCAATGCATTTGTCCGGAGAGCAGATCGATGCCACAAATCGGTTGACATGATGCCAGACTTTTGGCATCCAGTCAACCACCCTCAGCAGCCCGCAGTCACCGTCCTCGCTCCCGGAGCGTCGAAACTGCTTCTCCGCCGACTGGCGGTGAAGGTAGCGAGCGAGGAAGCTCTTCATTGGTTCGTCCGTCTGACCGAAGAGCACCCATCGAAAGTTCTGGTGAAACTGCAGGCATGTGATGGAGGCAGCCCTTGACTGAGTCATTGTGCCAATGAGGTATGGACTGTCAAAACATACAGCATTTCATCAGTACGAGTACATATGAGTAAGCAAAGTGCCAATGAGGTATGGACTGTCAAAACATACAGCATTTCATCAGTACGAGTACATATGAGTAAGCAAAGTGCCAATGAGGTATGGACTGTCAAAACATACAGCATTTCATCAGTACGAGTACATATGAGTAAGCAAAGACATCACAAAGTGCCAATGAGGTATGGACTGTCAAAACATACAGCATTTCATCAGTACGAGTACATATGAGTAAGCAAAGTGCCAATGAGGTATGGACTGTCAAAACATACAGCATTTCAATCAGTACGAATGCATACGAGTAAGCAAAGACATCACAAAGTGCCAATGAGGTATGGACTGCCAAAACATACAGCATTTCATCAGTACGAGTACATACAAGTACACAAAGACATCACAAAGTACCAATGAGGTATGGACTGTAAAAACATACAGCATTTCATCAGTACGAGTACATACAAAAACACAAAGACATCACAAAGTGCCAATGAGGTATGGACTGTCAAACATACAGCATTTCATCAGTACAAGTATATACAAGTACACAAAGACATCACAAAGTGCCAATGAGGTATGGACTGTCAAAACATGCAAGCATACAACGTTTCATCAGTATGAGTAGGTCTACATACGAGTAGGCAAAGACATCGCAATGTGCCAATGAGGTATGGACTGTAAAAACATACAGCATTTCATCAGCATGAGCCCATATGAGTAAACAAAGACATCGCAATGCGCCAAAACATGCAAGCACATGTAAGTACAAATATAAATTGATCCCAAACTGTGAGGTATCAATATTTAAACATACAAGTCTGCATCAACACTTGTATGTAAAAAGAAAAGACACCGCAAGTTTGAACAGGGCATACAAGTCTGCATCAACATTAGTATGCACAACTAGAAAAGGGTAAACAATGTTACACACACATCACATGAAAAATTCAGCATAATTATACACTGTTTGCACAGGAGGCAAGTACATCTGTCCTCTGTACTTTAGAAAAAAATATCAGACACTTAATTCGGGCCAATAACTGTTAGTCAAACAATATAAGAATCTAACTGTTATGTACATTGCAGGAGTGGCCAAAAACGGTTTATCACTTTATTGTCTCCGAGCGCGATTAAGTAGCAACTAACATCTGCGGTAGTAAACTAATCAGTAGAGCCAACATGATGTCATTTCAGCATCAACTATCTTAATTCCATTGACGTAGGTGTAGTAGGTCAGAAGTGAAAGTGTGGACTGTCACATCTGCCAAACACAGGATGTCAAATTTAAAATAAAACCAGAGACAATAGGAGACAAACAAGAGACTGATATAAAGACCTACAAAGACACACAGACAGCAGAATACAAGACATATGTCATATATAAACAGGCAGGCAGTCAGGCAGGTAGACAGACACAGAGACTGACAGATAGAGGAACAGACAAAGAGACAGACAGATAGACAGACAGAGCCACTAATGAATATTGAAACTGACTGGATAATATAAGCAACCAAAAATGTCAAATAGGTTTATAGAACTAAATCCACCAGAAACTCATCAACAATTGCCTTATCACAAGGTCATGTCACTGTCACAACCGTCTATTTTCTATGGGCGACGCAATTTCATCTAAGACCCCAATCATGTCAAATCTAACCGTGAGTCATAGTGAAACGTGTTATAATGAGGATTTGGTGCATCAAGAACACATGGCACAATTTACAAGTAGTCATCGCAAAAGCATCATAGAAATTATTTCCTCAACTTCCAACCATCGTTGGACAGACAAATTCTCAAGGCTTCAACCAACACACCAAAAACATTTCAAACTCCAAAGATCTGTTGCTTACCCCAGCTGACTATCGAGGGAGAAGAAGCCACTGAACGCCTTCGAAAGATTATCGGCGAGATGCAAGTTATCGATAACGATAACAGACGGCAAACGATCGCTCGCCTGCTCACAGTGGCTCACAATATTGCTCAGGTACTGCTGGAGCTCTTTACTCGATTTGCTGTCGACGGTAAACTGAGCGATTGAAATGGAGGACAACTTCTTGTCCTTTCTGCAAATATTCATAGAAATCAATTCTTTATTCCCGGTCAACACACAGGAGCAGAACCCATTCGAAATGGCTGATATTACATTATTACATCAGAGCAGATAGCAGACGATAATTGAGGATGAATTTAGAGGTTTTTTATTCAGCATAAAAGCATTGGCATCTCATCTATCCTATAATTTGACATTCACAACTGTCGTAATTTAAAACCAGCCTCAAAGTCCGACCCAATTTCATCACATTATCACAATTTTCTCTCTGGTCTCCCCGTTCAGGCATATTACATCCACCACAGCGGCGCAATGCATCAATGCATGTTTTTTATAGCAGCCTTATTCAACGCCATCGTTTTTATGTTCACTGTCAAACCAATCCAATCTGCTTCTTATTACATCTCATGCCATTTCCACTTAAATTATGCACAATTCACTCCACTCACGCTCACTCTATTATAATCCGTGCATGCAATAATAGGCAAGCAATACCAATGGACACGAAGTAACACAAAAGGGCCAAAGGCAAACTGAAAGCCCAGGATAAATGCAAACGACAAATAAAATTACTAATTTTCATCGCACGTCTTTCTAAACAAGCTTCAACATTTTAACGATGAGCTGTACTGGTCACTTTCAGTACAGGCTCACCATTAACACTTCACTTTACTGACCGACGGCATAGGATCTCCCACACCATGTACCGGTACTATATTTTGGTCGGTACAGGGTTAAAGGTCACATTCAATAAGCACTGGATTGTTGTGACAATTGCATATGACATGTAAATAATGCAAAAGCTTATTATTAATAGAATGTCATATGCAGACCAGAAATTCCACTAATTTTACTAATCACCTGAGTACGAGATGTCTCGCCAACTTCTTTGCCAGGAATGTTTTTCCTGATAAGTTTGGACCACAAAACAGAAGTCGTCTGTTTTCAAGCAGCAGTGAAACGTACTGATGCAGGAATGGCTTTGGAACCAGCGTATCGAACGCCAAGAAATCGACGCTGTCCTCCTGCCAATCTGTTTCAAACGACAATTCAAACTATCAGCATATGTTAAAAAGAAAGATCGTGGTGCTATATGACATTTTTGAGTCGTACGGTTGCCATTTGATTAAGTCTTTATTAATCTTTCATCATTGCACTCAGAATTGATTATTACCTCAATGATGTTGAACCATTGCCTCTAAATGGCAACATCTGGCTGAGAAACGTTGTTTCATGATAAGCATCATTGTAACCTGAACATCTATCTGTTACCTGTTTAGATCTGTTGGGTAGCTACGTTAAGCACCTTCGTGAGATTCTTGCTAAGGCGCTATATAAATGGCCATATACAATATACATACATAGATACATCATTACATACCTATTAAATCTGTATCTTTGCCTATTATGGTCATGGTTATGATTAATGCTGTGCACAAACACCAAACTAAGTCTCACATCTTCTAATCTCTGGTCAAACTGCAATTTAGCGTTTACTAAATCCAATCTCGATATCTCCATAGCGCTGTTTTCATGCGACATGTCACAATGGTCAGTGGTCAATGGTCATGCCTTAATAAACTGACCACATTGCAAAACAGCAAATCCTTGGTCAGAGATTTTAAAGCAATACAGTGTTAGATACAAGATTTCTTTATAAGGTCTTCAGACATCAGAAAATGAATACAACATAAACAAATTCAATAGAACCAACTGAGAAAGGTTAGAACTCTGCAAAGTTATAGTTTGGAGTACAGTCAAATGTTTTGGACTGCTGTCCGCACAAGCTATATTCTAATTTTCTTGTAAATATAAACAAATGTAATTCAGTAAACACGATGTCCTCAGTGTATACCAAATACTTCACTATCAGGAATCTGTCCAGTTGAAGCTTTCTCTAAGTTTTAGTGGAACAAAAATAACTGAACAACAGTTTTATTACCAAGAAATTCACATTTGTGACAAAGCAGTTGTTACTACACACGTACCTTGCAAGCGGATTTTAATGCATGCGTTGGATGTCGGCAAATTCTTCGATGGCAGAGAGTCCGGTACTTTTGAATCTATGGTCAATATCACATATTTAAAAGCAATTAGAAAAAGTAGCTTTTAAAATAAATTGAAATAAAAGGAAGAATGCTTTGCAAGGAAAGACAGCTGGTCACAACTTTAGGTTTCAATGCTTACAAATCGACAAGTCCTATATCATCCATCACTGTTCTACTCTAGTATCTTCTATCTAGTATCTTCTATCTAGTATCTTCTATCTAGTATCTTCTATCTGGTATCTTCTATCTAGTATCCTCTAACAGTTAAGAAGCAAAAATAACAGAAAAGCAGAATAATCGGTTGACATCAGAAGTGACTTCATAGTGATTATATTTTCCGATCCATATCACGCTAGATTTAAAAATGTTACTTTTACAGTTAAATATCATCTATCGATCAATTCAGATTAATTCAGAAATGGACATAGGACTGACTTGGAATTCTTTCTTGACTCCCAAGTCGATAGCTGGCAATGCTTTTTACGTCGAGTCCCAATCCGGTTTCTGGATCCAAATGGTGGATGTGTTCCTGTACATCAAAACCACATCACAATTAGCAAGGCATTACTGGATTCCGTTTACCTAATTACCAGCCGTTGCTATTCACCAGCTATTATTAACCAGACGTTATTCTGAAGAGCATTCTCGGTGGTGGATCCAGCAATCTGGAATGGCCTCCCTGCGCCTCTCTGCTCGCTTCCCCGTGACTCTGCTGGCTCTGCCTATTGTTTTCTCAAGATTTTTCTCCTTGACCAGGCCTGGTCGGGGAGCACCTCTGAGTAGAGATCTTGAAGGGGCGCTATATAAACCAATGTGATTGATTTATTGAATATAATATGTATAACTCCCAAGTACATGACATGGGTGACCATAAGGTCTGTATTTGTCCTACAAAAACGTTGTTAATTAAAAAAAGAAACCATTGTCTTCACCAGAACCTAAGAGTTTTATGACCAACCGCTCTGATGAACAGAGCATCTAGCTGCAGGACATTGATTGATTGATTGATTGATTGATTGATTGATTGATTGACAGACATCAAAGCTACTGACCACAAAGAGATTTCCGATCTGCAAATCCAGCTCCAGCCAACTCGCTTGCTCCGACAACATCAGCACACCAATTTGTCTAGACGTCTTCTAAACGAAGAATAACATCAGAAAACATGTCAGTTACCATTACTCTAATTATTACTCTACTCTCGTCAAAGTCTAATTTAAAAATATGTAGGGCCTATGCTTAAGCAGATTTGTGATAATGTTGCTTTCTGAAATGGTCATCTAGCAGAGAATGTTTAAGTATCACCAGTCACATTTTTGCATCTCCTTCTAAACTTAGTTCCTAGTGTCACAACCAGATCAAAATTTTAACTTTTTATGCACGCCTAACTAGAATTGGTAATTATTATAATCGGCTCACAAACATACTGATTGATTGATTGACTATTTACTTGATTGCTTCAAATCACTGAATGCTTTTCTGATTGATTGAATCCAGATCCTCCACAAGTAGCATTCAATAGTATGTTATTTTAATTCCTGACAGACTGACTGATTGACTGACTGATTGATTGACTGGTTCATTAATTGTGACTGAAAATTGCACTTATGGCAATATGACAACGGTAAACATCTGAGTTTAGTGCTTAATTTCATTCCATGCTGGTTCATGCCTTCTATCTGCCATGGAAAAGTGGCGAACGATGGATAAATGTCGAATCTTACATTATTAGTTTCCTCGTCTGATTCGCCAGTTCCTTTTCTGCTGTGCAATTCACTGCCATGTTCTAATACGTATACACAGATTCGTCGCAATTGTTCGTATGATGCGTCTGAAATGAAAGAGACCAAGGTTTATTTATTTATTACTCTTCTGAAGTCATCAAACAAAGTACATCTGCACATCTGAAGTGCAAGCTTAATCACCGGTGGAAAATAGTGCCTACCTTCATGCAAGCAATCGATGCAATTCTAACCATAGCACAAATCAATCTGCAGTAAATTTTGAGGTGAATTATAAGGAAAACAAATTAAATTCTACTATCACCATGTATAATAGATTCAAGAACAAAGTATCAGCAAAAATGTGAATTAAAAACAACACAATAATTTAATAATAAATATTTGCCAGCGAGGCCGATGATAACGGTTGAGTACACACCTGAGGCCATGGCATCAACGAGACTGAACCGCTGCAGCAGCTTTGGACTTGACATCTCGTGAGGTGTCGCAATGGTCAGCTTCGACAGACCGTCGACGGAATAGGACGACGGAAGTGGAGTGCCTGGAGAACTGGAACGGAGAAGGCTGCCTTGGCGAACGAGATCAGGAACTCGCTTCTGGAGGGCAAGACTGGTAGCCGGCGTTGATGGACTGGTTCCCTGGTGAAGGAGAAGACGCTGGAGACTTTTGTTCTCGGCTTTGAGAGTAGCCACTTGTTGCTACAATATTTACAAGACAATAGATTCGTCACTGGTTGGAATGATAGCGGGATGGATGCATGTTTGGATGGATGCATGGACGGATGGATGCATGGACGGATGGATGAATGGGTGGATGGAAAGATGGATGAATGGACGGATGAGTGGATGGATTGATGGACAGATGGATTTATGGACAGATCAATGGAAGAAAGGAAACCAGACACAGCTGTTCAGACCTTACACCTTTACATTAGAAATGCATTCTCCTGGGATATTTAATTTCCAACTTATAAGCATTTACACCATTAATGAAAGAGAAGAACTCAGATGGCCGCAATATCTTTAACTTCTTCTCCTCTTCATCATATACAAGCTTGCTCTTTCACCATTTCGAATCACAAGTGATAAAGTTAGAAAGGCTATAAACTACATAAAATAAATTGAATATGTAATATGCAATACAATCGATGATTGTCATGTCAATTGCAATATCTCCGAGAAAAAAGCATATCCAAAATTAAGCGGCCAGGGGGGCAAGCTCGCCCTTGGTGGCATTCCATCTCTGTATGCCGCTATCTGTCAGCCAACGAGAGTCAACTCACTTCCAGTAAATTGATCTTCTCCTGGAGATGATCGATGTTTTGAATGGAAGCCAGTTGCTCCAGGCGCAACTCCGTCAACTCCATGTCCGCCTCATGAAGCCTCTTTTCCAGTTCTCCCTCGTCGCTGTCATGGAAAGCTTGAGACCTATGATGCACAACACAGAAATAACGTCAAGGCATTATAATTTTGAGCTGGTACCAAAGCTACAAGAGCTCGGAAATAAGGAAAATACATTACAACATCAGTAATTGAATCCAAAGACTGTACAACTATTGAAACAGTGACCATGATAATAAAAATAATAATAATAATAAAAATAGTAACACTAATAATAATAATGATTACAATGACAATACCAGCAGTACTTAGCAAAAAGAGACGTATGCTAACCCCTCCGGTGGCGAGTTCTTTAAGGGCGTATTTGTCTGGCTGTCAATCACAAGCGGTTCGTTGTTTGAAGTGTCTGATTGGAGGCTCAGAGAGTCCGGCTCTCCCGCAGATCCAGGCTTGTTCTTCTTTCGAGAAAACGCCTTCGAGAATGAACTTCGAATCTAGCGAACGAAGCAATACCTGCACTACTCCGACTTCAAATGAAATCTTTACGTCTACATTTGCACGATAAACATACTCAACATTGCACATATGGAAACTGTTAGCCAACAGTTGCTAAAAACAGTAATAACCCAGTAACGCACATTCCATTAGCGTACAGATCAGGCTAACTCATGGCAACATCACGTCACCCAAATTAACATATGGTAGTCGATACTGTACGGCAGCATGGTACATAAACTGGTACTACATGCTAGCTTACTCATTTGTATCGCAAACGGCCATTCACGTTCAAGCAGAAATGTAATGCATAGACATTCCCATATCTGTTTTTGCTGATTGCCAAACTAGTTAGATGTATCATGTATCTTTGAACTGCTATGCTATCACAAATTCAGGCACTTGCAATCACATATGTACAACAGATGCACAGAAATTATTAGTCTTAGATAGCTCCGATTTTAGCCAAATATCATATTGCCTCAGGCCAAACATCAAAGTTCCCCCTCCATGAACCAAACTATTACTCATGATGAAGGATAATTTCTAATAGCGAAAAACAGCGAGGTCCAACTGCAGATCGTCTTAAGAAATCTGGATTCTGACAAGGAGGTTTTGAGAATATGAAGTGTGCTATTCAGTAAAACCAGATGCAGGAAAAGCCATTATGCAGATAGTTTGCGGAAAGACGAAAACAAACACTCTACCAATTTGTTGAACAGTTTTAAAAATGTGGTAATTTATTCATCTCAGCATATGGCTAACGATGGAATGAGGCGGATATTTAATTATTTTGCACATAAACAGATGGCAAAAGAATAGCAAATGTTGCCATCACTGAGTCACTTGTGGCAGCTTTACATCAAAATAGATTCCTGGTAAATGACTTGCAGTCTTTGTCAATAAGCAATGGGGGCATTTGCTGCAATCTAATTTCAAACTGCTTCATAAACAGTAGCTTTAATGCCGTTTATAGCTGAAATTTCTTGTTTTCAAACAGTCCTAATGAGTACTGTATAATTAATGTTTTATAATGAGCACAATACGATTTGCATTTTAAAAAATTCAGTCAATTGGTCTATGGTAAGAATGATATGGAGATTTACTGACACGGTATATTGGTAGAACATGCTCCGGGATCATGTGGTTCAGATAATCTGACTCCAGCAATTTGAACGTTATTGAACTTTTACTCCAAACTTTTACGCATACACTGGCATGACAGAAGTCATGAATTACTCGCTTGTAGTAAGACTGATGAATAAGAACAACATCAGACAACATAACAACAATTATTGTAACTTTCAGCAGTCTGTGAGATGCCAACTGATGGTAGAGACACATACACACATCCCTCGTTGACAACTATTGTCATGTCCAACAACAACAACAACAACAGCAGCAGCAGCAGCAGCAACAACAACAACAACAATGCCTCATATTCACTCCCAACGTCCAACGTTGTTAACTGGTAGAGGTTTACAATGCCAGTGAAACCAGCAAAGTAAATACCAGTGACGCCAACAGCGAAAAAATACCAACATGTGACAAAAAACCAACACGTGACAAAATACCAATATATGACAGAAATACCAACATGTTACAAAATAACAACATGTGACAAAATACCAACATATGACAGAAATACCAACATGTGACAGAAACACCAACATGTGACAAAACACAAACATGTGACAGAAATACCAACATGTGACAGATATACACTGCCTGTAAAAAAATCTCAACACCACCGCCCCGTAACAACAATAACCCGGATAGTTTAAGAAATCATGCCATTTGCACCATGACCTGGTTCTCAATGCAATCATCTGTGCATCACCTACCCAGTTCTTCTTTTTCTTCTTCTTCTCTGAGAACAGCGAGGCCGACTGCTGGCTGCCCATGCTGCACGAACTCGACTGACTATTGAGGCTGTTCACACTCTCGCACGAGATATGGCGAGTGAGCACTGGAAGATACTTCAAACCTAAACGAAAACAGGTACATGATAATTATACAGATACTATTGGAAATAAACAGATACTTTCATTTTCAGTGCATTACATATCAAGCTGATCAATAATGCGAGATACCAGAAGTTGCAAAAGTCGGTGCAAATCGGTACATAATAAGCGTGCAGTTGAAATTTTCCAGAAAGACGAAAATTATTTATGAAACAAAATCAAACAAATCAAAACATTCAATCCAGCTTTCTAAAAGGAACCAATCCTAGAGAAAGAAGCCAAAAAATCCAGAACCATCACCCTCATCCAAACACTGAGCTAACAACACAACAGTCATACTTGCCCTCCCTGACCTGTCATGCAGACCACCCACACTGGATACCCCATTCCCATGCCCCCTCACCCCTTATCCCTTACACATCCTCTCCTCTACCTCAACAACCCTCGATGAAGACTCACAATTTACTGCATTGCCTTATTTCACACGCATCCTCCCGCGATCACCCCCATCTACTGCAAATATAAACCTCTGTTTACTATCTGCTAAAAATCACCCCATCCACAGAGCAGGTTGTGACCTCAATGCCCTACCCAAACGAACTTACAACACTCCTCAAATAACTCTGCACCAAAGGCCTCAACCCTCCCTTCAGTCCCTTGTGTCACTGGGGGGTGGAGGTGGGAGCCACAAACTCATCAAAACAAAACACAACATATGAGTCACTGACAGAAGAAGTGAACGAAGGACAAGGGAAAGGCAGGGGGGGCAAGGGAAAGGCAGGGAAGGGAAAGACGGAAGTAATTGAAGGAAGAGCTGTGACCCTCCTCCAGCGTCAGTCCCAGGGGTGCAGTCACCCAATGCCTGTGGCACATAAGGCCCTGTTTATTTTTCCCTCTTGCTGATGTGCTGAAATACAAGACCAAGACTCGGCAGGGCATAAGCCGCTTCAAAGTCAGTTTACTTAAGACGATCCAGTCCAG
Organism: Lumbricus terrestris; assembly: GCA_949752735.1. NCBI lineage: Eukaryota > Metazoa > Annelida > Clitellata > Crassiclitellata > Lumbricidae > Lumbricus > Lumbricus terrestris. The sequence continues at coordinate 37,757,239 of OX457040.1, forward strand.
CAGGAGACTGGTGAGAAACCCTAACTGCTAAACCAAGTCCCATGGCTCAAGTCCACCAGGACACAATGCCAACCAGACACCTGAACACGACCATCCTGAATATCCTCAGAGCAAAACCAGAGCTTGAACAGCTACATGCAATTAATTAAAACAGTCACAGCATTCTCTGTTGGTTTCACCTTGCAGTGCCAGTCCCAAGCCTAGATAAAGGAGGAGGGCATTGCTAATGTTCTTTGTTACCACAAAGTGTTGTTACACCGCAACTACTACTACTACTACTGGTACATCGTCATATACCACATGTCAGACAAGCAAGTAAGTATGTTAGAACATACTTCTTGAAATCTTGACCCATTGCTTGCTAAAATATTACCTTCTTAAAGCAAGGATTAGACAAGTCAAGCAAGGAATCTTGCGGTAATTCAATTCATATCAACTTAAAAAATCACTGTGAAGTTGTGTCCAAATAAGATGGTCTTTGGCAAGAAAGCCAGTCATCCTGCACTGAAAGTTGAGCAATTAAGCCAAACAAAGAAGTGCACAAAGAGCAGGACTTCCTAGAAGGATGAATTCAGTGAAAACAACTCGACTGCAGAGATGGCACAAGACACAGTTGGACCTGTGTGGAGAGTTCTGTATACTTAAGTGTGCCACTTACAAAATCACTACTCCATACCAGCGACCCCCATTCAACAGTCCATTTCTTCTTCTTCTTCTTCCTCTTCTTCTTCTTCTTCTTCTTCTTCTTCTCCTCCTCCTTATTCTTCTGCTTCTCCCCTTCCTGTTCTTCCTCCTGTTCTTCCTCCCACTGTTCCTCTTTCTCCTCCTATCTCTCCTCCTCCTCTTCTTAAAAATACACACCCTAACAGCAGTGACTTACTTTAGCTTTCTCACTCTGCAACTGCTACCAGCGAAATCAAAAGAAGTACAAAAGAATATGGTGGTTCAGTCTCAACCACATAGGTTCCGAGAGGGAATGGAAATTTGCTACAGGTGAAACAACCTCTAATAAATTTCCCTTATTGATATTTTAGTTAACCTGGTAATCTTCAGCAAACAGGTATTCAAATAGCGAAAGCCATATAATTATGGGACATATATATGAAAAGTGAGTAAGCCATATTAAACAGTCAGATACAAAACTGGTTCTGTGTGCATTGATGCATAAATCCGTTGACTAACAGGATACCCAAGGACCAACAAGTTCAGATTAGCTTGAGCACTACAGATATTTGCGGTTTAGAGTTTCATCAAGACCATATCAAACAACAATGGCTTGTCAAAATCATATCTTGCAGTCATCATAACACAGTCATCATCTCATTCCCATTGCAATAGAATCGTTATAAAAAAGAACCCGACACGATTCACATTGTCGCGAGCAGCAAATGGTCCCGAAAAGAAAAGGTCGCAGAAAACCACATTCCACAAAAAATAATATTCTCCGTAACTGACATCTCGGAAATACTTTGTCACACTTGTCAAGTGCAGTCGAAGGCGCAGTAATAGTCGGCGCATAAATAATACGTACGCCCGATTTTCGATGAATGGAACTCAGACGTGCATTAGTCAACGCTAACAAATGGCCATCCCCCATTTTGCAGGTAAATCACGGTCCAAAGACACAGTCATCATCCGGAGTGCAACAAATGAGGTTGAACGCACCAAACACGACGTGCACTCCATTTCTCAACCGCACAGCTTGATCAACCACAGCGGCACAAGTAATTACAGCTCAGTATTAGAGAGACACAGGATGCAGACGTCAGTCACGTCGTTGGAATTAGCAATTTCCTGCGCAGCACACTTACGTCTCCGACAAAAAACCGAGTCCGGTTGGACGATGGGAAACGGACGTATCCAACGCAGAACAGGCGAACGCGATTAACCCTTAACCGACCGAGGGTATAGGATATCTCATACCATTTCCTATACTTTGGTCGCTAAAGGTTAACATGCTGTATGGCATGGCTTATTAGGTAGGTCAGTTTAAATATAATCCAACTTACATTGCGCCTCTGAGGAGTTCTCTTGAAGGGGCGCTATATAAATGTACAATTACAATTATCAGCATTGCAACCAGGGCCGCGTTAAATTGAGTGCAGACCCAGGTGCTGTGATCACCCTCCATTGGCCCCTCTGACAATCACCAGTTCACATACTTCTAACTGAAGGTTCCTCAAAACTGCAGGGCACAGGTGCAGCACCCTCAGCACTCGCCTGAATTAGGTTTTATTTGCAACCTAAACCAGACACTAATCACAATAAAATGGACACAAAATTGACAGTGATAGAGACATCACATGAACCGCAGGACCCTGACTCTCCATAAAATGCAATTTTTCAGGCACCTGAAAGGCATAAAAACTTGTCAGTCAACTCGCAATCATCTTTGAAATCTAGTCCACATCAATCACTAGATTTTCATTTTTATCAGAACTATTTTTAAAAAGTGTCAACACACACACACGCACGCATGCACACACACACCTACACACACACACACCTCCACACACACACCTATACACACAGACAGAAATGTGAATCTCAGGTGTTGGTTAGCAGTAAGAAGGTGAAAAACTGAGAGATATGCAGGTGTTTGGAAGTCAATGATGATATGAAAGCTCAATTCCTTGGACACAGTAACATGGAATGCACGAGAGTCCATCATGACAGATCTGCAGCCAAAAGACCCAACCCATAGTTCAGAGGCTGTGGGATGGATGAGAGGTGAAGGTAGGCAGAAGTGCTTATAAGTATTCTGTAGGTCAGACAGAGGTCAGTTTAAATCTAATCCAATTCTGAATTCAACTGGAAGCCAAAGCAGATAAACTGAATAAGTTTAAGGAGATTCTTTGAATAGATGTCGAAGCACCAAATGACTTATATAAAAATTTGGATGGGTTGAAGCCAACTGTGTTCAATATCAAATGTCTGCAAGAAAGATACTGAGTTGGCACAATAGCAGAAAACATATCAGACTATGGTACGAGCAGACCATATGCGATGTATTGCCCTGATATGACATGAACATGATATGCATAGGTTTAGTATTATATTGAGTCAGATTACGAGACTACTGTTCAGAGTCACCTAAGTTAAGTGCTTTTACAGTTTTCGATAGGCAAACAGCAAAGTCAATGCAGGAAGGAACGTTGAAATAATGCAATCATGAAGCAAACATAACTGGTTCATGGTCAAATTGTGAGATTGAATAGTAGCATGCAAGTGACGAAGAGATACACTCCTCAGATTTGACCATGCAAAATTAGTTGGTACCAAAGCCATATAAATATAAAGCTGGACTGATCAGTTCGTGCTATAGCCTGTAAAGCTTAATATCCTGAGAATGCCGGTGCTGCTGTAACTGGACTCCAAAGTGACTGATGGAATTGTTGAAGTGAAGATTGAAAAACAATAACAGGCTGCAAACAGATCCCTGTGGGACAGGTTTAGGACATTGCTCCCCCAGACATTACTTCTGCCATTACACCCAACCATTAACCCCCCAGGATTCCCCCTCCTCCATAGGATATGACCCCTGCCAATACCAATGGCATTTAATATAGGTGTGAGATTGTATCATAGTATTCAACTCTTAATTACTTAGAGTAAATTTTACGTATACTGACATTTACATTGCATCTTACAATAATCTCATGAAGATAAAATTTCACCTGGTAGTATCTATTAATTACATGAACATATGTACGCATTTATGTGTGCATGTACTACAATATCTTGCCTAATATAATTAGTTGTAATGCACCATCATTATGTATGCATGTATGTATCTATGTATACATGTGTGCATTTATGCATGTATGTAAATCCAGCGACAAAAGATGCAATGGAGGGGTAATAATGGCAGGGGATAATGGCAGCTATGGAATCTCCGGGATTGCCTTAGACTGTGCCAGAAAGAAGTAGCTGCTAGCCAAAAGTGTCAAAAGTAGCACCAAAGTTGAGGCATTACTAAAGGGCACAATCTTCCAATATCAATAGATAAGAAGAGGTTGTCCAATGTAAAGGTAAGAGCAGTCTCAATGGAGACTTAGCCTTTACAGTGGACCGATGGTTATGACTGAAGTTATATGAGATGAAATAATGTGTTTGCTGATCCGTATAGAAGCAAGAGACTTTCAAGAATCTTTGAAATGTTATTGAAGTCTCAAGTTTGACAGGCAATGGCTGATGTCCAGGTCAGGTTTCATAGGTAAAGGCGGCAGTACTATTTAAGCACATTAAAAACGTGATAGAAAACAGCCTTTGGCAAAAGACAAGTTAGCCAAATGAGCAATAGAGTGGGAGAAAACATTCTAGTGGGTAAAAATTCCAATATCATTATTACACCAGTGCCAGAATAGTTAGAGCCGCAGTTTCTTCGATCAGCAGTACGATGAGTACTTGAACATGGCGGGTTGACGATTCAAAAAGTAGATATTCACTAATATACAAAACTTCATCAATTAAACCAATTAAAACTTAGTGGTCCCTTTAACTCGCTCTGTAACAATGCAGAGCCATTCCCTTTCTGTGGTTGGTCCAACAACCTGGAACTGGCTTCCCTTGCCTATACAGCACCTCCCAAACACATTCAGTTTAGTCAACAGCTTTTTTCGCCTGGCCCTGGTCGGGAGTGCCTCTGAGTAGGGATCTTGAAGGTTGCTATATAAATTCCGATTGATGGATTGAAACAATTGTTCAAAAAAATTAGCTAATCAACAACCAACATCAACAATAATTTAACCACAGCAAGGCAAACAAGGCTGTTAGCAGCCATTGCCTTCATGAGTTGAACGGAATGAATCGACTAATCAATAAGACGGCAATTGCCATTTCTGGCAATCGACCAAATTTCTAGCTATTGCTTCAGGAGCCTTAGACCACAGAGCCAGAGCACTCTTCAGATAACATTCGATTGTAAAACTAGACTCAACGAATGTCTGCCTTGCTCACCTGCACTTCGAGCATCATGCGGAAGAGAAGAAGAATTGGAAGACCTTCGGTGGAACGATGAGCCGACGCTCACACAATCTGGAATGGTATGGAGTCCACCACCACCACCACTACCACCACCAGCACCACCCCCACCCCCATCATTGGAGGCACTATTCTTCAATGCTGAGCGCAGATCACACAACTCAGATTCCTAAAAAACAAGGCAACACGCATTACTGGACACACGGCAGCTTAGATCTCATTTACAGAAATCTACCGTAGTTCCGTGCATCGATATTTTGACAGGCGCCAACAAATCCATTTCAGAACTGATTACTGAACACTGTTCCAATGACATGTACCAACTTTCAACAATTCTGAAATGCTAGAAGCATAAAAATCATTTGAAAATAACTCAAATGTGTCGTTATGAAGGGTTCACTACGAACGACTCTCACCTTTTGGTCGATAATCGTCGTAAGTTGTTTCAATCTCTGCGTCAATCCTTCAATGTTCTGTTCGTACGTCCTTGACATCAACGCCTATTCAGAAACACAGACGACAGTTGCAATTCCACCGACATTTACACAAATGTCATTGTACGGTTGCCAAGTAAAGGAAGAACTTACCAGTTTTCCTGTACAATGCACTAGATAAACACCATTATAGATACATAGGAGGAGCCTTGATTTTAGTCTCACATTGTACTATATTGCAGCTAAATTCAACAAAATGTAACACAAATAACTGGCTAAAATGCTGCTATTTCAAGCTGGTTCAAAATTATGGGCAAATGTATAACTTCTGATTAGTTCTTAAAAGGCACAAATAATATTTTTTCCATATAAATACATATATGTGGGTTGGGGATGGATAGTAACAGGAATCTACTCATTGCCTTCGTCTCAACGAAGAAATATGAGACAATATAAAATATACACATAATTTAGTGGGAGCCCAATACGCAGTTAAAGATCTTTCAATTCACTTTTATAACATGAACAATTAAATCACCATTCCATCAAACTAGTCAAAGTCTTTAGTTTCATGGTCACTCTGCTTTTACTATTGTCGCTCTTGTCATTGTCTTTTGATAAAAAAATGGATACTGGTTTACATTCGTATAATTAATATTGTGTTTACATTTTCACTCTCTGGCTAGGGTGCTAAATTGTTATTTTTCAAAGCATCACTTAATTAAATTGACTATTTAATTATAGAAAAAACTGACTGGTAAACATGTTATTTGAATGTAATCATCCCTTTGTGAAACATTATATCAAGAATATAATGCGTACACACCTACACACACGCACATTATAAACACAACACAGCACATTTTTTCTTAAATTAGCTGCATAAGCCTGCACACAGTACTTAGTAGGAGGGACATAACCCTGTATGTTACATGCATAGCTGTACAGTGTACACAAGTATTACACATTTATGTATTGTATGCAATGAGGTACAAACATGTATGCATATGCATATACGATATATATATATGATATACGATATATGTAAATATATGACATATTATATATTATATTATATATACACATATATAAACCTTCCTCTGACGGCAACCACCATCATCACCTGCCTATCCAATGTTACAGCAGCAGCAAAGGCCACATCTCACTGACTGACTCATCAAGCATCCTGTGCACAGTAGGCATATTATTGCTCAAGCTGGTTTAGTACCACTGCATCAAACTAAGCCTTAATGGAAAATGATACCCACGCAAACCATCTTTCCACCCATGCCAACCCTCTTTCCACCCATGCTAACCATCTTTCCACCCACGCAAACCATCTTTCCACCCATGCCAACCATCTTTCCACCCATGCTAACCGTCTTTCCACCCACGCAAACCATCTTTCCAACCAGTGTCCATCTCTTTTCTTCTATTGTATCATCTCTACTTCTATCGTATCATATTATATTGCTTAGGTTTACATAACACCTCTCACAGTACGACTACTCAGAGGCGCTCTAAGCGCAGAAACTAAAGGAGAATGCCTTTAAAGAACGAGAGAATGACCCGAATCATTAGTTTAGTTTTTAGTTTAGTTCCCCACCCCGCCCTTAGTTACGGGCGGGGTGGGGAAAGATCATACCAAACAGAAGGAGCAAACACAAAGATGTGACGTTTAGTCAAACGACTTCAGCAAATGCGAGAAATGGCAAGAGCAGTCCTAGACCTGGGAAGAAAAAGACGAAGACAATCTCAACATCTCCACTACCCATATATATTCCTGATCATCTTTAAATGTTCTTATACTCTGCAGCAAGGAAGCAGTCAACATCAGATTTTCGCTGTTGCTGAGACAAATGTCAGGTTAATGATAAAATCAATAATAAATAATACGCCAATAAATTAATTACGACTATCCGACACATGTGCTAAACTCACGTTCACATTCAGCTGCGTTTTCAGGCTGACGATCGTTTCTTTTGCCGCTTCCAATTCATGTTTCAGCTTTCGTAACTGCCAACCAATCAGACACAAGCTTTCATTACTGAGAAAGAAACATGCATATTATGCAACTAGACATTTATATAGAGCCTTCGCTTGACTGACAAGTTAATCGAGTAATAGATTTTTATAAGCTTTACGAAGAATTGATACCCACCCACCCATCAGTGTGTACACGGAATATCTTTGATCGAATCAGTTCGGAAGACAAACATGGAAAGACCTTTCTAAACTGGATGGAAGATGAATCCAGGATGGATAAAAAAAATGCAAATTCCGATCAGGGGCTTTGGCTTGGCTTGCATAGTATGTGAAACTTAGCACCGTTGAGCCACCTCCAAATATTTACCAGTATTATAGCAGTCATATTCTGCCTTAATTTTTAAGCATAGGAACAAGACCAGAGGGTAAGGAGGAGATCACATTTCTCAACTTCCAACTTAATAAGCTCCACCCTGATTCGCACCAGAGAGAAACTGGGCAGCAACCTTGAAGAGTAGAAGAAACCCTATATAGACCACATTTGAACACGATGACAAAAACAGTCAGAGCCTCTGGCTACGTAAGTAACCACCGATGTGCTTTGAATCTCCACTGTTCATCTGATAAAATGAACTCATATAGAACATAATAAGCTTGTTGGACAAAGAATCATTCACAGCAAAATATCAGGTGTACATCTGCAAAATATCGGTGTACAACTCTGCATCCTTATTCATCTAAGTCAGTTGCAAAACAACTGCTGAGTAGGAGAGACACACACAGACAGACAGACAGACAAGACAGACAAACGAACAGGCAGCCCGATAAAGATGCAGATGCACAGACAGAAATTAAACGAAGATATAATTCTATAGATGTGTTTTAGTCAGTGCCAAAAAGCAAGTCAGTTCAAGAGTTACTAGAAGTACGTAGCAGAAACATTGCTTCTGATCTTTAACATCCATTTAATTATATTTTCATTTAATTTCAAACTGACCAACCGCAGCACGACTACAATTCAAAGTACAAATAGATGATAAGAAGTCTTTACAAGAGTCGAATTCAAATGTTTGGCAGCCATGCAAGGGGTCCATCAAGTCCAACTGCTCGTTTTGCCAACGCCATCTGCTGAATGGAAGGTTGAGTGGACCTTTGGGAGAGCAGCAGGAAGCAATCCGACATCCAAGTGACCTTCATGCCATCTGGATTGTAACCATAGCCCACACCCCTCCCTGCCCAATAGACGTGAACCCAACAATAACAACTGATGCACTGAATCCTTTGTGACCAGATGAATCACTATGAAGTGAATCCCTATGACTAGCAAATCTTTATATGGATAAGATGACATGAAGTGCTGGCCATGAATCTCTTGGAAAACATGCTCAGTTTTTATACACGAGCTCTTTGACTTTCCGATTCTTTCGAAATCCCAAACCGTATAGCCACTCCCTTTATTATGAAAACACAGCCAAGACATAACCAAAATAAAACGGAGGCAGTGGAAACAGATCGGATAGCATTTCCAAAATCAAAACGATCCTTTCCCTTGATTCATTCTTGCTAGGAAACCGGAAGTGCAAAGTCCCTGGAGAGCTATCACTTTCTCTAGTGCACAAACGCCAGAGTGTCTGACTTCACACCATATGCATGGCTAAACCACATACATGGCTAAGCCATATACACGACTATAGGACCAATACAAGGCTAAGCCATACATGTGGCCAACACTTAAAGTATTCTTCTCTCATCTCTATATCGAATGGTTTCTGTAGCTCCAATGGATTAGTATGAACACAATGAAACAAAGAAAACTTCAAGCAAACTCATTGGTGCGGAAGCATATTACCTCCCTGAAATTCCCTGCCATCCATTTCGTTAAAATATTAAGCACCTTAAAATGATGAAAGAAAAGTCAAAGGGCATGTGTAGAAAAAAAAACACACAACACAGGTTGTATACATATTTCAAAGCGTAGAACATATAATTACATCAATCTTTACACATGTTGCATATTTCAAAGATTATATAAGCAGAGCACAAGTAAAATTGTTCTAAACTTTATACACGATGCATATCCTGTATTGCAGAAAATATGGTAGTTTTTACGTTGTTATCTATCTCAAATATCATTCGTGATGTACAGAAAAAGCTGAAACTGAAACTGTACAACTGCCTGAATCCTTCGTCATCTATCTTTTTAAATGACTACTCAATCACACTTGTGATGTTTAGCGCAAGTGACTTCATCTCTACATGTATGTGTAAGAACATTGAGATTATACAGAAGACTTTGTATTAGCATCAGCCAACACTGAAAGCCCAAGATACTATTATTCAAAAGCAGATAGCATCTTTTTGTAGCATCTCAGCTCATTTCAAGCTTCTTAAGTTCCCTAGGGACTAAGGTGCCTCAATACTTCTGTTTACTTTGCTGACCACCCATCACAAGATGATTCATAAGCGAGTGTGTGTTTAAAAGAACTAAGTCTATAGAACAGCTAACATGCACAACGTTAACCTAGAAGCACACACTCAAACACACACACACACACGCACGCACGCACGCGCATGGATTGATGGAAATGCTTACAGACAACAAAGTAAACCATATGAGGGAGGAGAGGTAGAAAAAGGAAAAAAGCTACTGGTAGAAACTGGAAGGCTAGTTAATAAGACGAAAGATGAGAAATCTGTCAGACAACAACAGTACCCAAAATAGATAGATGATGACACACTGTGCAGGACTAGACACGTGAGAAGTAGAAGAAATTAGAGGTGGATGAGCAGCATAACTAGAGGTAGGAGAGGGAAGAAGAGCTGGAAAACGGAGAAATGCTGGAAGAGGAAACAAAGGAATAGGAGAATGAAATGAAAATAACAGCATTGGCGATGCTGCAGACGATAATAAGATAACATTAATACTGAACATGATGATGATAATTATCGCCACCATGACAACAGAGAAAGTGATAGCCCGCTAAATGATCCCTGAGGTAGGCAACTATGTACAGTGAAAGTGACCCGATGAGGTGGCACCAGGCAGAACCCGCAATTATGTAGAGAGAGCGAACTTGAAATGGTGAAAAGAAAATATGACGCCATCAAGAGAACATGATTCAGTGTAATTACCTCAATGCCCTGCTTCTCCTCGGTCTACAACAGAAAAGACCAAAGTAAACATCAAGAGCCTACAACTAGACAATTATGTCAACAATGCTGCAGTCATCGTTTACTACTCAATACACTAATTAACTCGATGACGGCATTCAACAATTATTCTAATTTTTCTGTTAATTGTAAATTACGTGAGTCAGTTGATGATGATGTAGGATAAATCGCTCGGATATCTCCATATCTAAACATTCATTCGGAATCATATCAAACTGAGAATTTCTAACATTCCTCAGCCTTGGTTAATTCAACAGAGAGTATCCGTAATTTATAAATTAATTTATAAATTAACAAGTGACCATCATGTAGGTGTGAACAAAGTTCTATTTGCTCCATCTGTTTATTTTTAATTGATACTATTCGCCAGGTTAGACAAATGCTCGGGGTTCAAATCTACTGTTTCAAGAAATGTAGTCGGGCAACTTGGTCAAATGTGTAAACAGATTATAAAGGATTTAGAACTTAAACATCCTGAGCTTCTTTTGTGACCCCAGACTCCATCCTTGCAATTTGAAGGTATCAACCACCCCACCAACTCGACAAGAACAATGCACTTAATTGTGTATATGTATATGTCAATAAGCATTCCCCAACCCCCATTCAAAAGAACTTCATTTGTCTATCAAGACAGAGTGGGGTAAACAATATACAAATAAATAAGTAAGCAAAACCATATGTCGCAATACAGCTATTCATAGGCAAGGAGCATATTTTATCAGGTTGTAACAAATATTAGGATTTAGCAAATTGCCGAACTTTCTGTCTAAAAATCGGTCAAAAGAGGAAGGATCTAGTCGGTCGCATTTGACACAGTGTAGGGTCTATAAATCATCCAAAATGTGGTTTTCAACTGATGAAAAGCTTAGATTGTTTTGAAGGGGCGCTATATATAAATATTACCCAATGAATGAATGAAAATCATTTCAGGTTTAGGCAGATCCTAAGCAGCACAACTTAATGCAAGTTGAGCACAATAAAATTAATTTTAGTTTTCCATCTGAATTTGTTTCATCTTTTCAACTCTTCAGCCTGTCATCTTCTGACGCAATTTCTATTTCAAAGTTGCATGCTCAGCATAGCACTCAGTGCACAAAGCTAAATTCCCACACGTCTTGCTCTTCAGAGTCTGACATTTCCTCCCAAGACATTTGATCAGAAATAAAACAAAGCCTGTCGAAAGAAAAGCCCTTCGCCTATGGTCCTATACTGCAGCAACAACAGGCAGATGCAGCTGTGCCGGGTGTGTCCAATCTGTCAAACAGCTATAGACCAGCAGACCCAAAATATCTAATGAATGGTCCTCAGATGAATGACAGGACCAGCAACATCAGACCTCCTGGAATCATAATATCATAAGTCAGGAACATCAAGTATTAACCAGCACTAGGGCTGCCAACCGTCCCGGATTCGCCGGGACAGTCCCGGAATCGACCCTGTGCGTCCCGTGTCCCGGATTGATCTCAAATTGTCCCGGAATTTGGGTCCAGAGATTCACTTAGCACAATTATTGTTCCTATTAATTTTTGCTTACTAAACTAAGTCATTTGTACGATGATTGTTACTTCCTGCTCTCTATCAGACCTATAAGATTACATTGTTGGCTGAACTGCGGGATTTATAAAGTCCTTAAAACTTTACAAATCACTGACACTCGGTTTTCGAATAAGCATAATTATTGTGTACAGTTTTAATGGTTTTTTGCGAGAGAGCGTTCAGCATTATGAACGATCTGTTGTCTAACAGAATTGCAATTACCTGAGCACCAAGAGCTCACCGACCTTATTAAAGCACAACTGTTAGCGTGATTTCTGCAACTTTGTGCCCATGGATGCAATGTTCTGGGTTTGCTTAACGCACTTAAGTAGGCACTATAATATATTAGGCCTAAGTATATAGGCGCTACGTTTAATATAAGTCTTAATCTGATGAGCCTAGGTGACTGGAGTCTGAAACGTTTCTTCTTGAATTTGACTCCTGTCTTAAATTTAGGCCATAAAATTATGTATTTTGAAGATTTGTCTGAAATTATTAAGGACTTTTTAGTAGATTGTAGATGTAGATTCTAAACTGGGCTGACACAACATTTGTTACATTATGCGCTTCTGTGGATTGTGTAAATTGGTAATGGCACATCGAGTGGCTGAAGGCGTCCCGGAATGGCAAAATCAAAAGTTGGCAGCCCTAACCAGCACAACCATCATCTACACCGTTACTACCACCAGACTCTTAGAAACTAATATTAAACTGCTGCCAGCACAAAGAAAATTTCTCAGCAGATGTATAGTTATTCCAATTTACCAAAATATTGGCTACAGAGAAAGTTGTAAATATGAACTGTACATTAGTATGTAGTCATGTATCTATGCATTTATGTATTAATGTTTTAGAATATGTATTAATGTAAGTATGTATTTATGTACCTATGCATTTATGTATTAATGCTTTAAAATATGTATTAATGTAAGTATGTATTTATGTATACTGTATTGTATCTATTCAGATCGGTACAAGTACATAACTGTACCTGGACATTTATATAGAACCTTTAATGGACCTCTTGAAAGTTTTAAGAGTTTGGAAATAACTGGTTTATTGTGTGCTCTGTTGAAATTAATCTTCAATGTAATAAATGGCCAAGTAGGTAATCTTACCTCACCCTATAAGCTCAACTATTTTCTAAATAACGGTATTAAACTTGAAGCACAAGAAGGAACACAGGAAGAATGAGCTTTATAACTTTCCAAACATCACAAAAGGTCAAACCTAAGAGGATGTTTTGCTTTCACATATCGATTCATGAAACCTGAACTCAGGCAGTTCACAACCAACGCCTTGATATAAAAAAGTGAACGTTATATATACTGTGTATCATAGTCTGACTCCCCAGGTATTTTTCTTCAATTCTCATATGGTATATAGCTCAATCCAGATGCCTTGCCTGTCTAAGACCCTCTATATAAAATGGACTTCACCATCAGTTCGCTCTGCCTTTCTCTTTGACATTTCCTCATCTTTCTATCATGTCAGGTCCTGTCTTTTTCTCTCTTTTGTCGATCACACTGGGAGTGCTTCTGAAACGTTTTTACTGAGAGAAGTGCTTTCTAAATGGGCACATACAATACAACACAATGCAATGCAATACAATACAACACAATGCAATGCAATACAATACAATATGAGATTCAACATCAGATGTGGAACTGAAGTGGATGAACAGGAACAGCAGAAGGTCAACTCAAGTGTCTTAATAAGACTATATTAGACTTAACACAAGTTAACAGCCAGGGTTTAAAGTGGGTTGGAATGCATGGGAATGGTGCTCTTGAAATTCATTGCTTGCATTCCCCACTGCTCACCATGTGTGGAACCCTGGAAGCACATGCATTCCAATAAAACTCTTCTTTGACCTCTTTTGCTCACACAAACCACTTTAACCACTGTTAGCAGCAGAAGTTAAATGGAATTGCCTCACAATGTACATGTTGATATAAATAGAAAAAGAGTTGTTATTTTCACAAAAAACGCAATCCTTCTGGGTGCAAATAATTGAGCTCTCTTATCTCAAGCCACACTGCAGTTGCACTGGCGAGTCAACTAAAGACAGCTGTTGAAAGAGAACTTTCTGAAATAGATCTCTGAATCACCACTCCTACGAATTATAAACAGGTGCCAGTAGAAGACTGGAGACTAAGGAGCCAGATGCTAATCAAATGAAATCCTATCTGCACTAATCTCAGGAATATGAGGACAGGATCTAATTTTCAATTTCATTAGTGCTCAGAGGGTTCTGTTGACTCTGTCTTTGTCTCTGTTCTCCCTTCCCACCCTCCCTCTCCTCTTCTTTCTCCCTCCCTACCTCTCACAGGTGTATGTATGTGTATGTATGAGCACTTGATATAGCGCCCACTCAAGATTTCTCCTCAGGAGCACTTCCAATTACAGCACGGACACTAAATCAGAGTTTCATGTTGAAGCGCACTAGCAATTGCGAGTGAATGACATGCTCAGGGTCCCTATGTGGCAGCTTGACGTGGATTCGAACCTGCAACCTTCGAGCACCGAATATACATACTACACCACCGATCAACTGAAGCCAGTTCAGTCTCCGGATGACTTCTTTATAACTGACTGCTCCTCATTGGCACTGACTGGTTTCTAAAAGAATTCTAAACACACTGGTTTTAAAAAATCTTTATAAGACTCATTAAGCAATACTGAGAATGTTCTTTATTATACTGACTGTATATCTGCACTTTGGTTTAGATGGTTCTAAACAGAGTAAAGCACTCTATTGACTCCAATTATAAACATTCTGCGTTGGAAATTGTCTGCTAAAGTAATAAAACGGTCATGCAGGCACGGGCGCTGGGTGGCTGCTTTTTATCAGACCCGCACAAGAACCCATCAAGCAAAATCCCTTTAACAACAACAAAATACAACCAAAAAGACCTTGAAACCCAACTGGTCCTCTAAAACCTCCATAACGGTTTGGCTTTCACGAAACTCCTGTAATTTACTGATTTGCAAGCCTCTTACTATTGCCTGGTTTTCACTGTTCTCAATGTCAGTGCTGTTCGATGCTTCATAACCGGCTGCATATAATCGATGACTAACTGGCTGTTTTTCTTATGATCATATTTCGTGGTGATAGAAATTATTCCGTTTCCCACACGAAATCCCAAATGATCAATTAGTAGTTCTACAGAATCATTCTGGACAATGTGTGTGTTTGCCAGAGATCCTAAAGGCATACTAGGCATGTTGGCAGTTTGCCCAAGGTCGAAAATAATGGCATTGCTGGTCCATTCAGTTTTCTATAGTGATCACATGTATTTGCCACCTAGGAATAAAGAAGCCTAATGCCATACATTTTCAGTTACATTTGTTCGAATACAGTATAAAACGCAAACACACATTTTCAGTTACATTTGTTAAAATTTAGTATAATACATGTGTTCGAATGTAGTATAAAAAGAAAACACATAATTATGGTATACGCATAAACCCACACACACGCATACAAATCTATTAAGTAACAACATAAAACAAACACAAAGGGGTTATTAAATTAAAGTGTTATTACATCCTTTACTTAAGAGTGCCCTGTCTTGACATGGTTTCAATAAAGTAACATTGATTGATTGGTAACACCCCCACAAAACAGGCATACTCACAATTACAGTATCTGAACAGGAGGGTACATAAAAGGTGAGCACTGCATTAAGTTTATTGGTACATAACTCAACAAACCCTCACCCCAACATTGGCAAATACAGATTTGCTCAACATACATAGCCACCCACAAAAAACCACAGGCATAAAAGAAACAAAGGCACATAAACTCTGCTTCACCAAAAGCATGTCGACGGGGGGGGGCTCTATTCTTCAGATACACTTAACTGGATGACTCACCTGGCATACAACATCATAATAAGAAAACTGTCTGGAACCATTGTTAAGCCAACCATAAAGGGCACTCAACAAGTCCTGGATCATCCTCCGCATAAGCATCACTCATTGTTCCAATTGGTATACAGCCATCAAAACATTGCTCTGGGGGGCTGATGAATGTTTCTTGAAGTGGAAGAATACAAATTTGCAATTCTCATCACAATCTTCTTTCCCAACCTGGACAGTTTTTAATGGTTTAATTCACCTCCAGGTGGTTTTAGTAACGGATATAACCTTCACGCTTGACTACACAACTCCTCATTACCGATTAAAGATCATTATAACTTCCTCTCGTGTGTTCTGTATAAGCACATCTAACCCTAACCCAATGGCATCGAGCACCTACGGGCATTGGTCCCTCGGTTGTTGATGATGATGACATCTATTAACTTATAATATTTTATCCTTGCGTTGTTGTGACAGACTCCGTAAATGCCAGGAGCACTATATCGTCTATTTAAATTGAGTCTGTGTCAGCAGAGTACTCGTAATAAATGAATTGTGGGGCGTGGTGGTATAGTGGTGAGTTCGGTGCCTTGGAGCTGTAGCGTTCCACATTAGAATCCACCTCAAGCTGCCGCAAAGGGACGTTCAGCAAGTCCCTTCACTTGCAATTGCTCGTGCACTTCGGCATGAAACTCCGATGCAGTGTCCGCGCTGTAATCGGGAGCGCTTCTGAGTAGTAGTAGACAGCTTGAAGTGGAGCTATAGCGAATGCAAGAAATAAATAAATTGATTGATTGATTGCCTTCTATAACTTGTGAAAACACGATCTAATCCGTTTCGATCTAATCCGTTTCGATCTAATCCGTTTCGATCTAATCCGTTTCGATCTAATCCGTTTCGATCTAATCCGTTTCGATCTAATCCATTTCGATCTAATCCGTTTCGATCTAATCCGTTTCAATGAAAGGAACAGAAGCGGAAACATTTAATAAAGTCTGGGTTAAAAATCTGAACTCACCGAAGTGGAGAAGACGGAAGATGAAACGGAAGCCAGCGACACAAAAGAACCATGATCTGTAAAGAGAGAAGATTGAAACGAGATCAAAGAAGATCAAAGAGAAAATTAACTTAAACAGCAAATCCAAAGGTAAATATAGCAATGCAAACAGCAAGACATCATCTACTGCCACTTCAAAGCATGCAGATGAAAGTAAACTGACTCAGACTTTAAATTCAGACCAAACTACTCTACAAACATTAAAATACTCTACAAACATTAAAATACTCTACAAACATTAAAATACTCTACAAACATTAAAATACTCTACAAACACTAAAATACAAACAACTTAGAAGCACAAAAAATCGATCGTAATCACCAAGTGCATACTTAGTTTCAAGGAAACTTTTTAAAGCAATGAAAAGACTTATTAAAATGTTAATATCCAATCAAGAATATTTTATCCAACCTAACGTGACTGTGCATTGTGCAATCTATCCTTTCAAACAATAATCCAATCTACTTCTTATAAAATAAACTAGGAAATAAGATAAAACTGATAAAAAATCAATTTTTAAAAAAATGGTCAGACAAAAGTTAAGCAGAACTACACACAAAAAGAAATGCAACTGCCTTCTGTTTTCCAATAAATTAGCCAACCACCGTAAAAAAAGGTTTACACTAGTACTATGATCATTCATCTACACCACTACCGCATAATAATGTGAGTTCACAGGAGCTAAACTGACACCAACCAGCCGGCAAAAATGAGTGATGAATTACCTTACCCTACCAATTTTTAATTAGAATCTAAAATCCTTTCATACTTACACAATGTCTTTTACCACCCTTGGTTTAATATATCAATCATCTGCAAATATTATGTTCCCTCCCGCTGTGCCTGCTGTTCATGACCAATGCACCAGGAAGCCCTTCAATCATAATCCTTTTAACAATTGATATACCTCCCAAATGCCATGAGCAAACGGTCCGACATTTTCATAGAAGCTCCTGGGTGGCCAAAAACAACACTCCTAGAATATCTTATCAACAATCTCCAACAGGTTTCCATAATACACCATTTACCAGCCATCTGGTGACCCCTCCGGCGAAAAACAAGCAATTGTACTTGTAGGTTGGAATAAAGTCGAAACCCACACGAATAGCAAATTTATTGACAGTTTAAGTAATCACTTTTCCCAACCCTGCAAATTTATGGACGAATTAAACAAATCACTGTATTACAAGCTCTGGAATTCGCATAAAATACAGTGTGGAATGTTTGAAATGGTATACATGTCGGTAGGTATTTTTGCCTGGCTCCAGGCTAATGAACTACTGATAGCAGTACACTAAACAAACGGGTGGATTGCCTGCAGGAACGCACAAGGCATGGGTGAAACCCATTTAACTAAGACCAGCGGGTCCTCTGCACAGTAAACCAAAGAAAAAAACCGGTGAGGGATGATTGCAAAACATCATCACGTAAATTAGACTCTGAGTTGTACGAAGCGTTAGAAATGTGGGCTTGTCCAAACCCAGTTGGAAGACAATCTGATAGACAAAAAGATCA
Organism: Lumbricus terrestris; assembly: GCA_949752735.1. Taxonomy (NCBI): domain Eukaryota; kingdom Metazoa; phylum Annelida; class Clitellata; order Crassiclitellata; family Lumbricidae; genus Lumbricus; species Lumbricus terrestris. The sequence continues at coordinate 37,775,786 of OX457040.1, forward strand.
GAAACGCATACAAAGACACGCACAGCTACATACACACAACCAAGAGAGGGAAATAAAGCAACGAGCGTATATGATATTCTGCATTGGTGCCAGCTGCAAACAGTCAGAACAATTACAGTGATGCTTCGGTATGGAAGAACAATAATTCCCGAAAGTAGCACCTGGCATCAGTCTACACTCTGCTATGTTATAAATAAACAGAGCCACAACCACATGGAACTTACTACACCCTGGTGGATAATGGCCGTAATCAGTCTGACCTGCCTGCAATAAACATCAATCTCCTCGTAGTAGAAGCAGGGCTTAAAAACAACTTTACCAGGAAGATATCTCCGCTCAAACTCAAGACACGTTTGTTTAAAGTTTGTGCACTCAATTCTCTCTCCCAATACTTTTTTTCTGCTCTTCCCGTTTCAAACGGAGACTGATCTAGTTTACTTGACAGGTTTTCATTATAGGTAATCTGTTCCTTTCACATCAACTGAGCTGAAATCTCAATCAAACATTTCTCATCCTGCTGACTGCATTGCATTCATATCCTACAATGTCCAGGCAATAACGAAGGTTTCTAAATACTGCAATCGCCCAGAGTTCCATGTTTTATCAACCAAGAACCTCAGTTTGAAAGAGATCCTCATGCTGATCTAGGGGTACAATGATTTAATTACAGAGGACAACTATTCATATCTTGATACACATTTCTTATGACTCTTTATTTATCTGCTACCTGACGAGCAATGATCTGGGTCCCAAAGGAGGGAGACACAGAAGAGGGAGACCAAGGAAACTCTGAATGGAGAGTGGAGACTGTGCAAGAGGATTTGCGATGTCTGGAAATGACGTGGAACGGCGCTGTTGAGATGGCGATGGACAGAGAGGAATGGAGAAACTGCGTTGCCCAATGGACAGCTCTACCCGGAAAGGACTAAGGTCTAATTTACAATACATGATTTTATTCAACCTTGATCAAATTGACAAACCATGATTCATACTACCATGTATTATGACAACAGGCTTGTGAACATCTATGCACTGGGAGTGTGTGCATATGTGCGGCACTTAATTAATCTACGATTTCTATATAATATATTACCACTAAGCAAATTTGCTACAGAAAGACGAAAGAACTGATGACACCTACGTTCTTCATCCAACGCCTGGTGTCTCGACAGCCTCGAAATGGAATTTCTCGACTTGACTAAGGAGCTGCCATGGGCGTCATATCCTGAGCTCAATGTTGGAGTGGCACACGTCGGTGAAGGACAGTCACCAACGACCGGCGTACTACACTCCGACTGACGCGACGAGTCGGTCCGTGAATAACCAGAGAACGACGTCTGCGGCGTCAACGTTCCTCCGGACGAACAATGATGGAGGTCGAAGCTTGGAAGCGACCCGGCCACCGGCAGCCGAGGGGACGACGAGTAGCCGCCGGGGAATCCCTCCGACGGCATCGGACTCCTTAACCCGATCCGACTGCACGACCTTGCGAATCGAATCTGCGCCAAGACGTTCAGCTTGGCCGGCGCGTTTCCGCTCGAATCAACCGTCGGGAGCGACTCCACGGAAGTGAGGCTCGTGCTGTCGCCGTCGTCGCAGCCGATCATGTTCCTACGCAGGGAATTCCCCATCGTCCGACTGCAGATCTGACTGAGAGGCCTCGAGGGTACGTAGCGGGGCGACAGAAACCCGGCGATTTCCGACGTCGGCGGACGAAGTTCTCGGTCGCTGACGGACGGTGACGTCATCGTCGTCATCATGACAACGTTGTGGTTAGCGTCTTTCGTCAACTTTCCGTCGTTTGTCGGTTTTTCCGACGTTTCGTGTCCGATCGAGTTCAACGAATTGCTTGAGCTGACCGTCGTGAAATAATCCTGGACGGTGATCGGACGAAAGCGACGAACGCTCAGAAGTGGAATATCGGATTGAACAGTCGGCAAATTCTGGGACGATCCGCCGTCCTTGGAGCTTTCGGTGTTCAGAGGTCGATCGGTTAGAACGCTGAGGGGAGACGGTCCCCTGTGTACCGACGAGTCCACACCTTTTCCAAGCTTGCTCATCATCAGGTTGGCATGGCTTAAGGATGTTGGGAGCGAAATTCTACTCGAACTGGGTCTGGACAGAGGTTCCCTAAGTCTATTGGCCCCACCTACTGTTGACGACGCACCGTCCTCCTGTCCAACCAATTTATCTGGGTGTGGGTCACCTTCGTTTTGCATCCAAGTAGCAACTCTGTCGGTGAGTGAAGACGGACTGGCAATGTTGAATACTGACACGTCTCGATTCTGAAAGACTTTTACTTCGGCTAAACAGTCATCAGTCTTTTGATTTTGCAAGAGATTTTCATTTCTAGTTTTACTGACGTTGTTATTGCTCTTTGGAGGAGGAGTCGCACGATCACTAGGCAGAATTAAACTAGAAGAAGCTGTACTTCCAGGCATTTCGACAAATTTTGCTCCCAGCTGGTCGACATTAGTGCCTTCAACGTTAGCGGGCAGCAATTGTTGGGGCATTGCTCCCTCTGTACTACAATGTCTTCCTGGCAGACCAGTAGAGTTGTTGGTGAGATCGGAGTCAAATGTCTGAGGGGCTGAACCCATACGATCACCAACCGTTTCTTGCTGATGAATTGAATTATTAAAAAATGAACCGTCCTCGGCTTTGTAGCTTGCGGCACCAAGATTTTCTCTGAAACAGCCAAACATTTCTTTTGTAAAGACATTGTATTGTATTGTATATGACCATTTATAAAAGCATTTATATGTAAGAAGTGCTCCCAGTGCTATCAACCACAAGAGAAAATTACACTGTACATCTATTCTTCTCTTGGCATAACATCAAATGTGTAACAGAAGAGAGAGATAATTAAGTAATAAAATATCAAGTAGTCAATATAGAAAGTCTTTCAGTAGAATAAAAGCCTGCAATTCTTTCCATTCCTCTTAAAATAATTTACGAAATCAGAGACTAAAATACATACCCTACGTATACTTCTCAACATCAGCATTTATTTATTTAACGAGATGCGCTGCTGACCTTCATACATGAGCTGCTGTATAACTTGCAACTACACTACCATTCCCTTCCCATCAAAGCAACAAACTGACTAGCCTTAGAACTTTACCACGACAATTATTCCAATTATTCCCGCACCTACCGAGTGCTTTCATACCATTACCAAAGTGTGGCCGTGATGACGCAATTTCTAAATTGCCCACAGGATTGCCAGAATGCCAAACCCCCATTCGAAGAGAGAGAGATGAGATGACAGAAGCAATAATGAGGATGACAAATTTAACCTGAATTACCAGGTACTGGCTTTGACAAACACGACAACATTCAGGATACGGCCTAATATAAGCTACTGGGGGAGGGAGGGCCATCTTTCAGTCACCTAAACTCAGACCTGATGACTTCATCAACAAAGAAAAACAGACTGATCTGAGCATCTCCGTGGCTCAGCTGGTTGCAGACTTGCAGTGTGGCCGATAACAGAAACACAGTGACACAAGGATGCTGCCATATGAAGTCTATAATTGGGAATAATAAGCTGTTATTGGGCGCACGCTAAGCAGAATCTTGATGCCAACAATTAGGTTAATTAGATTACAGTTAAGTGCATCCCAATACAAAGACCTGTCTTTGACATAGTGTGATGCAATTGTAGTGTCCGCATGTGATGATGATGAAGGCAGCAGTTCCATTGGCTGCTATACCACCAATGATGAAAGGAGTTATGTGGTTTCTAGTGCTGCCATCCTCACAGACAAGATCCTGAGAACGCACTGCTACACCATCACATCCCACATGCCTGCATACGACGTATGCAGACATGTGGGATGTGATCACCATGTCAATCACCAACATCACCACGCCTCATACTGGTCTGACTGGGTCACCTTCAGAAGGAAATCTTGAAGCAGGAACATATAAATTTTACATTTTAATATTATGCCAGTTCCTGTGGTCAGTCATTGCACATAACACTTGTTAATAATCACACTCCATTGGGTTCTACTCCTTGTTTTATTCCACATTTTTTTGGCATCAGCCTTCATTACACAGTTTATCCCACACAAACTCTCTAATATTACATCCCTTGAAAACTACTCCTTCGTATCTTGCACTTTGCAATGCTCTGTTAAACATCTGACGTAAAGGTTTCCTCTGTATACCTTTCACACTGCCAACACATGCTGTTAAAATGCACACTCTGCAGAGTGTAAAATGTACACTCTACATGAATTAAGATGCTAAAATTAGTATTCAGGACTGGAGGGTATAATACAATCCTAAAGCATGGGTATCAGATAGTAGAAGACGGCACATGAGGTAGTAATCAAGAAGGAGTATCACACCACACACCATCCAGTTCTATTACTAGCATCACTGTATACAGAGCAGCACAATGATAAGCCACAAGAGAGATGGGCAATGGCCACACTAGGTAGAGCAGGTCCTACCTACTGACCTGACCTAACCAACTTAGAACAGGTGTCCTCCATATATAAAAGTTCAGGCTCATAAGCCAGTGGCCATAATGATTCATCAAGATACTGTTCATCTCCTGAGCACTGAGGACACCCCAGGACCAGGGTCAAGAGGCACATTTGCTCCGCCCTCCTGCCCTATTTGACCCCCCTAATATATTCTGTCAGCTGCCCTACCTGGCCTCCACCCCTTAACACGTGGGAATTATGGTTTAATGTGGACCAGTTCAGAAGAGACCAGAGATGACTGGAGAACAGAACAAGTGTCCAACAGAGTGGCCACCACCAGTGTAAAAGAAATGGACCATCAGTCAGTCAGTCAGTCAGTCAGTCAGTGGTCTCAGACTGTGTGACTGATGTCTCAGATATAAACTGCACCTGCTGCTGGCCAGGACGACTTTAACTGCACTCTGTAATTAAATGCAACTTTAACTTATAGTAATTATATCCACCATGGTTTATATATAGATTCTGCTTAAAACATGTATACATTATTACACATGCACATGTATAATGTTTGTATATAATATATATATATATATATATATATATATATATATATATATGGTACATGAAGGCATAACTTCAGAACTATATAAGTAATTTTTAAATGCCTTCACTATATAAGTAATTTTTAAATGCCTTCAGGTAGACAATTTATGGAAACTGGTTCAGTACCAGACAACACAGCAATGTTTAAAGTGTAGAAAAGGAAGTGCTTGGACGCCCTTCCTTTTCCAGGCTGTGCTGGCCTAATAAATGGCAGGACGGTGTGCAGATTTGAAAATAAGTGCATGGACGCCGTCCATGACCGTCCAGATACTTTAAGCCCTGCAACACAGTAAGTATTTATGTAAGCAAACATGTATGTATGTATACATGTATGCATGAAAGTATGAAGCCCTGCTCTTACAGTACGCTGTAGAGATGCATGCAAGCATTAACCCTTTACCCGTTCATTTTTAAATTTTAAGCCCGTTTTCAGCGGATATACTCGGGGCAAACGCGTAAAGGATTAATGTACTGTGATCATATGCAGCTGAGTTTTTTATCAACATCATCAGAAGAAATGTTTCGTAAAATTATTCACATTCACACATATGTGCTCCGATTCATTATCTCACCTCTTCCATTTTTTTCTATAATTTAAATTAATAAAACAAGATATAATATAGTATTTCTCTGAATTAATAAAACAAGATACAATATAGCATTTCTCTGAAATAACCTTATTCCTTAGTCTAGGATCAATTCATTTAATATCAACTTAGCAACAAAAGAAATCAGACTACAAGGAGGAGGATTGTCATCTGAAGCAGATACTTCTGCTCACGTTAATTTCTTCTGCACTCGTTGACAATATTGAGGTCTAAGAGGTCAGAATATGATCTAAACTCACTTAACCCTTTAACAACAACAAGCGTGTATTAATAGCAGCTCGGAAACCAATGCAGCTGGTCGCTAAGTTTTAAAAGACATCGTGGAAACTGAATTAAAGTTATGTTGGAGTCTTAGACCGTGTATAAGACCTGACTTCAGCTACAGACTTACCATGTATATATATATATATATATATATATAATGTATATATATAATGTATATATATATATGTCTTGGATGACAGAGAATTAAATCTCTAAAGCTTTCAAATGAATGACAATCAGAGCATCAGGGGCAAAGACCCCACTCAGCCACCAGAGGAGGGACAACTGACTCCAGCATTTGCAATAACTGGTCAATGATCCTGGACTTGTGTTTCTTTGAAATTGCAGTCTGTAGTTTAGTCCTGCTGTGGATCATGACTTGAGGACGAATCCTATGAAGCAAACCAGGACAGGCGTCCTTCCAGTGCACTTCCAAAGTGCACTGGAACTTCAGGCATCTCAACAACAAGAGCACAGTTGAGGAAATTCAGGGACGACCACAGGAATTTTGGCAGCCAAATATAAATAAGACACAAGGTATGCATATGCTGACAGCCTTTTATAATATAGCAACACCGTGCTATGCATAAATATACAAGAAGCACATATGACATAGGAAGACCAGAATGACATTGCTGCATACAGTGCGTCATAATCCGATGACATGAATCACATACGGCCTAAGCCTACAAGGCCCTACATGGTGATGCATGGCAAGCTGTGGACCAGCACAACCCTAGAGACATGACGTCTATAGTGTGTCAGTGCTATCCGTTCCAGACCATTTGCTTTACCATGCAAGGTAACCTGGTTGTTGTCCTATGCCTTGAACATCCACAGCACTGCCTAAAAGTTCTGCTATGGTCAGTTCATCTTTCTGGAAAAGTTACCTAGATTTATTCCTTCATTCATTCAGAGCATTTATATAGCGCCCTTCAAGAAACTACTCAGAGGCGCTTCCAGCCCAACCACGAACAAAGAAAAAAGACTTGAGAGACTTGTAGAACCTAGCCGGATGGACCACAAGCAGAGAGCGAAGCATAACCGGGAGGTCATTAGATAGCAGCTTTCATATTACGAACTTCTTGGTCTTTCTTTGCCCCTTTCCGCAAGCATTTGACATCCATTCTCGTTTGATTATATGGTTCGGTGTTGTCGTCAGGTTGGGAGTGCCTCTGAGGAGTTTCTCCCAAAGTGGCGCTACATAAATTCATGATTACGATCATGATTACGATCATGATTACGATCATGATTACGATCATGATTACGATCATGATTACGATAATGATCATGATTACGATCATGATTACGATCATGATTACGATCATGATTACGATCATGATTACGATCGTGATTACGATCATGATTACGATCATGATTATGATCATGATTACGATCGTGATTACGATCATGATTACGATCATGATTACGATAGAAACACGGTAACTGACGGTCCAACATTATCCTCAGTCCTCAGTTACCAAGCATACTCAGGTGAAGCCTTGAATTATGATTATATAAACTGTCTTACTTCTCAAACAATAAGAGTCACGCAGACAATGCACACATGTACAATTGTACAATTCTGTGATACACATAATCAGATGCTCTGCCCTTTTAACCAACATTTAATCTAATCTAATCTTTGCACTTCAGAGCGACTGATCTCTACAATCACTTCACGCCAGATCAGGCTTGTTCTGCATCAGTTCTATACTCTGTATTTTAACAAAAGAGATAACACAATAGACAGCTGTTGTCAGTCCCGTCTTGAGTAACTCAACAAGGAATCCTACTTGCCAATTGATGCTTTGTTGTCATCAGTGCATTGCATAACAGTAATGATGTCATCACTAATAACCAGTGGTGTCACTATCATGGGTCGAAGCAGGTCAAATATCTGACCTGCATATTTTACTCTTGACCTGCCTTATGACCTGCCAACAATTCTTCTCAATTTTTAACATCTTCTTTAAATTTAATTTCCTCCGACCTGCTGAACAATTCATATGATCTGGCACGACCTTCTGAAATTGTATAGCTGGTGCTCCACTACTACTAACAAGACACAATTTAAGTACCATGCTATTAATGAGATGGCCTTTAAATAATGTTCAGCCCTGTCCAATGGTGTCCATGGTTCTGAACCACATTCATCGGATAAAACCAGCAATCCAGCTCTAAACAGTAGTATATAACAGCACTTAATGTTCCAGGATGCAGTGCTTCAAACAAAAGATCCTTTAACATGATGACAAAGGGTGTAGGCCTACTCAAGGGCTCCTTGGTCTATACACTGCAGGAACTGTAGTGTCTAATAAAGACAGATAATAAACAAGTTAATGGTCTCCTTAGATCAGCACAACATAGTATATATATACTATATAGGTTAAGCAACTGCACTCTGCATTGAAGCAGACAACTGTTGTTTGGACAACACAGTCCGTTTCCTTTTCAAATACAGTGTGCATAGAAACACAGTTAAATCATTATTGCTCAATTCATTACAGCCACCAAAAAATTTCTGACATCTTGATTCGGGAATATATAAACACAAAATCACACACTGAACCTGTCAGGCTTATCAGCAAATTTACCACCTATACAAAACCTACATGCAGAGAGAGAGAGAGACTTAACTCTAAACACAGCCTTATCACCGCTATTAAAGCCTTCCTAGGCACCACAAAGGGAAAAACGGGTCAATAATACTCACGCGTAGAAACCATTTGGAAGGTTGATGAAATTCAACGCAGATTCATTTCCAGCAGAAAGCAGATCGAAAAACCGATTCTGATCTCTGCTACGATCGCAGTTCTGACTCTCAAGAAAAGAATCGCAGCAAAACACCGGTGCACCCTGGTTCCGCTGTTCCAGAGGCATTTCGAGACTCGAGAAGTCGCCCATCATCTTGCTGCATGAATCCAGTCCAGCCGAACAGAGTCCTTCGGTTGCCTTGTCCAGCTTTGCCATCGCTAAATCCAGCATCGTCATGCAGTCCTCAAGGGTTTCTTCGCCCTCCATGACGTCACCATTTGCCCCACATGACTCAATGCCGCTGCTCACATCCATTCTGCTGCTGTCTGAAATATCACTCGGAAGCTCCTTTCTCCACGTTGTGAACAACCAGCAACATGCTCATAATATCACGTACGATGTCTTGTGGTAACACGTGCTCATGTGTACGTCACGCAAACTAAACGTCTGCTAATCTTGTGATTACTGCGAGTCATTATTCCTTTGGACCAATCAAAGACGAAAGCTGCAATGTAAAGGTCTGCCTCCTTAGCAGTTAAGAACATAATGAATGCAACTTCTCCAGGACCACATGACAAACCAAACATCATCACCCAACGGCCAGCACTTAACGCATATCTATTCAATCAATAAACAGATGAATAGGATTAATCCCATCATGATTGTAGGCTACTGCAACTATATGGCTTAATCCCATCATGATTTACATCAACCAATTGGCTTAATCCCATTCTGAATGTGCCTCAACTATTCTACTCTTAAACTTTGCTCGAATCACCAAATTTTCGCTCAAAATAAATCGTGCTAAACTCGCCTCAAGTTGGAGAAAACGCTCAGAAAGCATGTACACTAAATTGCATGACGGCTGAAAATCCTCCATGTCCCGAATAATTCCACAGTAGATCAGACCACTTTTTCCACTCAACAAGTAACGAGAGAGAGTGCTCCAGCCGAAAGTTGTCCAACCTGACCCGGACTCATCTGGGTAAGGTGGCATCTGATGCCCCGGATCCTTATCCACCTCCTACTCCCCCTCCTCCTCTTGCGTCTCGGACCAGGAGTAGTGCGCCAACAAGATATCAACGGGTCTATTAGGCCGTGGTTGTTGTCGACCCGGATGACTCCTAAGCTGCCTACTAACGGACCGGTCCAACAACCGTCGGTAACTCTTCTTCATGCATTAGAAAGACGAAGACGAAGACGACGACGACAACGTTGGCTGCTGCTGGCAAACGGTTTCAAGCTGTCGACAGCCAATCTCTTCCACTCACTGATCGTCACACCCGCCGCCGCCGATGCAGACGCCTCCCGCCGCCGCTCAGCAAATCTATTTGCACAGCAGCGAAGAAGAAGGCGGAGCTCTCGGCGGCGGCGGCGTCCCTAACCGACTTAATTGATTCCAGGCCCGACTAATTCCCATGCTACTAAGCACGACGGGCCTCTGACCAGCAGCAGCCGCCGACCAGTGAGTTCGGCATGAACTACTCACAACTATACAAGTCTAGACGGAACCTGGCAGCGGATCATATTCTAATTCTTCTGTACACCGACGAGGCCCCGGCTTACACTCTCTACCCTTCCTTACCCAGTCACCCTTTGCTACTCGAGTTTTATCTAAATAAGACGAATACAGATAAGATCAGTCTCAGATTCGGTCTGCAAATCACAGCGTAATCTACACTTTATTGACATTGACCAAAAACAATCCAAAATCAAACATGCCTAATCTAAATAGGAATAATGCAATTAATGTAGACCTACCGTATTCATCCAGGTTTTATGAATGTGATTATGTGAACTTTATCAAGCTGGTCAGTATCATAATCCACATTAAATCCACATCTGTCTTAGGTTTATAAGCAACCTATGGCAGTATAATCATTAGCAACCTATGGAAATTTAGCCATTATCAACCTATGGCAGTATAGGCTAATCTTTAGCAACCTATGGCAAAATACTATAACCTTTACCAACCTATGGCAAATCTAACCTTTACCAACCTATGGCAAATCTAACCATGAGCAATCTATGACAGTATAATCATTAGCTAACTATGGCAATACATTACCTATGCTAATGCAATTGTCATCAACAAATGGCAATGTAATCTTTGGCAACCTACGGCAATGTAATTGTCAGCAACCTGTGGCAATGTAATTGTCAGCAACCTATGGCAATGCAATCTACCCTGTCATAGATAACATTTGTGCAGTACATAACACATGCGTAGTTGCATACAGTATACTTACATACAGTACATAGCACATACATACAGTACATAAAACATATGCACAGTACATAACACATACATACAGTACATAACACATACATACAGTACATAAAACATATGTACAGTACATAACACATATGTACAGTACATAGCATGGGGCTGTTGTTTGGCTGTTCTGCCAACATTGATCTGCTGCAGACAAGCCCCAGGGGTTCAATTTCAAACCCTTTCAAGATTGCCACCAGTTTGCCATGCCATTTACAAACGCATACAATATGCCCATGACTCAACACAGAAGATCAAGCGAGTTATTGGCTTTGGAAGCACACTTGCAAATTGGCATGCTCTATATCGGTACACAGGATCATTCTTGGTAAATCTCAGGAATTTCATTTTCTTGTGAGTGTTAAGCAACTAATGATACATTATCTGCAAGAGAAGAGGAGGAGTCGGAAGACAGTTCTGCAAGTGTGCAGTGCTACACAAAAAGTGCAATTCTACATGAATTTGTGCAGCTCTAAAAGCATTCTCATGCAGCCAAAAACAGTCCGAATTGTTCAATGTGTCAATTGGACTGGGAAGAATTATTTTCCATGGAGGACGAAGGGAAGGTAGAGAAGGGGTCGTGTAGTTCCAAAAATTCCTTAAAAGAAGCCCTGTATGGCAGAACTACTTTTCACTATAGTCCAGAACCATTTGTTAGCCATACTACAGCAACTGACAATTCTTTGAACTTTACGCAGAAAATCCATTATTTCACCACCAATGACTCCTCAGAGGCACATAAGACCAAACAGAAAATTCGCTCAATGTTTGAATGTCGATCCAGCAGGCTAGGTGCTTGTATAAATTATAATGACTACAAAGGACTCGTCTTCAACCAGCAGAAAAATTCTCTGGCCAACATAGAAATCCAGCGGCAACAGATCTATGACAGCATTGCACTCCAGGTCAACTATAAATATAAGGATGTGTGATACATGAACCCAAGCGCGTAGCAAGTTCATTAGGTGTAGCTGTTGTTCACAATTCAAGCCTCTTCAAGTTTATGTGTATCTTGTCTTGTCTGACAAATTATACGTCTGCACTGGAAAGTTCGACTAAGATAGCACAACACGAGGACCTGACGACATGATTTGCAATCCCTTGCAAATTGCAATATTTTATACTTTGCATGTAAAGTGCCGAGCATTTGTCCACATGTAGTAAAGAACACTTATTTACTTCGACAGCTGTAAGCATGACAGTGAGGGAAAGCACTTTCAAATCTATGCCAAAACACACTTGTTCTCTAGGGTTTATCCTGCCTGTTAGCTGCTTCACAAGGTGCACTTGTAATGTTGTGGCCGTGTTTTAGGGCCACATTAATTGTTATTATTATTATCATTATTATTGTTGTTGTTATTATTATTACTATTATTATTATTATTATTATTATTGTTATTATCATTATTATTATCCTTTTATTATCTTCAACAAACAACATCAGTAACCGGAAGTATGATAAACAAGCGAAGCAGTAGTTATTAATTTAAAAGACGATAAAGTGCCAGTAATCTAAAAATTTTTTTTTTGCCCCAAGGTATTTAGGGTCCTCAGGGTACTCATTGCTAACTATTATTTAAAACCTGGTCCGGAATTTTCAGGTCTCGTCTTCAGGGTTTGAAGAGAAAGTTCCTTATTTTTATTTTTTCATCATCATTATTATTTTTTTAATTTTTACTCTTAATATTATTATCATTATAATTACTATTATTAATGGATCTACACCTAAATAGATGGAATTTCCACTGTGTTGCACTGGTTCTGTCCATTGTGCCCAATCACTTAGTTAACCATTGTTAAACTTCACAAGTTTGCTTCTCAGCCTACCGAATGAAAGACTAATGAAGCAGCTGCAAATGCTGCCCTCTCTGGAATGAATAAAGATAATACTATGACTGTTGTGTTCCCGCTCGATTTTTTCTGGTATGTTGCTGCCATCTGGGGACTATAGAAAGTGTTGGTGCATATGCTCCCATATAGTGCTGTCCTCTGTTGAATCGAACGAGAAATAAATTGTCAAAACCACCAGACAAAGAGATATTAAGCAAAAGGGCAACTTACATTTAACATCCAATGATTACAATCATCCTTCTCAAACAAAAGATTTGAGTAAGAATTATAATGCCTTGCTCAGAAGAGCAATTTCTATGTGATTCAAACTGGCATTTGTGAGTTGCTGGCAAATATATCATGGAGAACATCCAACTTGCAAACAAATCAAAAAGCAATAGAAATTACGAAAGTAAAGAAAAACAAGATCATATAACCATCGACTTTGAACAACAGTACCTTTAAACTTTAGTTTAAAAAAGCCCATTGTTGAGCACACTTGCCTGTCAAGACTTCAATTAATCATTCTGGCCAATCCTTGATGTTTCACTACTTCACTTAATCTAATCTCAACTTACAACGTATACAGCACCAGTTTAATAAATACATTCTGCACATCTGACGACACTTAAAAAACTCAATTTTAATCTACTCAATTTTGACGGCCAATCCAAAGAGACAGAAACGGAGCCTAACGATGATAACGGAGAATGAACAGGCTGAAACAAAGACATATTGAACTGAAAACAGATGATACGAAGGACAGTAAGAACAGCAGATATATAGTGGGAGTGTGGTGAGATTAGTGACATGACTTCTTCTCTGTCTGGTTAAAAATAAAATGTCTGATACATTACCCCTCAATGCCTGGACCACAACCCGCCTCGTGGCCATTGGTTCCAAACAAAAACCATAAAACTCAATCTAATCTAATCTTATCCACTGACTTTACCGCTACTTCTAATCGACTACAATTCAATATTAACAGAAGCAGCACTAATGGGGTCATTACACACAAGAACACAAGTAAGACAATACATATGTATGCCAGCATAGATAGTTTAGCCAGCTGGATCATACACTTCAGATAAGTCTATGGAACATGGTACAAAATAATAAAGCATGTATATGGACTCTGGACAGGGTGAAAGGTGAATCTTGAACTAAAGTCTAAAGGTCGAGTCCTGGAACATAAAATCCGTATAGGAGGGCATGATTCATGATTCAACGGTCTTTGTGTAGCCTAAAAGATCTAGTTCTAGAGATACGCCATCCCACATACTCAAACCATACCTCCTGAAATGCCTAATGAATATTCATGATTACTCATGAATATTAACCAATCGTCGGGTCAACGAGGGGTCGCCCAAACCCGCCTCACTGGAACCATTGTCACAAGCATCTGACTCAGAGGAACAACTACCACCGTTAGACAACAATACCCTGAATGAAATGGTTTTCAGGGTATAAAACGTGGGCGGGGCACAGTCTAGATACAAAGAACAGGCTCCCTCCCATAGTCAGAGCCAACGGTTTCAGTCCTGGCTGAAATTTTAAACTTTTTATACTATCCTTAAGCAGAGCACCGACTTGTACCAATGCTCCGAGCACCTGTACGATGCAATATTGACTCGTTGAGGTATCAAGACTGATCTTGTTATTTTTTAAATAGTGCAAGACTCAACAGGACTGTTATTTTTTTAAATAGTGCAAGACTTGTACTGTATCCTAAAAATGATGACTAGTAGCAGCATACACTAATATAACTTGGGTGTTTATGGACATCAACTCAAAAAACTGTCTAGTACTAAATAAGTACTAGTAACTGTGTTCTTGAGACAGCCACTTTGGCCCTGATATGCATATAATGCAGTCATTGCAGTCTTTACTCAGGCATAAACTGTTAATTCAAATGCCTCTTTTCACTGTCTTATGACAATTTTCTCTCTCTTGGTATCCAACACTTTGGAACACGTCTGATCAATGTACACTGCAAAAGGTGATGCTTAAAGTTATAGAAACAACACAATTATACTGGGATAAATAATGATAATTTAACAATCAACTATCTGGAAATAAATGTACTTCGACGCAAGACCGTTTTAAGCAGTCTACCCCAACTAAGTCATATCTTAGCAAACCATTACTTTAAGCCTCTATAAAAGGACCCAGTGATTATCTGGTTGCAAGCCTGCGACTTCATCAGAAGTGCCACTCTAGACACAATAGTAAATTGTAAGCTTTTCTGGTATCCTGATAGATGGAAAATGAATAGATTGTCTTACAAAGTGCTCACAGGGTATACACTTCAAACTTCATGCACAAAACCCATATTGAACTCTCACACTCTAGCGTTCTTTGAGATTATCCGAATGCAGCAGCCTAGGTGTGGGAAAATTGTGGGATATGCTTTCCGGATGTTATGCTCACTATACTTGAAACCATCTGCCACAAAAGGCACAACATATCATCTCTTCTCTTAAATCACTTGTCAAATCCACTAACTAATTGGTCCTACTGGACATCCACATGCATTCTTGTTATATTACTAAATTTTCACACACAGCAGAATTTTAAATAGAAAATTAAATGAATAAAACAGATAATGGTCAAATAGTTTCTGCTGTGGTCAGACATGCGTTTCAGGAGCTACAGGTGCCATGTTGATAGTGTGGATGTCTGCAGGGCATATCACTACATGCACCAATCTCTCTGGTCTGTCTGTGTGTCTGTCTGTCTCTCTCTCCCTCTCCTCCTCCCCTTATCCCCTCTCTCCCTCTCTGTCCGTTTGTCCCTCTCCCTCTCCCTCTCCCTCCCCCTCCCTCCCTCCCTCCCTCCCTCCCTCTCCCTCCCTCCCTCCCTCCCTCCCTCCCTCCCTCCCTCCCTCCCTCCCTCCCTCTCTCTCTCTCTCTCTCTCTCTCTCACACACAAGTTATCATTATTATTATTTATCATTATTACTAATATTTGCATCATCATTATTATTATCATTATAATTATCATTACCATGTATAAGCACTCGTTATAGCGCCCTTGAAGATAAACTACTCATAGGCGCTCCCGACTACAGTGCGAGCACTGAATTGGAGTTTCACGTCGAAGCACATTCATCTGTGAGTGAAGGACTTGCCCAGGGCCGTCACATTGTGGCTTGAGGTGGATTTTAACCTGCAACCTTCTGGCTCCATGGCATCAAACATAGTCATACGGCACCACGTCCCACAATATATAATGTCTTAGGTGCGATGTTGCAGCCTTCTGCACTAAGATGCATCTCTAACCAGAATATTCTTTCAAGGACATACATGTAGCTAGAAGACAACCAAAATGAAGAGTAAATAGGTGGCTGCCTAGAGTAGCATTTTCACGGACCGGCAAATTCCAGCAAATAATGAAAAAGCTTAGAATGCCAACCAAGTGTGCCATTGATCAACAGTTTTGAGTGAAGGCGTCATTTTTGTCCTTGCCTCAAGGGCAACTGTTCAAAGCGGGTCAAAAGTCACTCCTGAGTAAATCTTTCAAATCTAGATAACCTTGGCGTTGCTAATGAAGCTGAATGATTGATTAATTAATTATCTTCAAACTAATTAACTACTTTCTGAAATGAACTCAGGAGCTAATAGTAAATTAATTCAAAATCAAATCTAAACAAATATTGGATAAGAGCACACATTAACTTGAGTTATTGTCAATATTTGAAATTTCTTTCTAACACAGAGGTACATTTTCTGTCATATTTTATTATGACATTAACAGATAATTCTAATTAATTAGCGAAGCACATAGTTTAATTTATTATAGTTCTTCCAAAATCATAACACTAATGATAATTTAAAAATTTAACTGGTGCTTATTCTAAATTATTAGTTATAAAACATTAATTATCCATCACTGAAATGACATTATCACCACTAAATATTATAACTGGATAAATAAAAAATATATTCTGGACATTTAAGCAAAAATTAAATGAATATTGTCGATGTAATAATGCTGTAAAAAGTTATAAGAGTTGACAGGAAATGTTGACTAATTAAGACCAATTAACAAAGACCCATGCTCACGCCTTAAAATTATGGTAAAAATGCCGCCAATCGCCAATTATGACTCCTCGGTTTTTATTGTCCTACTAAGTGCTGCCAACCTATGAGTTTGCTAATTCTAAGCGCCCGCATAATCACTAGATCGCTCTAATCATTTTTAAACTAAACAGTCTTGAGCGTTTCAGTTCCTCTTTCCTTATTACCTGTTTTCAGTTCAACCTGTCTCTTTTCTGTTTTTTTTGCTTTGTCACTGTGTGTTTGCTATGCTATACACTCGTTCAGGCCACCATCTACTTGCATTTAACAATTCAATTGGTTACATGGTTCCCTAGTATAGGGGGATTTCTCTATCCCTTTATGGCCTCTTTTTTGTAGTTGTGCTACTATGATAATATTATGTAAACTTGATTTCTTTTCTTTGATGTGGCTGCAAAAAATAAAATATTTGGATTGATTTGATTGATTGACTGATTGATTGATTGACTGACTGATATGCCATCACCAATTTGCCATGACCACATCAGTGTACTGTATGTAATGTATGAAAGATACTGGGGTCAGGCTATGATCCATGTGGAGTTGAATACTAGCCTATATCCATATTTTGCAAAACTGATGACAAGAACATATGAAAGCCATAGACTGCAACGCTGCAGGTTTGCAAGTCAGACTCAAACTAAAAGCAAGACCTTTGTTAATAAAATTCAAACTTCAATAAAAGTTTAACATGATGACATCAACAAATTCATTTGTATGCATTACACATAGTATGCAATTTACAAATGGTCTCAATCAACCAATGCATCCCTTTATTAGTAACCCATAAATTGACGGGGGGAGGGGTGGAAACCGTACCACTGTGGAGTGTGCAATGGAGACTTAGCTGTGGAGTCCTTAAGAAATACAAGGGGTTGAACCGTAGCCCCTCACACATTTCTCACCCTGAATACTAGTCTACTGACACTCTGAATACTAATCTACCGAAAATAGTTTACCATTCAAACTGACAGTCAAATTATGAAAAGACAAGACAAGTGGTCTATGTATCTAAAATTAGAATCAACTTCGAGAGAAAGCCACTTATAGAATTTCCAGTAACCTACCAGGCCTATCTATGGTCCCAGTACAAGCATCTACCCTCCCTATTCATGGTAAGTGTTTACTCTATGGCCAGCTGTTTGAGTTTAGTGTGTGATAACAAGAACAACATTTGGTGAAGTGGATGCTTACACCTAGATCCGGGACATTTTAGCACGATGCCAGGTCTATCCAGGCGAATCCACAGGCGAATCCTGGATAGTTCCAGCAAAAGAATGCATTCCAATTTCATTATTGTTGTCATAGCATTAATACACAATGCATGAGATGTACCGTGGAACACTGCAGGCATTTTCAACAAAACCGTTTTCCTTCAATAACTTCGGAACGTCATGGATGTTGTGGAGGGAATTGAATTGGACAGACAAAGCAAAGGGCCAATCAATTGACAGACATCAGTCACAATGAGTTGGTGTCATCTGTTGCTTGTTGTAGACAAATGTCAAACCAACTCATATCACCAGTCACTAGCAGTTAAATTAGCAGTTCAAAATTCCATGTGGCGCATTGACTGACGACAAAAGCACTGTATAACTGGTCATGCAATGTATTCACTATTCAGTAAAGAATTCTACACCATAATGATGATGATGATGATGATGATGATGATGATGATGATGATGATGATGATGATGATGATGATGATGATGATGATGATGATGATGATGATGATGATGATGATGATGATGATGATGATGATGATGATGATGATGATGACGAAGATGATGATGATGATGAAGATACACAATAATAATAAGAACAATCTATGTGGCGCTGCAGCCATGTCATTACAAGGGCGTCATATGCATTGCACTTACATAAGCCTTTCATAACACTGTCATTTGCATATCTAAAGCATAACAGATCCATTGAACCCAGATTTGACAAAAAAGGAATGCACCTATTGCCCTCAGTCACCAACTGAGCCATCCAATCACTGTACAATGCACATTCCCAATTTTTCATGGCACAAAACAATACCTGATAATTAGCAATGCTGGGAGAGCACACAACTAGAATCGGATATAAGTGATTCATGTCATAGCTAGACTATGTTAATATAGACTGATTACACTGTGGCCTAAAATAAACTAAGACTAAATTAAAATCCTTCTGCATACGCACTAGACTGTTTCAAATACTTTTCACGAAACTCTGATGACCTACAGTATTAACATCATATTATGTATATAGGTCCATGTTTTAAAAGAGGACAAGAAGACAAATAAGGTTGTAATGTTAGATTAGGGTCCTGTAACAGCAGCTATATACTGTGTCAAAATTGTGTCATGTCGTGTCATACTCTGATATGTCATGGCATTCCACTTGCACATACACACACAAGTCACACAACGATCAGACAGAATATTCAATAGGGCTTTCTCGATCATGGGTTCCTCCCTATGGAATAGCCCTTCACCTTTGGCCTGCATTCCCTTCCACGGGACTTGTGTAACTCTTTTGATAAACTATACCCAAGACTTTCCTCTTTGGCCGTGTGTGGGTCGGGAGTGCCTCTGAATAGTTATTCCGGATGGGCTCTATATAAATTCCTCAGATAGACATACCTTGTTGATTTTAAGTACTTAGTTAGTCAGGCAATCATTACATGTTTAACTACACCGCCATAATATATCAAAGATGATTAGTGTCACCCTCCTCCTTTATCCAGGCTTGGGACTGGCACTGGCAGAGAACAACCAGTGGCAGAGTTCTGTCAGGCAATTAGTCATCAAACCATTTTTATAACACTCTCCAATAACCCTGTCGAAGGAACCAGATGCTGGTGAAAGGAAGATAAAAACCTTTCAGGCAAAGTTTTGGTTTTAGTGTTAAGACCAACGTTAATGAGAGCTCAAGTCAGTTCTATTAACATAATTATAGAGGTTACTACGTTAACTGGCAATTTAACCAAAACCAGTAAAACAACTTCAGAAACTTTGCTGTTAACACTTTGACTGAGTCTTTGAAATGTAAGCATCATCAGGACTGACAGGGAGCGCTTCTGAGTAGGTCTCTTGAGGAAGCGCCATATAAATCCCAGGGTGAATGAATGAATGAATGAATGAATGAATGAATAAATGAATGAATGAATGAATGAGTCTCATTACGTGAAGACTTCTCTGGAAAATGTGTTAATGCCTTTAAATCTATAACGTAGAGAGGTGAACATTGGAACTGAGTTAACTACCGATGATAATGTCTTCAACATGACGATGATAATGTCTTCAACATGACGATGATAATGTCTTCAACATGACGACGATAATGTCTTCAACGTGACAATAATAATATTCAAACGATGAGAAAACAGCAAAGTACAACGAGACGACTCTGCTGAAAGTAAATTCCCAGATTTCAGAAGACACTGTTAGTACTAAATTATGCCCATCGTTGTCAACAGACAGACAGCAATTTCAATTATTCACAGGCAAAACTGTCTGGCAGCAGGCTACACAGAATGTAGTTTGACACCAGACAGTTAGTTCAACTGCAATGATCCTATCCAAACTAGTGTCTGGCCATAACAGACTCTCAGAAGTGTTAAAAAATTACACCACAAGTTCTTAAACAAGCAAACTCAATCCAGGAAAATGAAAACTACCAATAACTTACCTAAAATATCAGATATGTATAGTGGTTATAGTGGTCTGGGTAAGCAGTGGGAGCGCCATATGTGAGCAGTGGGAACGCTGATGAAGTTTTATTGGGAACACCTATGTTTCAAGGGTTCCATGCATGGTGAGCAGTGGGAACGCAAGCCAAGAAATTCAAGAGCAGTGGGAACGCCGTTCCCACGCGTTCCCACCCACTTTAAACCCTGTAAGTACCCATGTAATTACTGGTAGGCAAAGGGAAGACAAATAAGTAGTGAACAGTGATTCTTGTAGGCACGAAAATGCAAATATTCCAAGTGCTGCACAGCAGAAGTTCTGATACATAGAATGAATAATTTCCAAACAGCAAAACAAGTAGAAACACTAAAGAACACTAGCTTGGTTAAAGGCACTTGTAGGCCTACTGTTTGCAATCAGAATTGGCTTTAATAGACAAAATATCATGCTAACAATGCTTGGTGGCAACAATTGCAAATTGGTTGTGAACCAGTAAAACAA
Source organism: Lumbricus terrestris (assembly GCA_949752735.1). Classification (NCBI taxonomy): domain Eukaryota; kingdom Metazoa; phylum Annelida; class Clitellata; order Crassiclitellata; family Lumbricidae; genus Lumbricus; species Lumbricus terrestris. The sequence goes on from OX457040.1 coordinate 37,796,819, forward strand.
GACTACAGACCTCAGGATCATCTATCAACTTACATGCATGGTTTAAAATAAGAAATCCTTCATTTCCTTTTGTTTCCTGTTTATTCAGAAGTACCAGCCTTAGATTGCCAAGATGCTTCTCGGATGTCATCCATTTATTCACAGGGCTCTGCTCTGAGCACTCTGAGCACCAATCATCATTCTCTCCACTCTTCTATGCAGGCCAAGTTCCTTGTCCCAGTTCCCGGACTTCCACTATGCAGCAATTGGATCCCTGTGACACTGCCCACTGCTTAGATGCTAGAGTCCTTGTGGTCACATTCTACTCTAACTTCAAGACAGTTCTCTTTAGCTAGGTCAGGCTCGGGAGAGCTCCTCATAATCTTGAAGGGTCACTATATACCGTAAATCTCTTAAATGAAGTATAGGTAAATCTAGTTACTCCGCAATTAGACTAGCAACTAGTAAGTTCACTTGTCTGTAACTAGAGTTACAAGACATATTTCTCCTTTTAATTTAACTTCAATTTAACTAAGGTTAGCAGCATGCTTGTGTATGCCTGTTTATGTGTCAACATGCTTGTATGCTTGTGTATGCCTGTATATGTGCCAGCATGCTTGTCTGCTAGTGTATGCCCGTTTATGTGCCAGCATGCTTGTCTGCTTGTGTATGCCTGTATATGTGCCAGCATGCTTGTCTGCTTGTGTATGCCTGTATATGTGCCAGCATGCTTGTCTGCTTGTGTATGCCTGTTTATGTGCCAGCATGCTTGTCTGCTTGTGTATGCCTGTTTATGTGCCAGCATGCTTGTGTAATGTGTATGTCTGTTTATGTGCCAGCATAATTGCTGATTAGTTCGACTCGAAGAGATGCTCATAAATGTATTATTACAGTTACAAAATCATGTTCTATAAAAGAGTCTTCAACCATAAATAAGAATTAATGTAACTACACCTCTCTGGAACAAACTTCCGCATAATTGCTGATTAGTTCGACTCGAAGAGATGCTCATAAATGTATTATTACAGTTACAAAATCATGTTCTATAAAAGAGTCTTCAACCATAAATAAGAATTAATGTAACTACACCTCTCTGGAACAAACTTCCGCATAATTGCTGATTAGTTCGACTCGAAGAGATGCTCATAAATGTATTATTACAGTTACAAAATCATGTTCTATAAAAGAGTCTTCAACCATAAATAAGAATTAATGTAACTACACCTCTCTGGAACAAACTTCCGCATAATTGCTGATTAGTTCGACTCGAAGAGATGCTCATAAATGTATTATTACAGTTACAAAATCATGTTCTATAAAAGAGTCTTCAACCATAAATAAGAATTAATGTAACTACACCTCTATGGAACAAACTTCCGCATAATTGCTGATTAGTTCGACTCGAAGAGATGCTCATAAATGTATTATTACAGTTACAAAATCATGTTCTATAAAAGAGTCTTCAACCATAAATAAGAATTAATGTAACTACACCTCTCTGGAACAAACTTCCGCATAATTGCTGATTAGTTCGACTCGAAGAGATGCTCATAAATGTATTATTACAGTTACAAAATCATGTTCTATAAAAGAGTCTTCAACCATAAATAAGAATTAATGTAACTACACCTCTCTGGAACAAACTTCCGCCAGCACTTCGGCAAACTTCCGACCCATCATACGAACTCACCAAAACTCCACCTCTCGCTATCTCCCCACAGGTCTTTCACTCAAAACTGAAAAAATTGCTCTTTCAAAAATCCTATCCTCATTCTTCCTCTTCTCCTCACATCCCCCGCCACTTCAACTCTAAACATCACCCACCTTAGCCGTCCATCTATCTGCCTGCCTGACTCTCCGGACTTGACCCGCTGCCTATCGATTTTGTTTTGATTGAGCGCCTGTGAATAAGCTGGTTCCCGCGACTTGGCTTTTGTGGGCGCTGTAGAAGTCTCGAGATTACGATTACGATTACACGATTTCGTATCCTTACTTTAATTGCTGTGATATTCACGTTGCCTGCATCAACATTCTCAGAAAAAAACACTTAATGAATGACCGAATAAAGAAGATGAAACTGACCTGATAGAAGACTTTCCTCCATCATCATCGAATTCCTCCTCTGCATCTTCATCAACGAACTTCAAGTCATCGTGGTCATCAGAAAGAACGACCTTGACATCATCCGCTGTATCCATAGCAACTACGGATGAACCGTTGAGCAGCTGGGAAGCACTGGAGAAGTCAGCGTCTGCATTCCTCGTCAACTGACTCACACCCGGATCAAACGACGACGATGAAGATGCCCGACTGCCAGTCACAGAGTCAGTAGCCAACCAGGCAGAAAATTCGTTAATGAAGGAAGATGATAATTGCCCAGGAGCACCATCAGGCAGGCCGATGTTTTTGCCCCTGCAAGTGCTCCCATCCTGTTTGGAGGCGTCATTATCTCTGGCAGAGTTGTTCAAAGCGTGTCTAGTGTCACATTCATCCTGGTGAGAGTAATTTTTCTGGAGAGTGAAGTGGCGACCAAATGACACCAGACCACCACCACTCCTGTCTACATCCTGGCACTTGTTGTTGGCTGGGGGTCGTCGCTCAACGCCTGATTGGCCACTTCCTTTGCCGCTCAATATTTCATTTTCAACAACAACACCATTCGACAGACAACCAGCCTCACCCACTCGAACAGACGATTTGCCATAAGAAGAATTATTAACTATTCTTTCACCCCGTCCTCTCCGCTTTTCACCGATTTTGATTTGCGTTGGATTGTTCGTCTCCTCGTTTCCGTCATCAGACCATGCACCTGAGTTATTTTTATAAATATGAATTGAATTTTTATCGGTGATATCTGTGCATCCGTTCATCATGCTACATCCACAAACCTCGTTCCTGCAGCAGCAACTGGCGCCACGACTCCCGGCCGCAGACCCACCGTCCGAGTCTTTCGTCGAGTCCGGATCGACATCACTCTCGTATTCGCACTTAAGAGTCTCGCAGGAGTCACCGAGGAAGCTTCGGATTGAATCGTCGTTGTTCTTGCACGTCTTGACTTGTTCGACTTCGGCTGCAGCAGCTGATGCCTCTGTTGGTGTGCGTGCTTTCCCTGGGACTGCTCCGGCTCTAGGAGGACCGGAACTGTCATCTCCATCAGAGTCCGTGACTCCGTCGGCTCCGAAGCCATTTGAACCGCATCCTCTATGTTTACTTTCAGTCTTTGCATCAGTTGCATCGTCATCATCATCATTATTCCTCACCTCTTGACCATTAGCATCTGCTTCAATTCCCTTTTTCCGATTGGCGCCTGGCATGGTTGCGTTCTCAGTCGTGACTTCAAATGCACAAGAATCCTCCTCCCCTGGCTTTCGAGCATAAGCTGACGTAGTCATATCCGCAATCGCACGTTCTGCATCAACAATAGCAGCACCATCATCAACAATTATATCGAAATCACCCGGCATCTCTTCTTCTATAATCGTAAGTTCCTCATCCACATCATGCATCATAGTAACATAAGTTCTAAAATTATCATTCCGATAATTCTGGTTTTCAGCAAATTTATTTAAATTCTCACTCACAGTTTTCTCATCTCCTTGCAAACGCTGGTTCTCATCTTCAACCTCTGCTTCACTGATTCTTTCATCGATATATCCAGGCAACGCACATTGTGACATGGTCTCATTTATGTCGGGTTCTTTCAACGAACTCTGATAAGCAGAATCACTCAAGATTGCTTCTGATTTATCTTGGCGAACCTTTCCTGAAGTAGCTCTCTTTTGTACAAAGTCAGTTTCATGACACACTGTTAAATTGCTGCCATTCATAATGCCATCAAAAGAAGTTTCTGGAATGTCTGCAGCCAAGCTACGTTCACAAACCACTGAGGAATCAATACTATGCTTCATTGTTTCCTCACCATCTTCTACAATCCGCAGATCGCATTGTCTGGAACGACCTTCTAAGACCTGAAGGTCACGATCATCGATCGCATCAGCTACACGAGACAACAGCAATTCATCAGAGGACTGAACAGGAAAACTCTCTCCCACCAATTCCGGTTTACAGCACTCTTCACAAACTGGACTAGCGGTATGATCTGACGTTTTGGATGAACCGTCCTCAATCATCGTGTCTTCACCCAATTCATGAATATCCTCACACGACGCAAATATATCATCCAACGATGTACCAACGCTCGTGATGTTTCCGTCCGTATCTTGACCCATATCAGACCGATTCGCAGGCTGTAAAGAATTGATACAGTCGGTCAAATCAAGATTCAGTCCACCCTCGGCAAAATCGCTCAGGTTTTCCGACACGGTACTTCTCGTTTCTGAGAAATATTCGCACTCTGAAACGTCCTCAACCACTTCTTCAAATGTCTTACTAATACAGTCCTGCGATGCATGCACCGGAGCCTTAGGTGTTTGATTTTCAGTTATATTTGTACACTGACTTGATGGCACTGACAATTTGTGCTTATCTGGTATGACACCTAAATTCTTGTGATTCAGCAAGGCAGATGTGCCAACAGCATTATCCACTTTCTCAACTGGCTGTCCAGTTTTTATCCGAACATCCTTACGCACAATTCCAGCGTTAGCGTTGACACTGATGTCCGTTCCACTAATTGTCTTCATACCAACAGAGGTTCTGACGTTGGCAACCGATGCAGGGCCAGGCAGCCCTCTTGGTCTTGTGGTCGTCCCTGCAAGAGATCGAGTCGAGGAGGACGGATGACTCTGGAGTTTAGCAATGCCCGTCGCTTTTCTCAACTTTGGCAATTCCGTTTTTGAAGAAGTTTCCGAACTGACTGCCGAGGACATCGGCGGAGACTTGCCTTTCGTGACACTTGCCGGCGTGCCAGGTTTTCCACTAAGTGAACCTATCGACGAACGTTTATTGGCCGACGCTACAGGCAGACCAACTTTCGTCTGAGCGGTCTGAGCCGCTGGTCCACCAGGTCTTGTACCACTTTTATCCACTCGAAGAGCTGGAGTTGCATTGGATTGAGGAGGGGATGATGCCTGAGCAGCGTGAGGCATTGCATCCGGTTTACTGTGCAGTTCTGTCGTCGCAACTCCACCCAAATCCGGCAGACCATTCAACTTCGGTGAACTTCTGCCCGATCGGTCCTTAACCGCAACCTTCGTCGGCAATCTTCCCGGACCATTTCCACCACCAGTACCAAGTGCGGACAGCGGTGATGATGTTGTCGATTTGGCACTTATCTTGACATTATTGTTTACACCGGTCCCTCCACTGGAACTGGAGGGAACTGTCCTACCTGGAATGGCACCCTTTTCCCTTGCACTTGACCTTGGTTTCGGAGATGTCGTGCTTGTTGTAGCCTTGCCGTCTGCCAGCTGGGATGCAATCAGCTTCTGCGAACTCTCAATAGAATGATCCGATGACCGAAGAATTTTTGTGGCCGAAGGAATTCCACTGGCCTTTCCCGATGAGGCGTTGCCGCCAACCTTTCTTGCCACTCCCCCTGTCACCCCAACAGATCTGTTCAAAGCCATTTCAATCTGGGGCACAGAAGTCTTGGTAATCGTGAAATGGCTTCCAAATGTTTCACATCATCGATACCTGCAAAGAAGAACCATACACTAGATAAATAAAATCGTACATAAACACCCACACCTAAAATAAAAGGTAATTACATTTGAAATTATATTTCTATTATTTAAACCTAAAGTAAAACAATGCAGCAACAATTAGAGTGCTAAATAAAAGTAATGACATGAAAGCAATGACAACATCAAAGCAGTTCAGCAAGAAAATAAATTAAATAGCAGTAACAGTGTTCTAGTAAACAGCATTAAATATGGGATGGGAGAGGGATGAATTGCAACTGCAGACATGAAGACCAGAAGGTCATTTTTCAACAGTCTCATAAGGTTCACTCAGTCGTCAAACCCCTAGGAGGTGACGGTAAAATGAGCACTAATAAGAGATGAATGCCTTGCAAGTTGCCACAGGTTAAATATAACTCCTCATCTGTAACTACTATTTAATCAATCTGTACTGTGCATTTGCCAGTTTGAACTAAAACAAACAAATATTATTATTATTATTATTATTATTATTATTATTATTAATCAATAAATCAATCAATCAATCAGTCCTTTTATTGAATTAATATTATTATTATTAAATTATCATCATAATAATTATTATTTATTATTATTAATATTATCATTATTATAAAAGTATCCATGACAACAGCCATGGAATCATAATTTATCCCAGTTTGGGCAATACATTATTTGAAGGACGGCCACGAAAAGAGAAAGTCATTTTCTCCTTCAAATGAAGATTAATATCCCACAAAATGAAAACAATAAAGGATCCAATGACCATCTATATGTGAAGTCATGTGTAGCTAATGGCCAAACAGCAATGTATCTCATAGCAGGCTGCAGCATCCCATCATCAGCAGCAGCAGCAGCAGCCATTGTTTTGGCATCTGGACTGCACTACTCACTATTGGACGGATTCAATTACATCAGAAGAATTTCTGACAGGCAGCCAAGTAGCTATGGAAACATTTGCTCTAACCAGCTTGAACTATACTTCCGATTTGCATTATCTTACATAGTCTGGATCATGCAACATATAACACAGACTGCGACCACACATACAAAAAAATATATATATGTATAATATATATATATATATAATATTATATATATAATATACATACATAATATATAATTATATATATAATTATATATATAATATATATATGCTACAGCAAATATGAAATATTTTCTGCTACTAACTGCATCCGCCCCATTTGTCTGCTCTACCAGAATGCATCGCATCTATTTAAACGTAAAATAATTAGTCTGTTCTTGAACTGATTACAGCTTAGACAAATCATCTGCTTAGGCAGCAGTCTCTTTTTGTGGGAATTCTCTGTTGGTCTAAACAATTCTAAGTCTCTCTCCATAAGAAGATGAGAACTGATCATGTATACGCCCAGATTATGATTAGCAGTGAGTTGATCAACATACCAGGAGATAATTAATTCATTTAAATTCAAGAACCATCCAAAATGGCACAGGAGAACATGTCACAAGCTGGATGGTGGTTAAACAGTTTTAATGAGAGGAAGGAAATGGAATTTTCCAACAGTCTACAAATGCATCAAATACATATATGAGACATGATTTGAAATTAGAGAAGATCGTCATCACAGGCAATTAGAGCAAAAATGGAAAGAGTTTCTCCAAATTCACTGCAGACTGAACCATTCTGGTACATCTTATTGCACGTACTCATTACGTGTAATATTTAAAGCACACTGCTCCTTAATAATCATATTAAAGTACCTGGAAGTGTGCAGCAGTATTATTACAATGTTATGCGACCTGGCGGCTGATCGGTAACGCGCTCGCTCACAGAGCGGGCGGTTGCGGTTCAAATCCGGGTAACGACCTTGGGCAAGTTGCTTACGCACATGTGCCTCTGTCACCAAGCAGTATAATTTGATACCAGCATAAGCTGGGAAGTAAATGGCAAGTCCTGGAAAACACTGGCCCCGTGTCCAAGACCTTGGGATTCGTCCATTGCCGGCTCAAGGGCCAAGAAAAGGAGATGAGCGCCTCACCAACGGGCCTTCGGCCCTGGGATGACTTTACTTTACTTACTTACTTATACATAACATAGCCCAACAATTGGCTAATTTAGATAGAAAATCGCCAGCTAACCTCTGCACACAAGTCAAAATTTGAGAAAACGAAGACATCAAAACTTAGCAAATGTTTCATAAGCTGCTTCAGGTTGTCTGAGCTTTAGAGGCAGCCCTTTACCCCAAGTTTTGACATCATTATAATTAAATTAAAACCTTTACCCCAAGTTTTGACATCATTATAATTAAATTCAGCAAAATCCTAAGAAAACCCTAACTGAAAAGAATGAAAATGTTGCAGGCAACCACAACTACAAGCACAACTACATCATAGGTATAGGCTATCAACTACATCCGGGTCATCTATTGACCCAACCTGGAACAAAATCCGGACTTTTCTCAGATTCCTCATGCCTCCTTTGATCTCATCCTTGGAAGCATTGAGCAGATAAAGGCCATTTCTAGCCTTAGGCATTGTCTTAGAGATATCTAGAGAGAGATAGTGAGAGAGAGAGAGAAAGAGAGAGTGAGAGAGAGAGAGAGAGAGAGAGAGAGAGAGAGAGAGAGAGAGAGAGAAAGAGAGAGAGAGAGACAGACAGACAGAGACAGACAGACAGACAGAGAGAGAAAGAGACAGACAGACAGACAGACAGACAGAGACACAGAGAGAGAGACAGACAGAGAGTCAGAGACACACACAGAGAGAGACAGGCAGAGAGGGAGAGAGGGGAGAGGTAAAGGAGAGGGGGAGAGAGAGGACAACCTACATAGATGTGTCTATCTTCTGCCATCCGTCTGTGTCTGTCTGTGTCTGTCTGCATCTTTCTCTCCAGAGAACCATACATCATAGTGGAAAATTGAATGGACATGACATTATCCATCAGAGGGTCCTTCTGGGACCCTAAATACAGCGGCTCATAAGCCGACCTTCTCCCAGCTAGATCTTCCCTACGAAAAACGAAGATTACTCTCACTCCATTCTTCCTAGTCATTCTTGTTCCAGCCTCCCATCCCAGGTCCTGTAACAGCCTTTATAGCTGACCAGTAATTTACTGTGCACAGCAACAGAATCTTATAACACCACTTTAGACATGACATTAAAAACCCAGTAATTCATTCATTCATTCATCCATTCATTCATTAGCTCAGAGCCAGTGGTTAAAGTGGTTTGGGTGAGCAGTGGGAACGCCAACTGTGAGCAGTGGAAACACTGATGAAGTTTTATTGGGAACGACCATGTTTCCAGGGTTCCATGCATGGTGAGCAGTGGGAACGCAAGCCAAGAATTTCGAGAGCAGTGTGAACGCCATTCGTACGCGTTCCCACCCATTTTAAACCCTGCAGTCAGAGCTCTTATATTGAACTTCTCCAATAAGTTTCGTCTATGTCAGCTTATAATGAGTAAATATTATGAGTATTGATAGATTGATTGATTGAATCCAATTTCCAACCAAGAGAGCCCACTCATCTCAAACTTGGCAACAGATTTCAAGTGTTTATAGAAAGTGTCTGCAGATTTCCTAGTCATGACAATGTGCAAACCCAAAGACAGCAGCTTCATACGGATGGCCAAACCATTGCAAATTGTCCGATAACCCCCTCCACACACATTCATTCATTGATTCCACTGACAAAAATATATGACCCTGCATTGTTGAGAACATGGAAGAGGAACAATCAGTTCACACTGGTCAAGCAGATGAACAAAAGACTTCTCTAGTAAAACAAACCTGAAATGGGGAGCAGCATTTCTAGCTTAGCAATAGGGGAGGCATTCCCCAACTGACACTTCCCCAAACCCAAATCAATAGCAAGCAATCACACAGCCTGACTCTTACTTAGAGAATGCTCTTTAGTTTAATTTTCCTGGTCTAACTCAGGAGATAGTTAATTGCCAGCATCAATCCTTTCCAAGTGATATATATATATATATATATATAATTATTATATGTGCATATGTATATATATATATATGTTTTATATATATATAGAGTGGCGTCATTGGAGGTTGGAACCTGCCGAAGGGCAGAGAACCTAAAGAAGAAGAAGATATATATATTAGGGTAATTGTTCCTCAACATCCATATCTGTCACATAATCTTTTACAGCTTTTCTCTTAGCATTTCCTTTCTTTTCCACCTTAGACGCCTACACAGTACACACTCAGCGTAACATAGTGTGCACAGTCTATTTGCCTAGATATAATTCGACATGACAAACAGACAGATCAAGGAAATCAAGGAAAACAATCTGGCAATGTTATCTGGACAACCAGCAGCAGCAGGACCAGGGCATGTGGTAGGGCAAGGACCTCTGCATTGCATAGGGGCACACCTCTCCCCCCCCGACCCAATGGATGGGTAACAGCAGGATGCTGAAGAATGATTGAAAGAGCACAAAACACACAGAGTGCATTGTCTCAGTGGCTAAGCACACATTGTTCTTATCAAAAGCCACAACAATAGCCATTATTTCTGCCTCGGTCCGTCTCTTCATCACCACATATTCCAGCAACTTCATTAGACCGTTAAAAGGTGCTAAGTATATGCATTAAATGCGAATATTCTTATACATATGCAGATTTCAAATGGTCTTATACATATGCTGATTTCAAATGTCTTATACATATGCAGATTTCAAATGGTCTTATACGTATGCAGATTTCAAATGGTCTTATACATATGCAGATTTCAAATGGTCTTATACATATGCAGATTTCAAATGGTCTTATACATATGCAGATTTCAAATGGTCTTATACATATGCAGATTTCAAATGGTCTTATACGTATGCAGATTTCAAATGGTCTTATACATATGCAGATTTCAAATGGTCTTATACGTATGCAGATTTCAAATGGTCTTATACATATGCAGATTTCAAATGGTCTTATACATATGCAGATTTCAAATGGTCTTATACGTATGCAGATTTCAAATGGTCTTATACATATGCAGATTTCAAATGTTCTTATACATATGCAGATTTCAAAATGACACTGTTCGTCGTGATTTTAAAAATCACTGGTTCTATGAAGCCATAATCACAACCATCTTTGCTATATTCATCATCATTATAGACATCCTCATAACTACTGTGCAATTAACCAAATTTTATGACCATCACTTGAGTCCATGTGAAGCCCATGGCATGTTTACAAAACCAACAGAGTTGTTGTCCTGACTATTGAGTGGTTTCAAAATGCACTGACATTGATCAGTTAGATAGCCAGCCAAAAATGTGCGGTGCATGCAACCCGCATATGACCCGATACTTTGAAACTGCATTATACACCTAAATAGATACACAAACATACGTGCGTGCACACACACACACACACGCATGCACTGACACATTATTGTTATCAGTCACCTCAGAATACCATGGCAGCAAAGCATGATCATTAGTATAAACTAATTCACAATCAACATCATAAACAAACTGACCGACACACTGATAAAAGCAGATCTACAGACAATGGACAACATGCAGAAACACAGCAACGTTGCCTAGGGCAGGATATGCCATAGAAAGTGCAGACAAGAGAGAAGATCAAAGAGTGAGACAAACAGTCACGCAGAGAACGAAGAGAGACAGACAGACAGACAGACGGACAGAGCAGAGGCACAATTAAAGAACCAGACAGGAAGGGATCCTTAGAACTAATCTTATCAAAAGCGGATGGATTTCTACTCACAACCCGTTCAACAGACCACACATGCACATGCACACTCACACATGCACACTCACACACACACACACACACGCGCACATGCAAACGCGCACACGCACATGCCCACTTACACGTGCATATATACACACATGCACACTCACACGCGCACACACACCTACACCCACACATACACACCTACAAGCACACAAGCATGCACACACGCACTCCCAAAGAAAGCAACAAATAATTCGAAAGAGACAATTAGAGAAGAGACACATTTTGAACAGAAGCAGGGAACCCACAGGCAGCAAATCAGACAGGCAGTTACGATGACAGAGAAAGATACACAAAACTTCCACACATACAGTGAAAAGTTAGCAAAAACACTCACAGAGTCACAGACAGTGAAACACACACACACACACACACAGGCAGGCAAGCAGGCAATAGATCTCTCTCTCTCTTTCTCTCTCTCTCTTTCTCTCTTTCTCTCTCTCACCCACTCACTCACTCACCCATGCGCACTGAAACTTGAACAAACAAATGCAAACATACAGAGACAGAACAAAACAGGAACAAACAAAGGCACAGACCTACTACAGAAGAGGCAAGTAATTTAATCTCTGATAGTAAAAGAGCCCAAGAGCAATTTCAACATGTGACCAACTTTGCTAAAGCTATATATTTCACAGCCTAACCTAATGGATGAATGTCTACAATTGCTTACATTGCAGCTGCTGTTGCTACTGTTCTCTACTGTTGCTGCTGCTGTTGCTGTTGCTGCTGCTGCTGCTGCCGTCTACAAGACCAGCTAAACCTCCTAATTACGCCACTAATGGAAACAAATTGCTCTGTATGCTCAACAATTTCCTCGTCCATAGACACACTTACAGACACAAAATACATACAATTCAACAGAAATATTCACTTATAAACAAATCAAATGCATATAGACTTAAGCTACTAAATATTTACGCTTCACTGGCTGTTAGTATTATAAGCTGATTGTGGCATGGTCAATAATTTTCAAAGTCTATAAAGGCCTAGTGAGATAGTTAGATAAGTACATACATATATATAATATATAATTATATACATACACATAATTTAATATATACATTACATATATATGTATATATATATATATGTATCTTCATTTAATGACCATTCTACATATCTACACAAGCCACTACATAAATCAAATGTTTTACAAGTATAAATCTTCATCATAAAACTTATGTTTATCTATTAAGCTTACACGACTTTGCGAAACCTTTGAAAATTCATATACGTATACCAGTAACTATTTATATAAGACAAATAATATATAATAAATTTCATATGTTTCATAATATTTTCAAAACCAGTCATTGTCATGTGAAACAGTCTGTGTGTCTAATGCAAATAGTATATATATATATATATATATATATATATCCTTCAAAATTTAATAACAAGGGGACAGAATATTCATTCAATTCATTTATTTATACAAGAGTACGAGTCAACACTGGTGGTAAGAAGTGACAAGTATTATTCAGTGCCTTCTTCTTCTTCTTCCAGGTAAAATTCAGCCACAGCTCCCACCAGTTCTCAATCCACACACTACAGAAACCTTTCCAGCCTGTCTTCCACGAGAAATCCAGTTCTGCATCATTCTGAAATTTCCCCTCTGCACCTTGAAGTCTGTCATGTGCCAGGAAAAGCCCCCTTTCCCTCCATTTCCCTCTCCCTTCCTTCCTCTCACCCTTTCCCCATCCCAAATTGATACCAGGATACAGTACTGCTCTAACCTTTGAACTTCATTAAATCTCCATGGCCAAAGCAGGCTCGTGAACCCTAGGAATATGCTGCAAATCCACCACGCTAAATTATATGCAACGTTCTGTGGAATAGATCAACCAACGGTGGCACTAGAAAGGTCAAGTGGCATGAACTTCCATTTATCTCTAACCACGTGCACCTCAATTCAGAGGTCCTTGATCAAGCCAAGATTAATTATATGGGAGAGGGGGTTGCAATAGGTGGTCATAAAACTAGCCTCAACATCCCAGGTACCTTCATTTGAGTGGCAGCCTGTACTAGGAGCACCTGGAAAAATTCCCTAACACTTCACAATTGCCAAGTCCGGCCGAAACACAGTCCCTACTCCGCCCTAACCTTGGAGATCTGAATTACCAGTTCATTGAGATATCTCTGTCCCAAACCATAAAGAAAGCCACTCCTGCTGTCACAGGCAGTTCACCAGTTTCATGGAAGGGAAATGAAATCACCTCTGACTCCAAGCACAGGCATTTATTTAACCAACAGTGATAGGTGTAAAGCAGTCAGGGGTCAGCTAAATGGAGGCACAGACCAAGCAAGGGCTCCTATTTAATGGCCAGACATTTCCAGAAGTCATTCAGCCTTTCACTTTGTCCTTCAGCCACTTAACCTGCTAAATTCACTCAGTCATCACAGGAGTATAAAACTAACACCTTAAGCACTATTAAGGACAATGCTGTTGAAATCAGTTAGTTAAAGGCTTAAGCTCCAAAAATATATCAACCACGAATTAAAGGGTTAAATCTAGAACCAGACCACATATATTTCGGGTTTCTCACTAGAAAATCTAAACAAAAGTCTGTGCAAAATCATTACATGATTTATTGCATAACTGACCTAAAAAAACTAGCACACAATTCTTCTACACACTACGACTCAGTTGTTAAGCCAATTTACGTATTATTAAAAGTCTTAATCTCTGGAGTGGTAGTTAGTGTAGAAATTTTGCAAATGAATCTAAGTCTTTCCTAATGGACTCTACACAGACAAGCTTTTAGAAGTCAAAAACAGATGTCTGACAACACATAATTGATATGAACATGACAAGTTCACTTTCGGCAGCAACAAGGACACAAGGGCAGAGGAGAACTGTTAGGTCTTGCTTAAGAAATATGTCAGTTTCTAACAACAAACGACCACTGTGTCCTTCTCAATGGTCCACTAAATACATCACAGCTCAGGCGCTAAGTTCAGTTATGACTGAGCCATTAATTAAATCGTCAGCACATGTAAATGTTCAGACATCTCAATATTTAACCAAAGGACACATATAAAAGCAATGCAGGAACACAGCGATTAAGTAAGTAAGTACCTCTTCACTACTTCACTAGCAAAATTCACAGTGGGACATACAACATAAAACATTACAATAATAGACTGAAGTACAAAATTAGCAATTAAAGATGTAAATTTAACATAAGCGAAATGATTGAAATATAAAACGAGTCATCTGTCCAGCATGATGCATCATCCTATTAATAAATCCCTTTCTAGTCAGCCATAAATCACAGGAAGCACAGTATGGTATCTCTGTATTACATGAGTGAAACCTAAGGGAGTACCCGCTTACTCATTCTGGTGGGAGTAGATCATGGAGGGCAACATACCCTGGGTCATTGAGGATAGCAGAAAAGAGGGTTTCATCTCCTAATACACAGCACGTCAAACGTAGGAGTATTGGTTGGCAAAAAACCCTGTCATATGAGCCTTCTCTAATAGCTGACAAACGACCCTTAACACCCTCATTTGAAAAACCTCATCATCCTGGAGATGAAAACAGCAGCACAGCACTCCATCTTTCTGATAGACATGAGAGGTTTGCTTGACACTGAAGCACCATTAGCACTTTTCATCGGGAGGGCAGCAAACCACACTTCAGACCAAGACCCGACTGGCACCTTCGTGTACAAGTTGCATGACTTCATATTATATTTTTAACTCCTTCATCTCTATAATTTATATCCCGTAACTGTTACCAGTGGCGTAGACAAGGGGAGGGTTTCTGGGGTTAAACACCCCCCCCCCCCCATTGGCCTAGGAAAAAGTTTTTTAAAAGGTTATTTATCAACTTAAATAAGAAAAAATAAAGCAATTACTTGTAGTAACAATTATTTTTCTTATTTTATTCCCTTTGTTTCTTTATTCCCTTTTTATTTACTGTAATACTGTTGGGTTGGTTTCAGAAAGGGTATCCGGCCAGGCAAACCCCACCCCCCATAATAAATTCCTGGCTACATCACTAACTGTTGCTAAACTTCAAATGTGGATGTGCTGAAGAAATAGTCGATGCAACTGTTAGGATGTAGTGCATATTCAAATAAAACAACTGCAAACTATATATAGTGAGTCAAAAAGCAAAACCAATCCTGCCTTTCAATGTGTGACGAAAAATAACATATAACCACTAGATGTGACCTCAGTGCAATATTGAGCCTGTGGCATTTTGCGACTAAATCATTAAAGTCCAATGGATTGTTATAGCTGACATCGAGTTAGAAAGCACAATGCACAGGTAGAAACGCACAGGTAGATAGCACACAGCAAAAAAAACTAGACTCTGGAATCAATAGAGAGGTAATTGAAATTCAAACCTGGCCGAGTGAGACCTAAACTGACAACGAAGATATCTTAATCACGTCAATTTCATTTCGCATTCGACAACACCATACATACATACATACACAGCTTATTCATGTACGTACACTGTACAAAACCAGTTTCCATTTACTAGGCTGGCCTTCGCTTAGTCGTCTCTCAATAAAAAATCTTACAAAACAACGTACCTGAAAACATACAATGGAATAGACTCTACCGTCAGGCTTTTATGTCACATACCGCAGCCCAGACCAGAACACAATTGGTCGCAGCACACGAGTACAGTAGTAACGCAACCATAGCCAACCACTCAGATATGGTTCAATGTTGCATAAGCTACCTGCATAGATCTAGGCAAAAAGTGTCTAGGTCTTCAATTCATAGGCAAAAAACCAAATTTAAAATATGCTGCTGAGCTGTCATACAGTGCATTAGAAAAAGTATTCACTTATAACCAGAGTAGAATCAGATCTGTAATTCAGCCAAAAGATCTAACAAACTTAACAAACGATTAGATCTGCCCCCACCCCCACCCCACACACACCCTCCCCAATGCAGTTGGATATTAAACATGCATAGCAAATGCACTCATACAGCTTTACCTAGTTGCCCTAATATAACGCATCCATCTAATTTACCTCATTCAGCCAAGTCTATTATGCCATTCAGGCCCAGGTTCGTGAGATTTTTTTACCCATGGATGCAGACAAAGATTAAAGTTCTGGATCAGACACTTGTAAGCAGTTTTTGATGGAATTGAGCAGTTTAAAGACAAAGTAAGCTATTCAGAGTGATGCAGAGACACAGACAGACAAATGAACAGACACACAGACACACAGACACACAGACACACAGACTGACTGACTGACTGACTGACTGACTGACTGACTGATTGGAACAGACAGAATAAAAAATACAGTGAAAGCAGGCCAAATATCTTTTAGGCCATTGTTCTTTCAGCAGCAGCTGCACAGCAGCAGTTCCATGCCATGGTCATCATTGTTGTCATCATCAGCATCAGCATCATCATCATCATCACCACCACCACCACCAAGAACAGCAACAGCAGCAGCAACAACAACAGCAATGGCAGCAGCAACAACAACAACAACAGCAGCACAAAAACAGACTGGTTGGATCATGAACATCATAAGAGTATCATAAGAATATCATATTCCACATTTCGTCTGCATGCTAGTTTCGTACAGGAACAACAACAGTTCAATGTACTGAAAAAGAATTCCAACGTCAGTACAAGAATCAGAGGAAATAAATCTCCCTGTGGAAGACCTTTAGACCAGCCAAGCCAGCTACATGCCTCCTGAATATAGCAAGAAGACCGACCAATCATAGGGACACCCTGGATAATCCCCCAATCATCTTAACTTGCAAGACACACCAAAGCAATCAACTCCCTGCAGACACTAATCCTCCCGTTCCCTCCAGGTGGCCACATGGTGGCAATGGCTTCTAAGATTCCTAGAAATTCTGTTAGCACCCGCCCACAAATCAACCCCACCTGCTCAGAATGACCAATAAAGGAAGGCCATCTTTCTTTCCATTGTGTGAGATTATTACCCTTTAAAGGCGTCAGTCTGGTGAGGACTTCTTATGAAACACCCACACGTTTCCTGCACACACACACTCATCCATATTGGTCTTTCTTTAACAGATCCACGCCTGCGCCCCCCCCCTTCTCTGCCCTACTCACACTCTCCGCCTGTAGTCCCCTCTCTGCCCTGCTGCTCATCTTTGTCCTGCACCTCCTCTCTGTCCTGCACCTCCTCTGTCCTGTTCCTCCTCTCTGTCCTGCTCCTCCTCTCTGTCCTGCTCCTCCTCTCTGTCCTGCTCCTCCTCTCTGTCCTGCTCCTCCTCCCTGTCCTACACCTCCCTCCTGTCCTACTCCTATTCTCTGTCCTGCTCCTCCTCTCTGCCCTGCTCCTCCTCTCTGTACTGCTCCTCTCTGTCCTGCTCCTCCTCTCTGTCCTTCTCTCTGCCCTGCTCCTTATTTCTGTTCTGATCCTCTTGTTACACAGATACACACTGAGCAAAGTCTATATCAAGCTATTCTAGACTGTTTTTCTAGCAACAAAACAACAAAAAGGCAGACTAAAAACGAAATAAACATCACACACACACAGTCTGCCACATATGTAAGTGATTTGGATGAACTATCCAAATAAACTCCATAAATTCACCAAATTATCCAGAAAAAAATCTACCAAAAGTGCACTCTTTACTAGCATTAAGTTTTTACACTCGCTATCCCGTACTAAACAAACTAAAGTTACACAAAATAATAAATCACAAAAAATAGCCAGAGACAAAACAAAAGGAAAATGCTTGTGGAAAAAGGAACAAACAATTGTCAAGTTAAACCTAGTACATGTTATATTTATCACCATCATTACCGTAGTTCAACTAAGTGCTGCATAAATCACTTAAGACAGAGATAAACATCACATGGAT
This sequence comes from Lumbricus terrestris, assembly GCA_949752735.1. Taxonomy (NCBI): domain Eukaryota; kingdom Metazoa; phylum Annelida; class Clitellata; order Crassiclitellata; family Lumbricidae; genus Lumbricus; species Lumbricus terrestris. The sequence goes on from OX457040.1 coordinate 37,815,001, forward strand.
TAACGGTAGTAATAACAATTAACAACGTCAAACACTCAAACAATAACAATATACACTTACGAGCACTGTAGAAATCAGGTGATTACGATGGAAAAAGTTACAAAACTCTTAAGTAATAGTTTTCAGACTTTCTGCAATCATTCTACTCACGAGCACTGAGTTCAGTGAGTAGTGAGTATAGTAACCAAACCCAATTGTACTACATTCCACCAAAATAAATTGCACTTGAATTATCCTGGACATTATCACTTTAGCCGCAGTACATCACATCGGAATAAATATGCTGTCAGTAGTAAAACAACTGAATATTCAGATTTAGAAACACAAAGCACATTGTGAATTGTCAACAAAAGAAGAGCAGTCATTGAAGCTACTAGCTCATAAAGGTCTAGTGACTTCAGTTTCTTAGCCTTTGCATATGAGTGTGGGTGGCCAGTCCTACCATCATAATGGAGTCTGCACTCGGAGCAGAAATCTTAACCTAAATTTCTGGGTAGACAACCATAAGCCCTCCCCCACCCCACCCCCGAAACAAAAGCTCCCATACAAAACCCCAGGGTATAGGACATAAGTCCCATGACTAGGACATTACTCGACTCAAGACATATTTAAAAAAATTAATACTCATGCGAAATCAGGATGCAACATAAGCTTATAAATGATAAGAAATAAGTTGCCTAAGAGTTGTCAGAAGGTCTGTTTCTTCTTCCATCCTTACAGCCCATATACTCCATGCTTTCACTGTTGCCTTGACTACTGCAATTGACTATCTGCTGGACTTTCCCAAATACCAAGCCCTTCAACCGGTAATGAATTCGGCAGCCAGTATCGTTGCTCGTCTTCCTAACTACTCCCACATTTCTATCTACATGACTAATATCCTACACTGGCCTCCTGTCGCTTCCACTGCAAAATATATACACTTGTATAGTTGTATACATATACAATTATACATATACATATATATATATATATATATATATGGTTATCAACTCAAAAACAAGCCAGAAGCAAGAGTTAGCCTAACAAGATTTCTTCAACACCATTTATCCTCCTGCCATCCTGCAAAAATCAAGTAACCTGTAGAATTAAAAAAATTCATATTCAGCTACTCAGAAACAGTCAGTCTTGCAGCTTGTCAGTCCAGCAGCATTTTCTTCTGATCGCACAGACATATTATTTAGCAAAACACCTTCAGCTCTAGATTCGGCTAAAAATGTCTGTATTAGTTATATCCTATATATTTTAAAAACAGGCTGCCATCCTCTGTAATTGCCAGCACTCATTCAACCCCCCCTTGCGCCTCCATCCAAACCCTAAACGCACGATGTGTGTTAAACGTGTGATAAATTGGGTATGACAGTCTTCCAGACAATCTCATTAATCATCCATTTCAACACAGGCTGGCACAAAGATCGCGAGAGAAAAAACTCTGCACAGGCATAAATTGGTTTAGTTCGCATAATTTTGCATAATTTCAGAAGTTACATTAATTAGTTCCAATGTCCCACATCTTTGAGTTTAATAAACTGCCAGTATATCGAAATCACAATCAAAGCCATAAAGTTCAAATTTCTACAGCGCCACTCGAAGGGAAGGCTAAGAGTGCAGGGCAACAGCTTACTGACAAGCGCTGTGTCATATCAGATGGGTCGTGGAGAGGTATGTAACAAGAACCCCTTTTGATGAGGGGTACAAAAACAAGTGAGGGCATCATCTGCAATGGTTTCTTTCGTTGGCTGTGTCTATGCAGTATTCACACACAAGACTACTCTACTGGTTTAGCAATATTTTATCTTTCTTCTGTAAATTCATTCAACCATAGAAGCACGCACAAACTCCAGCATCATACTAATCTCATGTAGAGCCTTTCGGAAATTTCAGTGCTAAATAAATTCAGACCAAAGTGCATTCAAGAGGTTAATTTATACGTATGCATGCATAGCATATATACATAAATTCATGCAAGCTTAGCCTACATAAAAATATACATATAAACATGCATATAATATATGAACGTATGCACATACATACAAAAATGCATGTACATATGCCTATAATGAATATACACAACATTATACAGACATACATACACGCATACATATGAATGGCTCAATTCGCAAAAACCTCAGCAGTAACAACATCATATAACTTCGGAAATACTAGTTCGCCGCTGTCCAGGGCACTCAAATAGTTGACTGCAAACTGCCAAAAATAAACGGCTAAATGCAGGAATAATTTTAGCATCAGCGATATCAGAGTGTGGGCCACATCACGAACAGATACGAGGCAATCCATCAGAAGAAGCACCGCATCCTCCCGCCCCCAAATCCCCTCCCCTCCCCCCCCCCCCCCCGAGCAAGCAATCCAGGATGCAGGCACTCAAGTCAGCCACTTGGAAGGCTTTTCAGATCGCTTACACATCGCACAAGATGATTCTATCACAACAGCAAAAAACGACTGACTGCCGCCTGCCTGTTGAACAGAAATAGCCCTAGTAGCCCAGCGGTTCATTCATTGCCTGTTGCACATCCGACACCAGCTGCAATTCACACCATCGTCATCTGTGAGCACTCAGCCACCATCCACGCAGGCGCTCAGCCACTGCTGCTGCGAAGTGCAAGAACCACAAACAAAAGCTGTGGTGAATAATTTAAGACAAATTTCGTTCACAAAACAACTCAAGTCCGTGCTGAAAACAAGAGAAGACTATTACCGTATACTTATGCAATACAATACATTGACATAACAATACCATATTTATGTAACATTGTATTTTATTAAAACGATGATAACACAGCACGTCTCGTATTCGAATAGTTTGTTTTGTATTAAAACAATTATAATACAGCACGCCTGACAGTAATGTAATGAGATATTCTTAAGAAGTTGGTAATTTACAAATGCTGGCCAGCAGTTGGCGGGTGGATTTGACTTCTGATAGAAAAAAAACTAGACAAATAACACAGAACAACAGACCTGAGTCAGTGAGCCTCTCCTATACATAATTAATCAGTATGCACAAACCTCCTACAAGTCCCCAGAAACTAACTACAGTAACTACTTTATCAAACCAAGGTTTCTGTACATTGTGCCACATAAACGCATGCAAATGATTAATAATGACTAGGGTGGTCCTTATTTTTAAAAGTTTGATTTTATAACGGGGCACCCTCTAAGTTGGTTTCTATTGATGAGAAAAAAATTGAGAAAAATTTTGGAGAGAATCTGAGGACATTTAGGGGTCGCTACCAGAGGTTAAAGTTCAAGTTTAGAATTAACTTGGGCTTTGTGGTCCACTATGCGCAATTTCCATTAATATGCTTTCCAACCATGGTAATCGCTATGTTAGAATTTGATAGACAACTACTCACACATTTATTAACATCTCCGACCTCATGATTGCCACCTACTTACTTACTTTATTGACATTTTTCTATAATGTATTCACAGCCATTGCATCTTTTGGCGGCAATTTCGCTTCATTTTGGTTTTTGTGTGTGTAGGCCAGCGTTTCCCAAAGTGGGTTCCGCGGAACCCAAGGGTTCCGCGAGACGACCACAGGGGTTCCGCGAAAAGTTGTAAATAATCGAAATTTTAGTGAAAATGCACTGAAAGTTTGAAACTAGCGTCTTTGTGTTTTGTCCTGGCCCTTTGAGCGGCTAACTGAAATTTCCTTGCTAATTTGAAGTCCAGTTTCAATTTATAGACATCAATCACTGCTGACATAGAGACGTATTATACTATAGGTCAGAGCTGTAAATCTGAACAGGGACGCAGCCATCTTTGTTATCGTTATCCCGACAAAGCTAAGCTGAGCCTAAACGCAGCTGCCTAAATAGTAACGCCAAGTCAGATTATGGTACAGCAGTACGTTGTAACAAATAATTATTTTATTTGTTGGTGCAAAAATTTGCAAAAGTTCAGCAACTGTCTCGTAAACTTGGGTTCTAGGCTGCTGTTGTTGATTTAAACGATACAGCTCACAATAGGAATCCAGCTTTCAAGTGTTAAGACAATAGCCTAGTAGACAAAAAATGCATAAGAAGAATTAAAGGGCTGTTCGTATTCTAAACTTCATGTGTGCTACTCTCAGTATTGTGATCCACGAGTCGTGATTTTCAAAACAATTCAACAACTTTTCATAATTTTTATAAGAAAATAAACTTTCTACAATCGTGTTTTAGTAGGCACGTGTAGTCTATATTAGTAGGCCTATGCTTCTTAGGCGCTATGCATGCTTCAGTTCGTTTCGTTGAGATTGGGGTTCCGCATGAAAATATTAGGACACGAAGGGTTCCGTGGCTCAAAAAGTTTGGGAAACGCTGGTGTAGGCTATTGCATAATTTCGCTGTTGTCAATGAGAACGCAAAGTTGGCTATAGGCCTAAGTCTTGACAATGCCACGGCGAAAGTGAGTAACAGAAATGCAACACTTGTAGGCCTACTTTCTTTCGCACTACAATGTCTTGGCAATGATCCCGCAGAGTTCAATCTCTATTGTTTTTCAATGCTTAAGAATCGGCAAAAATTTATGAAAACTTGAAAGCTGAATGTCAACCAGGAGTTCCTCTAAACATTCACTGGGATGGAAAGCTGTTTGAAGACATCTGCAGACTGCAGTAAAGAAATAGTAGACCGTCTTCATGTCCTTGTTTCTAGAGTGGGTGTTGACCAGATCCCAGTTTACAGAAGTTATCATCGGGACAAGAAAATCTTCAGTGTATGCAGTGTATGAAGCGGTTGTGACTTGGGGGCATTACTGATCAAATCAAATCTGTGTGACATGACGCCACATCAGTGAACAGTGGACTTAGAAATGGTGCCTGCTGTAATAAGCTCAATGCAACTGGGAGATTTTGTCATGGAAAACACGAGATTTTTCAAGTTTTCTCCAACAACACGTTGATATACACGGTCAAGCGACGAGAACTTCAAGTTAGTTTAGGCCACTGCGAGTTCAGTGAAAGTTGTGAATGACATTACAAAGCGTGGGGTGACACTCATGAACATTGAACATGTATAACAAGCTTCAAACAAATAATGAGGATCAGATGCAGAGTCTGCTTTATTGATTGTGAAGAAATATACGGTATACCTATCGTCGCAAAAGACTGATGCAATAATGGAAACTTTAACTGGAAAAAAACATTTTTATGTTCGCTTATGTGTTTTGACCAAAATAGTAAACCAGTCCACAGGCCACTAGTCCACCTCCAGCATGGTCCATTGCCCACCAGAATTTATTTCAATTTGTGCATTCAACCATACATACTAGTAATAGTATACAATATACGATTTTCCATGTTTCGCCTGTGTCTTTACCATTGATATATGTTACGTCCGGTAGCGACCCCTAAAACTCAAAAAAATCTGCCAAAATTTTCAGTGCTAATATTTTTTAACCTAAAGGTATAAGTTAGGAGGGTGCCTCGTTTAAAATTCTCAAAAAAATTTTTTTACATGGAGCTAAGGACCACACTAATAATGACATATAATTAATTGAAACAATTACACTTGTCAAAGCACATTGATATTAAGTGACAATGAAGGATTTTACATCTGGAAAAAACCCAAATCATGACCAATTAAAAATCTGTTTATAAATTATTACATCAACTCTACATGCTATAATAATGTTTCTAGCGTCCTGTATGTGTCACACATTGCCTACAAATGGAGATTACAGAATATTCTTGCTAGCTTACTTACTTGCGTTCTGTCATCATGGTTATATATATATATATATATATATATATATATATATATATATATAGCTCAGCAAGAACTTCACATCAAGCTGTTGTATTGAGTCATAGATAAAACAAGAAGAGACTAAGCATACCAAGTTAACCTAAACATTCAACTGACTGGTTCCAAATGAAAAACTGATGAACAATGTGGTGGGACCAAAACCCAACGTAGACCCTCAACAAGAGACCACATACATTACCATTAAAGGGGGGGAGTGGAGAGGAGGGAATACTTCTCCACAAAGCTGTCCCTTAGAACTGTTTTCGACTGTTATGAGGAACATCTGTAAGCAGCTGGCAGCACTACTTCCAACAAAAGCAGGTCCTGTTCCACAAGAACCCTTTATTTATTATCTGACCACAAAAGCAAGTCATTATCCACCTGAATGCTCAGCAAAGCGGGCCGCCGCCGGAATGGGGTCGGGGGGGGGGGAGGGGGTCGGGCAGCCGGAAGGGGGTCAATTTGTCGGTGCAGCAACTGACCTGTAGTGAATGCAAAATCAATAGGACCCATAGAGTAACCAGGAACCAGTAGTCTTAACTGCATGATAAACAGGAGGAGGAGGGGGAAGAAAGGACGAAGGGGAGGAGGGCCAGACCACACATCACAAGACCACATAGCTCAAACATGGTGTTGAATTATTTAAAGCATGGCTTCTGTGGATAGAGCCACAACTAATGGGATTAGGAAGGGCTCCTAGAAGAGGGCCACCGTGGACCAGTCATTGCCCAATGCTCCTACTTTGGCAGTACCAGTCCCAAGACTGGGGAAAAGAGAAGGGCATCACTAATCAACCTTGATAAGTCATTAAGCAGCAACAAACCATTAATCCTTCCAGGGTATGGAGTTTCAAGGCAGGACTGGGAGCCTATAGTGACATGGGGATCATCCAAATCTAACATAAAATGGATTCTGTTGAATAGTAAAGAACTAGACTTTTCTAACAATTCAAGAGTCGGTGACAGTCCCCGTTTCTCACCACGGACTCACCACGGTGGAGTTTGAACTGCCGTGACTCTAGATTACACGTAGACTCATGAAACGGAGAAAAATCTTTAGACTGAAGTTATAAATTATGCAAAGACTGAAGTAATCAATTATATAATAATAATCATGTAAGATTGCATGTGCCTTGAGAATCTTCTCCAGGGCTGCTAAATTGTAGAAAAATGTGGCCCAGGTGTCCGAGCTCATTTTCAATGGAGGCCCAAGGAGAAGAAAAATATGAGAAGAAAATGACAAAAGGAAGAAATGGTCTTTGGTGACGACTACTAGACTACTAAAACCTTTACTTTCATAAAAATAGGCAGTGTCATAGGATGAACTCAAAGGGAGAGTCAAGCATGAAATAATGCAGCCCATGGTATGAAGTGACAATAGCCATGTGTAGAATGCATGTTTTTAGGCAGAAGCTACATATATTTAGGAGGCCAGAGTGTCTGAGAGCAGGTTGAGGACGAATCTCTATAGATATCAGACACACATTCTAATTCGCAGAGCAAAATTGGTTGTATAATCATCTCAAGTATTTTTATCGTGGTTTTCTCTCTTAATTCTCTGCTCTTCCAAATCCTGTTTATCATTAAAAAATTATTTCTCTCAAGCACCCCTTCAAGGTCCCTACTCAGAGGTGCTCCCGACTACAGTGCATACACTGTATCGGAGTTTCACACCGAGGAACACACGCTATTGTGAGTGAAGGACTTGCTCAAGGTCCCTACTTGGTGGCTTGAGGTGGATTCGAACCAAGCTCCCTCCAGTCTCAAGGCACCGAACCTACCACTATACCACCTGTTTATCATTAAAAAATTATTTCTCTCAAGCACCCCTTCAAGGTCCCTACTCAGAGGTGCTCCCGACTACAGCGCATACACTGTATCGGAGTTTCACACCGAGGGACACACGCTATTGTGAGTGAAGGACTTGCTCAAGGTCCCTACTTGGTGGCTTGAGGTGGATTCGAACCAGGCTCCCTCCAGTCTCAAGGCACCGAACCTACCACTATACCACCATGCCTGGCCACAAATGCTTGCAAAGTGCATCTAATTTTATTTTGATGCCTCACAGATGCTGTATTGTAGTAAAACAATTACAAATGCTGCATTGTAGACTTTGAAGTTATAAATACCAGATACTGGAACAAGAAACAGAAAGACTTGGCCCAAAAGTCTGGATCCACCATAAACAAAATTCGTCTCAGAGGCCTTAACAATTCCTGCGTTGCCTCCGGTGCATAAGCGAGTGGAAAGAGATTACATGCTTCAAATACATGCACAGACTTTTACAAACTACTGTTAGTAAAATTAACCTTGAAGTATGGAAAGCAGTCATGCCAAATTCATGGAGTCTATCATAATACAGCAAGGGAATGATCCTGAACCCCTTCAAATAATGCAATATAATCATATGGCCAATGCAGCGCTGATGTACATTGACAGCAAAATCAATAGCATCAGAGAAAGTCTGAGTAACCAGGCCAGATTCTTCAATTATATAGCAATGTATAGAATCAATGCCACAAGAAAAGAAAAGCAATGACTTGCAGCAAGTTCCTTAAGTTCATCAGAGAGGTTGAGAAATAAAAGCAATACACTGTGAATTACTTCAGTAGTTCTATAAAGCCCTCGGAACAACACAGGGTTCTGAATCTCTCAATACGAAATATACATATCACATTATCACAATAACACATAATTTTTGCATTTAGGATCCTAAGTCAACACTCACTCAAACAGTCAATCGCCTCCCTATACGTTTCCCTATGCTAATTCTGTAGATTTTATTATTCTGAAATCTCTTCCTGCCATACAAATACAATGTCAACACTAACTTAGCTTAATCACCAGCTAATTCACACCTGGCGAACTTCAACCAGTCCAGTGTCAAAAAGAGTGGACATATTGAGTGAACCAACTGAACATCGATAAGATAGTGTGAAGGAATAAAAACAATGGCTCTCAGGTTATCACAGATTGTCTGTGAAAAAGATAAAAGATAAACAAATTAACTTACAGTAATTCACAGCAGCAGCAACTCCATCCAGCAGCCACACGCTCTTTGAAGCGCAACATTCACCAATCCATGACCAAAATTTACAAATCTATGCAGGGATAATGCTCAAAGCCAACATAATTTATATCAGATCAGAGAACAACTACACCAATAAAGGCAAGGCCAATCTGCAACCATGACACATAGGGTACACACACAGCACACAAATACACACACACACACATACATGCACGCACACACACACACACACACACAAATACACACACATGCACGCACACGCACACACACACACACTGGTAGGCTAAACCTATACAAGAGATTATTATAATAAATGCATGTTTGAAGCAGCAGTGGCCCCAATTATTCCAGACACCCGACCACGATGAGCCCACACATCACAACAGGGCGATAAAAACTGCATTTAAAGTCATTCCCTTTCCACTTAAATTTGCTCCTCAGCCGCACGATCAAACGAAATGACCACAGAGAAATTTACCACATGATAATATTAAACATACAGCGCAAATAATTATGCCTCAGTCCATCAAACATGCACAAATTGTTTATAATATTGGCCATATCAAATTACAGGATCAATTTTATGTTATCAAAATTTATATTAAATTGCAGCTTGGCTCCGAATTGCAATCCTTTCTAATATGTGACCCCAAACTAACCCCTGGCTAATGTAATGTATAAGTTGTAATTATATTCAACACATAATTCTATACTTCATATGACTTATTTCACCGAATTAATGTTACACGTCCAAAAATGATCATATTGTAAACTAAAGTGAGGATAAGAAATTGGCATAATAGAGAATAAACTCATCTACTTACTTACTTGCATACTCATATTTTTAAATTTGAAAGCAAAAACAATCAATTCTAAATTCTATGTACACAACACAGATGGCCTAATGAAGACCTGTCAATACACCAAACAGATGAACATGTGTTCACTTGCCAAGATGGCTTAATATCAAACAGTCTCAACCCAGCTACCTTTTTAGGACGCACACACTTGATACCCAATTGCTGAACAGGTCATTTCCTTCCAAGTGGAAGTGCCTAACATAACCTGCATGGGATATCCTAGACCTATAATACCCTACATGCAATACCTCAAATGCAACACTCAAAGTTAACGCCCTAAATGCAATTATGGTAATTCAAGCCCATAAGGAAATATCAATAACTAAAGCAATATTGATGTCATTCTTTGCATTGAGGTTCGTAACTCATTTTCACCGCTGTTTAAAATTATGATTTAGTTCGCATTTTGAATACGGCAGTAAGCAGAAAAAGCTGAATGATTGAAACCCGAACTAAAATGTTATTGAGGCAGTACTGGTAAGTATAATTGCTACACGACAATATTTGATAAGTAAATAATTGGTAATAATTTAAGTTTAAAATGACTGCTGAATAAAAGAAAAAGATAGAAAGAAGATGCCAAAAAATGAACCGATTGCATGAACAAAGGCAAGGTCATCATCACTATTGACCTTTGTGAAAAGGTAAAAGTCAGAGAAGAATTCCTTTGCAACAGTATCAGACTACAAAGAGAATAGCTTGGGCAAGCCAAGTAAGTTGAAACAGGATCACAAGAGATACCATTAAACCAGCCGCATATACCAACGGCTGCATAAATCGTTGGTTTCTGCAGCATCGGAGCACGAAGATACAGCAGTGCATTCTGATGCAACAGATGATCTGGATATAAAGTTGTACAGTCCCTAATGAACACTGGCGGCGTGCCATCCATAATTCAGTCATTTACCGAAGGCACAAGATGCAACCGATTGCACCATGTTGTAATCCAGGCCGAATTACACAAGGGCTCATGAGAGCAATAACATGCAAGCAAGCAACGATGAGGCCTGCACGAAATGCGTATTGCAGGTCGCAAATACTGTCCTTATTACAAACACAGAAAGGTCAGGCCGTGCATAGTCTCAGGAAAGCTAGAACAATGCTCTCCTCGCCTCTTGAAGCAAATGTGTGTGTGACTACGAACAATGCAGCAGATTGGCTTTCAATCAATAGGACCTGTGACTGTAACAATAAGATAAAATGGTGAAAATAAAACAGGCAAATTAAATTAACATTAAAAATGAATGCACTCTAAAACCCACCCTGCAACGGCTTCATGGTAAAGCATCACTTGAGGGATGATGAGATTACATGGCATTTGTTATTAATGTAATTTAGCACTGTCATGTCATGTCATTGCGCGGACAATTCAGCAATGTAATTTAGCACTGCATTAAGCCTAAGTAAGTCAGGCATGACTGATTAAATCTCTTCTGATACAAACTCGTGTTTCATGCATTCTGGGAGAGTGCTAAATTATTTCTTTTCTTTTCTGCACCGTGGCTTGATATCCAATCCACATCAGGTGTGAAATTGACAACTGCATCCAACATTTGCACCCAAAGACTTTTTAAAATCTAGGATTCACGCTCATCAATGACTTTCCCATAAAATAACTCACAAAGGTTATCAAAGGCCATCAGAAATAATAAATGACCGATAACCTTATTTGTCCCTTGCTGATCTCCATCCAGCACACATTGAATCTACAAACAATGCTTGGCACTGTTTTCCCACCAACAGAACGTTCTAAGCAAACACAAAGTTTCACAAGATACAATTCTATCTCAGCTGGCAGGCTCAGTGCAAAGACAAAGCTGCTCAGTGCAAAGACAAAGCTGTAGCATAGATGCGCTGAGAAAGCCTAGACCAAATCTAACGCTGATAACAAACATCAAAACAGCCGTTGAGAAACTTACGCTAGAAGCTCAAACAATAACCACAGCAAGCGATGAACAGCAACTGGCACCAGACTGATTCGAAACACATTTGCGATAGAATATCAATTCCTTCTGAGCCGAAAAAGCATAAAGCCTCCGTATTCTAGAAGATACCATCTAGTCCTAGAAGCGCACACAGTCGCGCGCCCACTCGATCCGACGAATAAAGTAAACATAAACACGTTGCAGTGAAAATGAGTTACGAACCTCCACGCAAAGAATAACTATCAGACTAAAGAAATCAATATATTATGGTGTAAAAAGCACATTACCACCACGACCGTAGATTCCCTGCGCATCCTAAGAGTGTTCCCTCTGGAAGTGGTTATTACTCAGCGCCCGCCATCCTATTACAGCTTCCTTTGGACAAGACATGTATGTACTGCCTCACAGCCGTGACGCCAGGCAGCCAAGCAGCGGCAGCAGGAACACCAGCTGCACTGCAGCAGCAGCAGCAGCAGCACCAACACCAACACAGCGGCAAGGGTATTGAGGTCTGTGGGTCTTGGTGCAGTCTATTGGTCATCCGGGTATATATTTCAATGTCCCCTCCAAGATGGGAGGCATTTATCTTTGCCATCAGTTCCAAATGAGGCCTGAAGGCATCAAGTCGAAACTGCGTCACTGCATGTCCTGGCTCCGCCCAGAACAAGACCAACAAATCAGAAACATGCTAATGGTGCAGTAATCTGATTTCCGTCGCTGTTATCAGAAGCAGGCATCACTGGCCTCGTATCATGCTCAGCCTCGGCTCAGGCCAATTGCAAACTTCACATCCGAGAAAACAGGAAATCCGAACACTCTCAGCAAGAAATAGATCAGCATCCAAGGCAATTTCAATGCACCCCCGCATGTTTATAATTATAAACATAAGCACGACGGATATGTTAGCTCATATACATATGATATTACGTTGTGTTTTTGATGCATGTTTTCCCCAGATACATTGTGTATTTTATATCTTGAAATCTTTCTAATTACAGTACAGGCATTGTGACAAAATATGCAATTTGCAATGGTTGTCATTGTCATTAATCACCATCATCCATCATCATCATTATACCCACAATGGCATGAAATTAAAATAAGAGAAATAACAGAGGACAAGACAAAAATGATTATTTCATACACACTCCTCACTAGTGTTCTATTTTGCTCCCACAATTTTAACATACAGCCAAATAGTCTCTCACCGCAGACCTTCTTGTGTCTGGTTTGTAAGGGTGTTCAACAGGAAGGATATACCACAAACATGAATCCTTAAATTCTAAATTCTAGAGTTTTGAGCATTGATAGTTAAGTCTTCATGTATTGTAGAGTGTATGATTGCCTAATTATGGCATAAATAAAATCTAAACTGCTTTAATACCACATACCCTTAGTTAAGTCTGCTATTTATACACTGTCTATGTCTATATATGTCTGTGGAAGATCAGGAAGTAGGGAGAGGGCTGGCCAAGTGACCATCCATCCTCACATATACCTATAGGCTAAGAACACTCTGAAAGACCTCATGCTCATCGCTGCTTCCAGGATAGCTCCATGAACTGTTCTTCTAGTTCTTGCTCTAAAGTCAGAAATCTAAGAATTGCAGCTCTTCAAAGTCAATGTTCTGTGTACTTATCCAAACGACTAAGGTAATTGACAGTTGAGTGATAAACTCTTTCCAGACATCCAGTACTTCATCACTGACTGAGATTTGTTCAGAACTTTTTCAAATCAAACTTCTGATTCACTGCTTCTCAAGTTCTCATTCTCTGCTGCTTACTTTCACATCCCTCACCACCAGTTCTCAGCTTCTTGTATATACCGTACTCAATATTCATTGAACGAGTCAACGCAGAGCAAGTCTCCACCAGGAACACAGCAAACACATCTGTCAACACGCCACACTCAATGCAAAACATAATGACCAGTCAGCATGAGACACTACAAGTCAAAGTGACAGCCCAGTCAACATAGTGAGTGTGAAAGTGACAGAGATGAATTTACGGGCAGGCAGAGTCACAGTAAAATGAATTGCCATGACAATATAAACAAAGCCAATCTAAGCATTACATAATGCAGCTGTACATCCTAACACGAACTGTAATCAAATATGCATATAACTAATTTACTTCAGTCAGAGTAAACGGCACAGCCATAAAACCCTGTAAGCAGTGCTTGTATTCTAAATGGACTGAAAACTTCGGTAGACATTTCAAGTCTGGATACTTCTCATGCCAGCTTCAAGATTTGCAGATTTCTATGTGACAAACTTCTCACGAACACTTTCTGAGTCATTTACACGTTGGGTGTATTTCTAAGTCATTTACCATTTGGACATTTCCCTATTTTCTTTTCCCCATTTTCTTTCTTCCCTCTGTCCACATGACTTGAGTCAAATGTTCCAAGTATCCACTATCCACACCATCTGTCAACTTTCGACAGGAACTCATTGGTCAACTCCACATTTGCATTAATTCATTCAAAATCTTATATAGCGCCACTTCAAGCAAAAACTACCGTACTCAGAGGTGCTCCAGACTCCAGCACGCCCCAAAAGAACAGTTTTAAGTTTAGTAAGAAAGGATCCTGGTTGAGTACCAGGGTGTAGGCATAGCTCAAAAGGAAGGCCATTCCAGACCACTGGGCCAACCACAGAGAAGGCTCGATTCTTCATGGTAGCCGTAGGCGCAAAAGGAACTCAGAGGATATGAAGGCTCCACTTGTTTACTGTGCATTATTTTGCAGACTGCAGTAATTGTCCAGTTTATGATGATATTTAACATCATGAATGTGACTTAGTGCAGAGAGCACATTTTATTTGCTTTGCTCTTTGAACAGTCCCATATATTCCAATTACAGTTACACATGTATAACAACTGAATCTCTCAGATCCATCTTACTATGATTAATGATCTTTTCACAATTATGGTACACATTGCAATCAAATATCTTGGATCTATACCTTTCTAAATGACCTTGTCAAAAGGCTGCCGCTACTAACTAAATAAGATGCAATGCTAGCTGACCTAGAGCTGAAGAAGAACTGTTGTTCTAACCAATATACAAACAAGATCTACCGTACAGCTCTGGCCTTCATAAACATCTAAAAGAGACACACACATCATGGCATTCGATTCCAAATGCTTTGCAACCAGCAATATCTCCTCTAGCAGACAAATGCAATTATACATATAAACATTGACATAGCTGGATGTGCTAAATTCTTTACAAACCTTCTTATCAATATTCTGCCAACCTACTCTCCATCTGCCTAGCTCTGCTTCCCTCTGCTTCCCTCTTTCCCTCATTCTTCATCTCGTCTTCCACAAAAATTCCTCTCACCACTAATCTTCTTCTTCCTTTCCTTCACTTTAACAGCTAAACAGCATCAACACGTCAGCCTTGAATAATTCTTATTAACCAATTCTCAATATTTTCCAGATTTTGCACACACATTATGCAGAAACACAACGTCACACACACACACACACACACACACCCACACGCATGCATGCACACACACACACACCCAAGGATACATGCTAATATGAAAGCCTAGTCAAAATGAGCAAAAGATGTCAAAATAATAAACATTATCATCATCATTAAGAGATTTAATATAATACCTAGTAATAATACTCTCCAACGTTGGATCATCACTAGTAATACAATTGGTTAATAGTCGTGTTAGATCATCAGCAATACAAGTAATTACATTAAGTTAGGTCATCATTGTACGCATATAGGTCTCATTATATTCGATAATCATCACCAATTGATACATTTCAATACAATGTATCACCTCAGATTATCTTTAGTAATATATGTGATTACATAAAATATGATCAACAATAGTTTTAATTACATTAGATAATCGCCGTCAATAGATCTGATTACATAAGATGACAATTTAGTCATCAGTACATTATCAAACAATATGGGATTGTCGTTAGCAAAACAGGTGAATACAATAGATTTTAGGCTATGGTGACGTCCTTATCAGATCCTAAAGAACTAATTTCAATACCTATTGACAGACAGATCTTCAACTGTAGCTACTGTGATCTGATCAAGTGAATTGTAGTACACTCAAAAGCTACCTGACCCTTGATTGATCAAAGTGTCATAGAAAAGTAACAAATGCTGCCTACTGCAAACTTAACTTTGGAGAACAGAAATTAAACACAGTTACAAGCTTGTGTCTTATGGAGCCTTAATAAGTGGCAGATTGGACTTTGCCCTGGATCCTACTAGGACCCTCTAGTCAGAAAACATCAGCTGGTCTATCAATTGATGTTCTATGCACTTCTATGCACCATGACAATGGCACTTTCAAAGTAGGGTAGGTCAGATGGCTTCTAGACATGGATGCCTCAGATATATTTGTAGGGAGCAAAACAAATGACTGGTCATGATTAGTGATTACACTCTTAGCAAGAGCATGAAAAATGCAAAGCAGGAAATTAAGAACATGGGTATTTTCATAGAATTTTCTAAATGCAAATTTCTCACTTTAACTTTATGCATCAAATGTAACATGATTTAACTTTATGTATCATAATTAACATGATCTAACTTTACGTATCATAAGTAACATGATTTAACTTTATGTATCATACGTAACATGATTTAACTTAATATGCATCACAAGTAACATGATTTAACTTTACGTATCATAAGTAACATGATTTAACTTTATGTATCATTTGTAACATGATTTAACTTTATGTATCATAAGTAACATGATTTAACTTTATGTATCATTTGTAACATGATTTAACTTTATGTATCATAATTAACATGATCTAACTTTACGTATCATAAGTAACATGATTTAACTTTATGTATCATACGTAACATGATTTAACTTAATATGCATCACAAGTAACATGATTTAACTTTACGTATCATAAGTAACATGATTTAACTTTATGTATCATTTGTAACATGATTTAACTTTATGTATCATAAGTAACATGATTTAACTTTATGTATCATTTGTAACATGATTTAACTTTATGTATCATAATTAACATGATCTAACTTTACGTATCATAAGTAACATGATTTAACTTTATGTATCATACGTAACATGATTTAACTTAATATGCATCACAAGTAACATGATTTAACTTTACGTATCATAAGTAACATGATTTAACTTTATGTATCATTTGTAACATGAATGCTTTCAGTGCAAAGAAATCATCTTTAAAAAAGTATAAGTTTAAAAAATAGGCGTCAATTCCCAGGATGGGCAAGTGACTCTCTGGCCCATATGTGTGGGCACCCATGCTTCTAGATCAGTCTTGGGATCAGTAGCAACAAATTTAAACAACTTATATAAGCTGGGGGTGTAATCCACTAAGAGGGGAGACAAACCAAAAGAATGAACATGAGATTGCCAAAGCAGTCAGCTGAGCACATCACCAAACATTTATAAATGCATACAATTATCTAAACGTTCACCATGAATATACATAGGCCCAACTACTCAACTAGGGAAGACTAATAGATAATAATATTTGACTCACCTTCTAAACTAATATCAAACTCGGTCCAGCAGACCTCACAACAACCTTAGCCTAGTAGTCAATATACACAGTAGGCCTACTTTTGCTGTTAATTGAGACTTTCTCTCCTACTAAAACGTTCTTCTCACTAATGTATTGTTCATACATCCCGACATTTCGCTGACTAACCGACACGTGGTAAACTGTTCAACTAAAAATCCATGTTCACTGTAGGCCTACACAGATCCAAAGATTGCGTGAATGACAAAACCTGGGCCTACACTAATAGGCCTAAACAGGTAGAATAGTAAATATCAGGCTATCACATACGACCTGCCATGCAGGGCCTCTGAGCAGGGCTATCTCCCGTCCTTATATCGCTCCCATCTGCAGACTGTATGCACAGCACAAGTCAAAATGTAGTGGGCCTCATCAGCGCGCTACGTGGAGTATGCACATATTGTACAAGCACTCTCGACACGCTGTGAGTGTAAATGAATTGTATGCATTTGTACAGCACGGTTCAAACGTACTCTCTGATACGCGAAGTCACGGACTACAACAACTCAAAAGATCTCGCGTCTAAGTAAACGTCAAAGGTGGCGGATGGGCGGAGTATCGATACACACAGCCAGTCGATCCTCTAGCAGATCGAGGCCCCTATACGCTTCATATACTGTACTGTGCAGCTACTCCTAGGAGGTAGGGATGCGAAGAGAAGCCGTAGCCTCTGATTCGGCTGCAGCATCTGGTTAATGGTCCCATCTATATTTTACTGAAGGACCTGGGAAAGCGAAGAAGAAACTGATAAACGAGAGCGCCCGTACCGACGTACGCACTGTTCGGACCACGATATTTCACATGGCAATCAAATTATATCACTTATTCAACCACAAAGTGTATTAAGGAGAATGCCGAATGTCAGACAGTGTTTAAACAAAATATGCTTGCAATTACCTCTACGAAGCAACGCGATAATGAAGAAACAAGACGAGATAATTGTTTAAACAAGCTCTTTCTACTTTCCTAACCATCTGGTTTCGCGTACGAAACCCAATATCGCCCCACGCGGCTGTCAACTGCAAGATTACGTAAGACTTATTCATTAGCTAAAAATAGACGGCGACGCTGTGCTTGTGCACGTAGGTTTGTAAGAACTTCTTCACCGATTAGTAATAGTAATTATTTGTAATTAGTAATTAGTAGTTTCGGTTTAACGACACTGCGTACGTGTGATGACGCAGATCATTAGCGGTGCCCTCCTCCTTTATCCAGTTTCGGGACTAGCACTGCCAATGTCCACTCAGTGGTGGAGTTTAGACTGATTAGCGGCCAAACCGATTAGGCCTAGGGACTTAGAGTGGATCTGGAACTATAGGGTGGATGTATCAATAGGTTCGATTTGTAACTTTTATTTAACGACGCCTTCATAACAACGATGACAAGACTATAGTCCTTGGTTTTTACATGTTTAACGACCTGCCATATCAGGGAGAGGATTAGTGTCGCCCACCTCCTTTATAGCCTGTGGCTTGGGCTGGCATTGGCAGAGTCTGTGGTAATAATCAGTGCCCTAGGCTATACAGACCCGGCAGCCTTGACGAAAGGGCGAACTTGTGCGAAAGAACAACAATCTGGTTCGTTTATCAGTGTTTTGATGCTGTTCTCGATGTTCAAGTTTAGAGTTAATATTCAGCAAAATAGGCCTAAGCTTAATCGGCATAGGTCTGCGGAAGCTTCCGCTAAAGTTCGTTTTCAAGTTGAATCCCGAATAAAACATTCAGTTCATTGCTATTCGCTAGGTGGCGCAATTCTCTTTTCGACACAACTTGCATTTCTAAAGCTGTGCAGTGTAACTAATCACTACACCGACACAGAAAGCAGATGCCTCTAGAATTACATAAATGAACAACACCGAACAGTGTTTAATCTAGTCCCCGACCTCTGGGGGGGAATTGAGGTTTCTGGGGGGGAGAGACAATTGAGCATCCGAAGGACGCTCGTGATGTGCGTAGCATCGAGACTGGGAAGGAAGGGGTATGGGGAGGGGATGCGACCCTCCCCATCAGAAACTTTTTGAATTTCCACATTGCAATGGCAACATTTTAAGGTGTCGTCTTAACAAAATAGCTGTACTTTTTCAGTGACCCATTAGAAAATTTTTGAATTTCCACATTGCAATGGCAACATTTTAAGGTGTCATCTTAACAAAATAGCTGTACTATTTCAGTGACCCATTAGAAACTTTTTGAATTTTCACATTGCAATGGCAGCATTTTAAGAGGTCATCTTACAAAAATTGACCCATTAGAAACTTTTTTAATTTCCACATTGCAATGGCAGCATTTTAAGGGGTCATCTTAGCAAAATAGCTGTACCTTTTCAGTGACCCATTAGAAAATTTTTGAATTTCCACATTGCAATGGCAGCATTTTAAGGTGTCGTCTTAACAAAATAGCTGTACTTTTTCAGTGACCCATTAGAAAATTTTTGAATTTCCACATTACAATGGCAGCATTTTAAGGTGTCGTCTTAACAAAATAGCTGTACTTTTTGAGTGACCCATTAGAAAATTTTTGAATTTCCACATTGCAATGGCAGCATTTTAAGGTGTCGTCTTAACAAAATAGCTGTACTTTTTCAGTGACCCATTAGAAAATTTTTGAATTTCCACATTGCAATAGCAGCATTTTAAGTTGTCATCTTAACAAAATAGGTGTACTTTTTCAGTGACCCATTAGAAACTTTCTGAATGTTCACATTGCAATAGCAGCATTTCAAGGGGTCATCTTAACAAATTATCTGTACTTTTTCAGTGACCCATTAGAAAATTTTTGAATTTCCACATTGCAATGGCAGCATTTTAAGGGGTCATCTTAACAAAAATAGCTGCACTTTTTCAGTGGCCCATTAGAAACTTTTTGATTTTCCACATTGCAATGGCAGCATTTCAAGGTGTCGTCTTAACAAAATAGCTGTACTTTTTCAGTGGCCCATTGGAAACTTTCTGAGTTTTCACATTGCAATGACAGCATTTTAAGGTGTCGTCTTAACAAAATAGGTGTACTTTTTCAGTGACCCATTAGAAACTTTCTGAATGTTCACATTCCAATAGCAGCATTTCAAGGGGTCATCTTAACAAATTATCTGTACTTTTTCAGTGACCCATTAGAAAATTTTTGAATTTCCACATTGCAATGGCAGCATTTTAAGGGGTCATCTTAACAAAATAGCTGTACTTTTTCAGTGGCCCATTGGAAACTTTCTGAGTTTTCACATTGCAATGACAGCATTTTAAGGTGTCGTCTTAACAAAATAGGTGTACTTTTTCAGTGACCCATTAGAAACTTTCTGAATGTTCACATTGCAATAGCAGCATTTCAAGGGGTCATCTTAACAAATTATCTGTACTTTTTCAGTGACCCATTAGAAAAATTTTGAATTTCCACATTGCAATGGCAGCATTTTAAGGGGTCATCTTAACAAAATAACTGTACTATTTCAGTGACCCATCAGAAAAAATTTTAATTTCCACATTGCAATGGCAGCATTTTAAGGTGTTGTCTTAACAAAATAGCTGTACTATTTCAGTGACCCATTAGAAAATTTTTGAATTTCCACATTGCAATGGCAGCATTTTCAGGTGTCATTTTAACATGATAGTATCATATATTATAGTAGTAAATAATGTCATTATAATCATATAATAATAAATAATATCACGGTATATTATAACACTTCATGTAAAACAATGATAAAAACAGTAACTAAAAACCAATATCATTTCGTCAAATTTTTCTGGGGGGGGAAATGTCAATCCTGGGGGGGAACTTTCCCCCCCAGAGACGTCTAGATTAAACACTGAACACCGAATAAATGCTTGCACCGAATAGGGCCTACATACATAATTCCTACAATTACCCCACGCTGTAGGATAGGCCTAAGTGTGACTTATGACTTGAAATGTAATTGTGAAATGTATGTTATAGCCTATAGCATTTGAATTATTTTCAACTCAAATGAATTTCGAATTCACAGGACAGGAAGAGTAGAACTGCGTCGTCAGACTCGTCACTTGCTCCATGTTCCGACATCTTCCAAACAGTGGCGGCGCTACGCCAGGGCATGGCAGGGCAAATGCCCTGGTGAAAAAGCCTTTGCCCTGGCTGTTGCACTGGTCGTTGCCCTGCCAGAAATTTGACCCCTAGAGAATTTGTTCAGCCGCTCTCTGGCAGGGCAAAAGTTCTGGCAGTTCAAAATTCTGGCAGGACAAAAGTTCTGGCAGGGCAAAATTCTGGCAGGGCAAAAGTTCATGAAGAGAAAAAATCTGGCAGGGCAATTTTCTGGCAGGGCAAAAGTTCTGGCAGGGCAAAAATTCTGGCAGGGTAAAGACCGTAAAATTTTGGCAGTTCAAACGTTCTGACAGGGAAAAATGCTGGCAGGGCAAAAATTCTGGTGGGGCAAAAGTTCTTGCATGGAAAAATTTTGTTGCTGTTTATCCACATTGCCGTATACAACTAACAGCACATGAAGCGTAAGCATTTGCGTAGACAATAGACCTAGGCCTATATACCTGACTCCGTTACTTTATTTGCAGAACGCTTTGCTTTCGAAATGCTTCTCGAAAGAGGATTTGCAATGCTTCACTAAGTCACAGAGATTGGTCTACAGGTCGGGCCATAAAAGTTTATTAATGACCCTTAAGTTTTTTGCCCATAACCAGAGGTAGTTATTTTAAATGACATTTTACAGGCTTAAAGACAATTGATTGATATTCACACATGATGGCCGGATTTATTTAAAAAAGTTCAAACAGAACAAAAGTTATCACTTTTAGTGAGACCACTCACTGTTATATATGACGATTCAAAAAAAACTTGTTACTGACAGAAAATCGTAATAATTATCTAGAAAAAGCAGGTACCAGCATAGCTGCAAGTCGCTGTGACATCATTTAGCAAGATGACTGCTAAGTTGGTAAATAAAGAAATTTCTGATTAGTAATTTTGTTTTTAAAATAATATAAAAATCGAAATTTCTATCAAATTAAATTTCCAAAGGTGTCGATGGCACGTAAAGGTGTATTCATACACTTCATGAGCAAGGCCCTGGAGATAAAGCTATAGTCGGCGATTAATCTGATAAACAGTGATTGCAGAGAAATTAAGAGCTAAATTGAAATTGAGAGTTAAGAAATGTGCCGTTTAGCCTATGGATGGAAATCGGTTCAACGTCAATATTGCTGTACTGGTTTCATTGAGAAGAACCGATGGTTCCAAATATCCGGATTTGAACCCGATGATTTTATCAACTGTGGAGAGCTATTGCTCGAGAAATAGGCTACTGCAATCTGCAGCCACAAACAAGAACGATAAGAGACTGAAAATTGATGGTCGCATTGGGGTTGATTGGGAAGATTTATCTCTGGAACACATCACCAAGTAGGCCTACATCAAAGTCCAAGTCCATCAAAACTGTGCAAAAGACTCAAAACAAGTGTGTACATTGGTGGTGGACACATTGAACACAGGATGTGATGTACTATAACAAACTTTATTATTATTATTTTGAGATGAGACATTAAAAAATCGCTTTGTTGCTATTTTCTGCTTCATTATGTTTTTATTCGTCAAAAGTCGGTTGTCTCACTAAAAGTGATATAACTCTTGTTCTGTTTGAAATATTGAGGTGAAATCTGGCCACTCTGCGTAAATATGAATTATCTTTAAGCCTCTAAAATTTTATTAAAATTTTACTTCTGGCCAGGATATTAGCAAAACACTTTATAAGGTGGGGGTCTTTTTTATGGCCAACCCTGTATAAAGTTTCTAAGATTTGCTTTTCAAATGTCAAAGTGTTCAGTTTCATGGCTTCGCCCATTTGATCCTCTGATCAGCCAACTCTAATAATGTAGGGTGGTTGATTTATGGCATGCACGGTAGCGCAAAATTATAGGCCTATGTAAGCATGTACTACCGAGCACGCGACTCGCCCTCTGCCCTGGTTACTTGTGTGACTGCCCTGGCTATGCCCTGGCTACAAAAAGTATCTGGCGCCGCCACTGCTTCCAAACAAAGCGCGACTTCTGCACACGTGCTTCGACCTTCGGTGACCTCTGGGTCTAGTGTGGAGCTCGCTACAGTAATTGTGAAGATTAACAGCCGCGCTGCAAACGTCACCAAACTTTCTCTAATGCCTTCCTAAGACCATAAGTTTCCAAACGCACCTACTCACAATGTTCGCTGACGATCCGGCGATTTTTTTTACGAATTTTTAAAAATCTACACAGAAAACACACTGGTTGCACTCTGCCAGTGCCAATCCCAAGTCTGGATAAAGGAGGGCGACACTAATCATCTTTAATATGACTGCGTCGTCAAACATGTAACAATTAGCACACACACACACACACATTTATATAATAATCTATATATAAATATATATAATATTTATGTGCATCAGGAGCGAATCCAGGGGGCAAATCATTGAGAAATGTCCATAGCTAGAACGTGTCTCCATCAGGTTTCAACAGTAGATTTCAACGGTATATTTTGCAGAGAATTCGGCTAAACTATACTAAAAGAAAGGTCATCAGGTTATTCGGGCGAAAGATTCAAAAAAAAATTCCCAAAATGTCGCCCCTCCTTCGAAAATTTCTGTATCCGCCCCTGATGTGCAATTGTGCATATAACTATTATCGTGTTGGTTCCATGTAGGCTACAGAGACGGTAACATTTCGACGTATTGATGAATATAGGCTAATGGATAAATTGCAAGTGGCGTTTCATTGTCTTACATGCATCGAAGCACTTAGACGTTTTCTGAACTGCGAGATATTCCTTTGATTGCCCTAGAGGCCTATAGACCGTTGGCCTTGGGACCTTGGGGTAAGAGGCAATAGCTGTTAGCTGGGCCCAGCTACCTCCAAACATGTAGGCAACGTAATTGCTTCGCTTTGAAATTATCCGACAACTTCAATATGCCCGGATGTCCGCTCTCTTCAGTCTGCTCTGTCGATGAGTGCACGTGGGTGTGTGTACGCGCGTGTGCACTTGTTCATCTAAGTACAGATAATGTGCTTATATATAATTACATGATTATAATTTACATATTTTTAATTGCGTATATATATTATGTATGTATGTATAATGTAAATGCATATATATATAATATATATATATATATATATATATATATATATATATATATATATATAGTTGTATACGGTATACGTCTGTCTGTCTCTGTCTGTCTGTCTGTCAACATTCAGTCTGACTGTGTCTATACATGTACATTTCTATAGTATATCTAGTGCCTGTGTCCATTCCCATTAATTGGGTGAACTCCTTTTATTTATAGCAGAGAGACGATCGAGCGCTCCTACCGATTAAAGTTCAGTTCAGTTCCCGGCCAGTGATGCCTTGTTGTTTCACCATGCAGTCGGCGTCCATGAATAGCTACTAAGTCTTATCGCACATAGACCTACTAACTTGTTTGCTGTCAGATTTATACGGACGGACCGACGATGCGTAAATATTATTCACTAGCTGGGGTGCCCGACGTTGCCCGGGAAATTTATAATTCGACCCGCTACGGCCACAACCTCACGACACAACACCCCACCACACTCGATCCGACCTCTAGGGTAATTGTACCATTTAGTGGCCACAAGTTCTAATTGACCAGTACTCTGCAGAACCTACATAAGCTACACCATATAGATTTAGTTATGTATGAAGAGTACCCTCTGTCATACCATATAATGGCCAGGCATATCAATTTACAAACAGTCTGTGCTTGCTATAATCATCCAAAACACAAGACCAGAAAAATACCATTTAATGGCCACCAAGCACCATTTAATGGCCACCAAGTACCATTTAGTAGCCACGACCATTCATTTGGTACAATTCAGATAGTTCCATTGATCCAATTAGGAAAATATCATGTACGTATAGGCCTACTTGGCATAGGCTAGGCCTAATGACACACCAAATATATTTCAAGCAATAATACACAAGAATGTCTTCAAATTACATCTCCAGGAGAACAAAAACTAAAAATATAAAACTTTAGCAATTGTGTCAAACATTAGCCTCGGCTTAGTGTTCGTTTGTTTATATATAGGCCTATATATTGTTATCGTAGCCTTCTGGAACCTAGTATTTAATAGCAATAGCCTAGGCCTAACCTATATTGCACAAGTTATTTGCTCTTAGAAAGCAAAATATGAAAAGCCTAAATTGATGTCTGTAAATCAAAATCTGAAATTTCTGTAAATGCACAACCAGCTAGAGGCCCAGTAGGCTAGGCACTCTGGATTAAAACTAGCAGAAAGAAGCAATCAATTACCCTGGAACTTAGGCCCTATAGCCTAGGCCATAGTGGTATGGTTGGTAGGGCCTACCTGCTTTAATAACTACTTTTCTTAGCACTGATCTATAGTAACCACAATATCCTCAAAAGCAAGACACATAAAAAGTGGTCCCTAGGCCTATCATGCATGGAGAATTTCTGTTTGAAAGTGTTTGTTTTGCAGTTAGTCTCAATGGGACCCAGCCTACTGGAAACAAACTGAACAGGTAAAATCCCCATCAGAATCATCGTTGTCGAATTTCCCATGGCCAACTGCACAGGACATGTGATAGCGGATCTTCGAGCATTCGACACACTCAATCCAGGTTTCTTTGTACTTTGGATTCTTTGCATCAAAGTATAAACCGTTACACCCACTGCACTGCCAGTTTACTTCCATGCGTTTTCTAGCTGGAGCTTTTTTTCTTAGTTCCTGCTTTTGAGACGGTTTTTGTGCACTGTTCTTGGCTTTCCAAAGGCTTAATGCTTTCTCTTTAGGCCTAGACTCTTTCTTTTTAGCCAGTTGTTCTTTTTTCTCTTTTTGTAAATTCTGTTTCTCAATTTTCTGTTTTTCTTTTTCAATCTTTGCATTTTTTTCCTTTAGTTTTGACTCATAGGCCTCTTTAGATGTTAAAACAAAAAATTTATCATTTGATTTAAGGCCATCCTTCCTTTTTCTTTGTCGCAGTTGGGGCTTTGGATATGGAAGTACATCAGAGTCTTGATCCATTGGACTTGAGGAATTCTGGAACGGGAAGGAAATTAGAACCTCAGGTTGTGCTTGTGCTGTTGGCCTGCTGGAGTTGATGCTTAACAAAGCTTCCACTTCGTCAGTTGCTTCACAGTTATCATTGCTTGCAAGGCCTAAATGAATATCCAATATGTCTCCAGATAGGAAGATATCCATATCCATTGGACCTAAAGAAATGTTTACCGGATCTTCATTTTGCTGAATTACGTCATGTTCAAGTGAATTCAGATCCACTGAAGCAGTCGAAAAATTCAGCAAAGATGACGACTCTTCTAAAACCGATATTTCCTTCAAACCCTTCCATGTCATATAGAACCGGTCTTGAAGGAACTCAGTATCTTCGCCAGCAGCATATGCTTGTTGAAATAAATTCAACCTGTCAGCAGGCAAAGAGCATTCGAATGCACTTAGCGCTAGTAAAATTCCACATGGTCTGTTTTCAGCTGCTGCACCTTCATCCGGAGTGGGATTGCTATGGTCACTTGCTCCATGTCCATGATCGTTCATTTGTTTGTTGCCAGCATCAGAGTCTATTTGCACCACTGCAGAGGTAATTAAAGGTTCAACTTCTCCATCATTGCAATTCATACTATGGTCACTTGCTCCATGTCCATGATCGTTCATTTGTTTGTTGCCAGCATCAGAGTCTATTTGCACCACTGCAGAGGTAATTAAAGGTTCAACTTCTCCATCATTGCAATTCATACTCTGGACATTTTCTATGTTGCATTGTGTGTTATTCTCAACAGCAGACCTATACAGCATGTTTGGAAGATAAGCTTCCTGTGGAATTTGTTCCTCATTCAATGGAAATATTCCACAAGCCTTGAATCCGGATTTGATGTTATCAGGAGTAAGACCTCTTGTCCATGCTTTTGTCAACAAGCCACAAAAATTTGCGTGAGAAACGACAACACCTGGATAGTCATTCATGAGTTGCTGGCAAACGTCACCATAAGCGTTTTTCAGTGGCTTAAAAACCGTCCTGTCACAAGGTTGGAGCCAGTTGGAGGTATGAGCCGGCAATTCTACTATGTCGATCTGATTCGCAATTGCCATCTCAATGAGCTCCACAAAATTATGCGAATCATGACCATCAAGTATGAGGACTTGTGGTCTATCGGTTCCAATGTTTGGCAGGAAGGTTTGCTCAAACCAAAGTTTGGCTATTCCTTGCCGTGTCCAACCCTTTGCCGAAACACTCCACGTTGCTCCAGGCGGTGAGCTCTCCAGGTCAAACCCATGAAGTGCACGCTGAGTTTTTCCTTTTGCTATAATATGCGGTGGGATTTTTCCACCAGCAGCATTTATACAGGCAATAATTGTTATAGTTTCTTTGTTGCCACTTGTGCGGCTCTGAATGTACTTGGCTACTTTGTGAGCTACAACTCTCCTAGGTTTATGTTCGAGTTGCAGACCTGTCTCATCCATATTCCAAATATGGGCCGGAGAGTTGAGTAATTTCCTTTCACTTAACAATTCCTTTAATGCATGGAAGTATTTTCCAACTTTCACTTTGTCCATGCACATATGTCGAACTGAAGCAGTTCCTTCAGGACGACGTAGCCGAACATTTGTATTTCTTCTCTTCATCAGCTTCCACCATTTCTCTGATGGTTTGTCTTTCTTCAGTGCAATCTTATGTTTCCGTGCCAGTTGACCTGCATAGTCTAAAAATTGTTGTTTTCCAAACCCAACACCAAGTGCAGCTCGGTTGGCAGCAAAGTCAACTAATTTTTTTCCAGTTCATTACCAAACAAAGACTTTTTCCCAGGCTTTGCTCCAATGCACGTTTTCCCATTTGCAAGCTTCTGCAAAGTAGACCTAGGAACATTGAACTGCTTTGAAGCCTGCCGTTGACTCATTCCATTAAGAATGGCATCATGCGCAGCTTTCATTTCCGCTTCGGTCCACTGGAAACGCTTGGATTTTTCACGTGGAACAATTAACTTCACGATTTTTTCGTTTTGACTTTTCTCCACTCTTTTGTTTCTTTAACGGATTCATTGTTCACCTGATAATGAAGGTAAAAATAGACAATGTAGGCCTAAATGTAAGAAACCATCTTTTCCTTGGTATAGGCCTATACCCAGTGGTCCTTAACGGGCTCCCCATAGAGCTGTGCCTGCAGCCTTGTGACTCTTTCTGACTAGTTCTGCACTAAGCCTAAAACTGTAGGCCTACTCTGGTCACGCTGTAGTCAGGAGCGCCTCTCAGTAGTTTCCATGAAGAGGCGCTATATAAATTCATGAATGAATAAATGGAAGACCCTTAATCTTAGCCCCAACAACTAGCCTAACCAACTATCCATACAACAGTTGTGTGGAGTTTAACTATTTAATGGCCACCCTGATACCAATTAATGGCCATGGCCACTATTTAGTATCAACCCGGCCACTATATGGTATCACCTCGGCCACGGTAAACACGCACACTAGATACCCGTACTCCAAGCAATATGGCTGCCAACGAATGCTATAAAGTTAGAGCGCAGCGACCTATCCTATCGACGCATCGCAACATGCAAAGCGCTCAACAGAATGACTGCACTAACCCTAAAACTAACCCTAACCGACCCTCACGGCGCCTAACCTGAGCCCTAACCGACCCTCACGCGATAAATAGTCGCTGCGCTGTAATTATATAATAGTCGCTGCGCTCTAATTTATGGCTTTCGTTGGCAGCCATATTGTTTGGAGTACGGGTATCTAGTGTGCGTATTTACCTCGGCCACTATATGGTATCAACCCGACCATTAAATGGTAAAATGCGGTCATTTGGAAAGAAATTAATTTAGAAATTCTTCTCATTTAACCAGCACACCGACTTTATATTTTTAAATAAAAGAATTAATCTGCTGTGGATCAAACATAACATAATAATAGTCAAACGAACCTGGCGAACGCTAAATCTGATTGGATTTACAAATTGGACGAAGAAAAACAAGCAATATTTACGACTTTCCCAGCTGAAACTTTCGTAGCTCTGGAAACGAGGCTAACATCACGTGATCACGAGAAGTATTTATTAAGATAGATACCCATGAAAATTGAAATCGAAAATGTAACAGCTGCTTATTTAGAAACCTCGTTGATGGTGAGATAAATGACATTAAAAACTGGCCATTAAATGGTACGTGGCCACCAATAGGTTCAATTACCCCCGGTACTCCACCCCCATCCCACTCCCACTCCGCTGGTTATAATAAATTAATAATCGATCTTTGTCAGCTGCCTGCTGTCAGGAAGTCGAATGAGTCCAAACGAATTTCTTGGTTGTCAGATCTACTTAGAGATTCTGATAATTAGCCTAGACACATTAATTATTAATAATATGACACTGAGTCTGCAGTGACACACGCGCCATCCATTTATTGGTCTTCAGCTTCGTCGCCGATCGTCGGTGTCAGTGTCACGGAAGAGTTCAATTAGACCTAAGGGTTGGTGTTATATAAGCTTAATGCAGATGGTTAAAGGTTTGTGGCAGTTTTGAAGGTTGGGAGTTCTTCGGAATAGGGTAGGGCCATGTCTCCATGGTAAGAGTTTCCGGGGGATTGGGAGTTTACAACCTCCAGTCTTTCTTAGGCCTATATCATAGACCTAGGCCTATATCGCTTTCAAAGCCATCACCGTAATATTATCGCTGTGGCAGAGTCAACATGTAATGTATTGATTCTTGAAGAAATACTTTATCAATTTAGTCATGGTCGATTTCCTGAATATGATACAAACGGATCACAATAATTATTATAGGCTAGACTAAGTCTAGCCTATTTAAGATGAACTGGTAGGCTATAGGGCCTACGGAAAATTATGTAGCCTAAGCCTATAAATTTTGAAGGCCTAAAATGACGTGCAACGAAAGAATTCCGGCGAAATATGCCACCGATAACCAACATTAGGCTAGGCCTATGGACCAATCATGGCAGTCAGAAACCTTCAATTATGATAGAAGCCAGCAACCTATGCTATGTTATAAGAGGGGATCCTACATTGACCATGAGGTCGACGAGTCGGACCTCGCAAGGATGGATCGATGGATCCGATTTGACCAGGATCTATGACAACAGAGGCCGTCACCCTGGACAGAAATTTGCTCGGCGTATTACAGCACTTAAGAGCATTTGACTACCCCCCCTCGCAAGGAACCTACGAATGAAGCTTTTCAAAAGACATGCAGAACGAGGCGTGGCTTAAATTGCTAGCAAATTCTGATTGACAGTTTGTTAAGTCCCAATATTTATAGTTCTATCTTGACCTGGCTAATAACATTATTGTCCAAAGCCTATAGTAGCAACGGGTAATTTAAAGAAATCGCGGCAATTTTCAAGGCTGTCAGTTTGTTGCTGTGTATGTATTTAAAAAAAATTATTTGGGTAGCAGTGTATTCGAAGTTAGATCGTTTATTAATCTCCTTTGCTTTAGCTACTTTTTAATGGCGCTACAGGACTATCCGCCCGCTCAGTTCTGCCGCGTTATATTTGTTTGGAACGGCCGTTGATATATAACGCGCCATTTTTGAATGTTTGCGGCAGGTATAAGATAAACAGAAAGTCTGTTGTTTACGGTTTAATTTCGTACTGTATTTAGCAGTCATTATTCATATAGCTGTGTATTTTATGACTTCTATTGATGCTCGTGGTCTGGTGTAAATTTCAATGCGGCTCGGTGAAGAGGAGGCGTGAATTCATCAGACCCGGCCCAGGGAAACATGACCCTCCGATTGGCTTTGCGATTGTCGCGCCCGATTGTTACAGGCGGTGGCTGACAGTATTGACCTTTATGCTTTAAATTGAATTGCTGTTGGCGCCTTTGTTCTCCATTTTACAATAGGGGCATGCTCAAATAGCAGCATAGTATAACAGTTTCAGTACACGTTACGACCTGATTGAAATCAGATACGGATCGATACGAGTTGTCGCGTAGCGGTGTACATGTGCAATATAGTTTGTGGTCAGAATCGAGGTAATATAATATAAAGCATTCTAAAACCGAATATCCTGTTTACGTTTGCTCTAATTTAAATTTGTCTAGTTTTCACTATTAGCTTGTTCTTTTGTTGTGAATTACTGGCTTTAATGTATTGAGTTGAATCCATATTTGGACGACTTTCAGGGACATTTACTGTAAGAAAGAAATTTCGGCAATCCTGTCAACGGCGGTTTTTAATTATTTCACACCGAAAAAGCTTGTCAACGGCGGTTTCAAATTATTTCACACTCAAAGTACAACAATTGACAAATGAACAACATGAAGGTCAGTCTGAATGCACTAGGCGCAAAGTTTAAATGTTATAGTTTTCACTGAGCAGTCTCAGGAAATTCCCGAACACATGAGTTTTATGACTGAATCGCCACTGAAAGGCCGATAGGTAGGTGGGGAAAAGATCACGACTAGTTCCACTTTGATATCTGAGTTTTCGTTTGGCCTGCATCCAAAAGCCTTCAATAAGTTGTGTGTTGACTTCTGGATGAACTGGATCCACAAAGTTGTCTGCATGCACAACAACTTCGTGCATGTAAACACCATTGTTAATGGTCGCAACATTCACGTAACCACCCCAAGCGTCAGTGATTATAACAGTTCCAGGTAGCACGTGACTTGTGATGATTCTTTCCAATGTGGCGGCAAACAAGGACATTACATCACAAAGTAGAGTCATCGGCGAACATATATGAATTTCAGTGTGAAATAATTAAAAACCGCCGTTGACACGGCGAACATATCTGAATTTCAGTGTGAAATAATTAAAAACCGCCGTTGACAGGATTGCCGAAATTTCATTTAAGAGAGACTTCATTCAAGGTCATACAGTGTAACAGAAAAAACTTTTTGGATTTGATGGGTTCGGGCAACAGATTTTGCCCTTCTAAATTTGGGTATTTTATAATTGTTATCAGACTTAATTTTATGCAACATTGCATTAAATTCTGCTTGCCAAAAAAAATATATTTGTTGTTTTCTTACATAGGTCAGTTAATTGTGATTAAATGGTATTGTAGCTGATTGGAGCCTAATTTTATTTCAGAATCAATAATGCAGTCAGTTGGTAGTATATCTGACTTCCACCCTCTTTCCTTCCACCTCAGTTCAACTGGCTCTTCACTCAGTGATGTGGAGTTGGAGTCATTGCCAAAATCAGAGGAATCTGAAGATGCAGTCTTTCAAGACGGAGAATCCTGCAGCACGTTGCCTCTTTCTGATGCAACAAACAATTCTTTTGACTTTGCCATTTGTCCCGACTCTTCCTCAAGTTGTTGGAAGCCAGACTTAGCCACCAATCCAAGTAACATTCCAGTCACTCCTAGGCCAGCGGTAAATATGGAAGCTTGTCCTTGGTCACCGACGGCTAATCTTAAACTGCTGCTCAAAGCAGTCAGTCCGGACATCAGATTCAAAGACCAGCAAGAAGCGGTAAAAAATTCACGAAAGACGCTGACTGAGCGACTGTTGCAACGAAACGAAAGAAAGGTGGAAGAGTCTGGTTTGGATCAGTGGGAGAACTCCATCGAAAAGAACGAACAGATGATCAGCCGCAAGGACAAGTCGCTTGGACTTCTTTGTCAAAGGTAAGTATCGATGACTCTGTCAGCTTCTGATTTTAATAATTAATTGCAAATGATTAGCGAGGTTTTAGGCCATTTTTTTTACATGCTCAAGGGTATGTTTTATATTTGATGCATGGTTAAGCTAACAACTTTAGGCATTTCATTCTGGGATATTTATATTGCGTTCATTCAAGATATTTTATGTAAACAAGCCTACGCCGAAAATTTTGGCCCCCTTAGAAAATTTTCAGCGTAGACTTGTTTACGTAATACCACTCCTCACTCAGTCCCAGAGTTTTCAAGGGATGTCTTTGAGCTTTAAAGAATGGCATTTGAAAATGTATTAATTAGTTTAAAAAGTGCAGTATGATTTTAAAAAGAGTTAAATAATTCCCTGATTTTGGATGTATTTGGTGAGCAGATTCCTACAGAAGTACCCTTCAATGCCACCCCTGGACAGTAAAATCGAAATCAGTCTGGACGAAGCAGCTGATTTCCTTGGTAAGAACTTGAACTATATTCAGATTCAGAATAATTTATGTTTCAGAATTGTTTCTTGTAACAAAACACATTAATTATGCTGATCTGTTGCATAATTTTTTTTAAATTATTATTTTCATGTATTGTTTGCAATGTAACAGATTGCGGGTTGTTTTCCCGATTGATAGCTCATATGAAGATAATTTTTTATATAATTTGATTAGACCTTAAGATGGTATTTGAGCAGATAAATTTTGTTAATCAACTCTGTATATTTTTAGGTCCATATTTTAGCATATTTTTTGAGTTTGTTATTTAACTATGTATTTTGTACTGTGATGTTTATACACCTGCAATTTTTTTTAGTTATAAGCATGCATGTTGACTTATATGCTAAGAAGACCACAGCAGGTTTTCAAATTGAATTTGTAATTGTTTTTTGCATCCTTGCTCTGTAAATCGTGCAATTTTAAACAGTTTGGAAATGTATCTTCAGTGCCTTTAAATTTTGAGCAAAATGTTGGTTGTGTTTGAGGTTTGAATACTTCTTGAAAGAAGTTTAAAACTGGTCTGTAAAAACACAGTCAGGAAGCCATTATCAACTGTAATGGCTAATTTAAAGCTCTCATTTAGTTGTTACGTAAACATGACAACCAAATGGTGTTAAAAGTTTAGTGCAGAACCAAAAGTGAAAACCTGATCTATCAATTAGTGTCGATTGATTTATTGATTGTTTCTTGTCAACAGGTGTTGGTCGAAGGCGTGTCTACGACATAATAAATGTCCTTGAAGCCACCGAACTTGCAAGTCGTTTGGCAAAGAACAAGTATCTCTGGCATGGCAAGACGAACCTTAAAGAAACCCTTCAGAAACTAAAGGTTACTCAATGGATTCTAATCTTAAAATGCAGAGCTATCCTAATTGACTCACACTTAGTGTTATATTGCATTCTTCAATATCGTATAGATATGTTAGTTTATTTAGATATTTTAAAATATAATAAAACTTTTAAATTTATGTATTTGAATGTGTAATTCACTTCATCATGATTGTGCTGAAATGCATCAATCACTTCTTAGAATTTTTAAAAATGATTTTAAACAATTTATATTTTCATTTTGTTGACGGTAAAAGCCGAATTATCATTTCTGAAACCGATAATTAACCGGATTTCCGATTATCGTTTGACACCCGTAATATAATTTTTGTACGAAAGTAAGTTTTAACAGGTTGGGCATTGATTGTTGGTCATGCAAAGCGAAACCTGAGCAGGATCGTAATCATGGCTTGTGGCTGCGGTCATTTTTCAATTAGGGACTACTTTCCTAATATTATTTAGACGAAAGCTAAATGCCTTTTTGATCAGCCAGTTGATTGATTTATTGACCAGTTTTATCAACAGGCTGGTGTTATGCAAAGGTGTGTTTATGAGGTGGTTCAAAGCAAATTCTCGTATTACTAAATGACACTTCAAGTTGGGACGGTCCAAGGAAATAAAAAACTGCCATGTCCTCACTGCTCAACAAATGTCAAGTCAGCTTGGTGAAGACAAGCTGGGGCTGTTGAATAATGAATGTCAAGTTTCGATCTAAGCAGGTGTGTGTATGACAGTGCTCAGTGGTTAAAGTGGTTTGGGTGAGCAGTGGGAATGCCGAATGTGAGCAATGGGAACACCAAATAGAGTTTTAGTGGAAAGCCCATGTTTCCGGCGTTCCATGCATGGCAAGCAGTGGGAACGCAAGACAAGAATTCCGAGAACAGTGGGAACGCTGTTCCCACCCACTTTAAACCCTCACAGTGCTCTAGAACAATTTGAATTGTGGCTTTGCAAAATTATGTGAACAGGAATAATGCAAAGACTATCCACTACCTCCTAACTGATAAATAATAAACCTCTTTCTGAGGTTATGTTCTTCGACATATGACATACAAAGGCTGATATTAGCATAGGTAGCTAATTTAATCTGACCTGATAATTACTTTGTGATCTTTTAAACAGGCAGCTGCTTTGTACGAAGGCTTGGATAAGCAGATAGAGAATCTGAAACTGCTGGAGTCGACCCATGAAAATGACGGAATAAAATTACCGAAGTCAAAATCGATGCCAGAAACAGATGAAGCGTCCACTGAGTTGGGCTCCACCAGCCCATGTCCTGGTTGGCCTAATACTGGTAAGAAAACAAGCACACATCATTTTGTATTCCTCCTTGTCCTCTGTGTTTATTTTGGGCTGTGTATTTGTATTTATTTTAATTCCAAACAATTAAAATTTTAGCGCTACATATAAAGCTAGAAAATTTGTCAAGTCACAAACGTGCACAGGTCGTAAAACCATACAGACCTCAATGGTTATGATGAATAGTTTGGACTAGTTTAAGAATTACTTGACAGGTGCTATACACGCTTGAAACATATGTACACATAATTCTTAGCCTGGAGTCATGATTGTATTTGAAGCTTTGTAGCTGTAGCTTTGCTGCTGACAACTGTTGTTTTGACGTTCTGTATCGCTATGAGACAATATCACTTGTTAGACGATCAATTATTTTGCACACCTATGTGTTGCTGTTGGCAAAATCTTAGGCAATGGATTGTTGTCCATTTTAGTGAGATTGCTATTTCTTTGGGCTCCTCTGTTGTCTGTGTTCCAATTTTTTTTCTATTTTGCTTTGCTAGATTATTTTTCAAAGGTTTCAATAAAATAACTTATTGGTTGATTAATGTATATTGCAGATGGTCCTAAGAAGTCACTGAATTCACTGAGTCAAAAGTTCCTCATGATGTTTCTAGTGGCACAACCTCAGATCCTGAACCTTGACCTTTGTGCCCGGGTCCTCATCGGTGATGCTGTTGTCGACCATTCGGACCTTGGAAAATTCAAAAGTAAGTTGACCGTTTTTAATGACTGATAA
Source organism: Lumbricus terrestris (assembly GCA_949752735.1). NCBI lineage: Eukaryota > Metazoa > Annelida > Clitellata > Crassiclitellata > Lumbricidae > Lumbricus > Lumbricus terrestris. The sequence continues at coordinate 37,851,130 of OX457040.1, forward strand.
TGCACCTTTATAAGCAAGTCAACGTTTTCTGATTTTCAAATATCACTATGTGTTTTGTATAAATTAGCAGACTGACATACTTGATAAATAATTTTACAAAATATTTTGCTTACAATTTTAGTACGTGCGTATTGGCTTATAATTTTGATTAGTATCAGTAGTGATTCCAGCAGTTTAGTTTATGGCAATGTGAAGCTAGATTCTGATGATGAGACAATTAGGGAGAACATATTTCTGTACCGCATGGAATTCAGTGGATTGGGAAGCCAAAGGCAAGACATTTGAACATCATGTGACAGAAATTCTGTTGTTAAATATGCAGATTTAGTAATTGCTAGATCATGGTTCAGACCATTGTTGGGTATGAAGCTCTCTGCCTCATCAATTTCTTCAGTCTCTAGCCCTGGTTTCGTGTTGACCAATGTTGTGATAGGAGTTCACAAAAGGCGGTAGTGACTTGTGCAGTTACTGTCCTTGCCTTACTCTTTATGATGTGATGTTTTCTAGAAATCTTTAGGTGTCACGTTCAATGCCAGTTTTCTTTTCCAGAAACGTGCAGTTGTCCAACTCTTGCATCTGTAAATTAGTGCAAGCAGAATCTACTTCTGAAGTTTTAACTTGGGTTTTATCATGATAGTGGAATGTTTTCTTCCAAATTGAGGAAGTCCATGAATCATCTGATAATTATACGTGCTTTGCCATGTCTCTTTCTTCTGAAATCAGTGGAATAATGTCACATTAAATCCTGCAGATTTAAGGCCAAGTAGTTACATTAGCTTTTGTAGGGTTTAACTTTTAGAAGAATCTAGATTATGTGAAGAAACAGTGATTTTCAAGTCCATTCAAATCCCTGGCTTAGATGTGCATTTGCAGAATTGACTCTGAAGTTGTAATTTTTTTAATCCTTACAGCTACCATACGACGTCTGTACGACATTGCGAACATCATGACCAGCCTCGACTTGATACAGAAGGTTCAAATAACAGAGACCAGAGGAAGGAAACCAGCTTTCAGATACATTGGCCCAAAAGTAGATGACGTAAACGGAATCAGTTACGACGGTAGGTTGCCTACATCTTGCATATTTACTGCTTTACCGTTCTGACTTTGAAGTTATCTCTGATGTTTCCTAAATATGAACTTTTTCTGTTAAATGTATCAGATAATTATCATCTTTTAGAAAAATTTGGCATTAAATTGCAGGCATGTCATCGCAAAGAGCATTTATCTGAGTAGGACACGCCTATAATTTACAGTTTTTCAACTGTAAATTATAGGCGTGAATTAGAATAACTTACACTTATATTTCGTGCTTAGCAATATTTTGTCCTATTTATTTTGATCTTAAGCGTTTACTGCGTTTCATTTGGATAATTATGCTACAAACTTCATCAGTTTTGATTACACAATAAGTACTCACTATAAGTGGTGAAAACTTTTCTTTTAACTGAGGATGGGTTTGTAACTCACCTCCAGCTCATTTGTAATCTTGAAGAAGTGAAACCTAATATCACTGACAGAAAATGACTGAATGTTGCACGAATGTTATGCATATTTTTGCATAGAACTACTTATGTAATTAAGAAAGTTCTTTGGTTATTTCTCAGCAGGTGTTCTTTTCACAAAGCCAGGCCGAAAAACAGGAGGCGCAAAGAGATCACTTTCAAAACACTTGTCTTTTGAACACATCTGTGAAGCAGCAGAGTTTGCTCGTAATGGAATTTGTTCTAAACAAGGTCTTGTTGATTTCGTAGCTCTCACCTTCAGTTTAGTTTTTAACTGTACCGTATGTTCATTCTGTGTAACTTGGATTATTTCATGGAAATAATCACTTTTTCACGTTTTCCATCTTGATGAATGTGTCTGCAAATGTTCATAGTATTTCTTCTTTTAATTAAATTCATCCTTCAAACTAAAATATCTGTTTGATCATTATGAGGCGATTGCAGGAACCTTTGATAATCTAGAAATTGTGAGCTTTTATACAAATATCTTTTGAATATTAATAATATAAATGATTTTATGGATCATGATGTGCGGCATTAGCTGAATTTGAAACTTCAGCAAAACTGATGGAATTACAAATTGTGCATGAATAACTTTAGATTGTTAATGTATATTTTGGAGAATTGAATCTGTATTCTACACACTTCAGGTAATTGGTTGAGTGTGCAAAACTAAAATACTAAATTAAAAGTAAAAAGTTATGATTATATTACTTTGTGCAGATATCATCAGATTCCAGAAGCCAAATTCGAAAATGAATTCTAATCAGTTCAGTAATTCCACAAGTGTCAGCAGAGAAACGGAGGAATTCGGAACTACAAAATTCACAGTCAATTCTGCACACAGTTGTGCTTTAAAAGAATCAAAAAGGTTGATGTCACATGCTACACTTGTTTTTGTTGTTTTTGGTTAATTTTTCACCTTCTGCATTGTGTGTTGGTTTCCTGTGCCTGTGTCATGAAACGGAGTATCCCCCTGAAAGCTATCCGGGGGGATGAATTAATCTATCCCCACGGATGGAATTAACCGGTCTATACTATCCGGGGGGATAAACCATTATATCCCTTTTTTTGAAAAATGAGCATAATAAAAATATTTATGCTGTAATCAAAATTTAAAGTGGCTCTAATTGTTCTAAGTGTCTTAAGCAATGCTCAGATAAAGGCAACTCGAATTTATTTAGTGACTGAGTGTTTTTAAGTGTTTTAAAAGTTTTAAGTGCTCTAAAAACGGCAAAACAAATTATATAGTAAGAATTAACATACTTGTTAGTATCATTGTTCAAAATAAAGCAGATGAAAATTAATTTGCCCAAAAAAATACACGCGGAATCGGTTTTTTCGACTTTTTTTAATTTGGGGGGATACAATTAATACGGGGGATACTCTATTTCGTGACACCTGCACATTGCTTTGATGTCATAGACCTGTGTGTCCTGGCAAACAATCTTCAGGGCTCCTTTTGCTTTGTGTGTTGGTTTGTTTAGTGTGTCTTAATTGTTTCATCTGCTGTTGCTTTTGGTTAATTTTTTCATCAATTTGTGTTGTGTATTAATTAGAAGTCTTCATGGCTACTTGGGGGCCCTACTTAGCAGGATTCCCTCCCTTCTGGGTCTCCATTTGTGTCCTAATTCTGTACTTTAGAGTTCTCTTTAACACACTCCAGGTTTAGGGCTAACTGTTCACACTGGTATTACTCAATCCTATAACCACTGGGCTTAAATAATCTCTTCTTATATGTTCCTGGGGTATTCCCAATCTAGGCCAAAGGTTTATATAATTTGCGTTAACTAATTAATTCCCACTTTGATTATTGCCTGATTAATTTGTGTTACTTGTAATGCTTCACATAACTATTTTCTTGCCTTATATCTTAGTGTGCTTGATACATACGGAGCAATAAAACATTGATTGATTGATTGTTTGACTAGACCTGTGGACACACCACAACCTGAGGAAAAAGAAAAAGTGCCCGTGGTTCTGACGATTTCAGATTCAAAGTCTGGTATTCGAATCTTCAGAACACGTAGCGACAGTGCCATTGGGGAACCAAGCAGTGTTAGCTTGAAATTTGCAAGGAGTCGTATGGAAGAAATCGCGGAAGAAGACGACTATGATGTGCGTGTTGCCAAAAAGGGAAGGTATGAAGCCAATCTTGAAACAGACGCTCGAGACAAAGGTGGGGAGAACAAACCTGGCCAACAAGTTGCTTATCTGAAATTAGCTGTACCCTTGGTCTTGCGTCAGAACTCATTTATGCAGCCATCACCTGCGCTAGTCAATTGCGAGAACTCTGCAGAGAACTTGGTGAAGCCAACTAGTCGGGGCTTAGTACATGGATCAGGAAATGATTTCAGGGAGTCTTTCAATGCTGCTTCTGAAACATTGCTAGACTGCAGGACATCCGCCGCTCTAGGCCTGGCGGTTGCTACTGAGAGTAATTGTTTCTCTGACTCTGCAAACGTAATGTTAAGAAACAGACAGTTTCTGCCTGCTTTTGGTAAAGAAAATGCTGTTTGCCCTAATTCTGAGCACAATGTGAAGTCTGGTGATCATGGAATTGAAATGCAGAAGAAGCTTTCCGGTTTGTTCAAATCGTCTAACATCACCCTTCGCAGAATTTCTTCCTTTGACTCGGCACCATCTGGACCTAAATTTTATTTCGGTATGCCACTGTCTTCTAATAGAGCAAACATGGCGCAACCATTGGCATTCCATTCGTCATCTAACATGGAAACACCAACACATCCAATCTCATCTCTGCCTATCTTGGCAACCATGCAGCACCCATTGGTTTCATCTGCCACATCTTTGCGTGATGTTTATGCTAAACCACCTGGACCAGACGGTCTGGCCAAGATGTCTCCTCCTGCACCTAGAGTGATCTTTCTCAGAAAGCTGCCATCATCGGGTGCAGTCCAGTCACCAAATCAGTTTAACGGGTTGCCTTCTTTTGTTGCTAGTTCCCCTCAACGGTTCAGCCCTCCTCTCCACTCTGAAAATTATCTCAGCTCCAAAATTAGTTCCAATTCAGAGGGCCATTAATTTCCGACAGCCATGGATAATTCATAATCACCAGGTTGCTGTAAATTGCAGAATGTGTTCTTACCTGTGGGGAGGATTTTATGCTTTGACAATCTGTCAGAATTTTATTATGTTTGCAAGAAATTTTGCATGATTTATTTATGATTCAGCATTTTAATATATATATATTGATTGATTTGTAGTTTTAGTTGCTTTCAAAAAACATCTAACATTGATAAGTTTTCTCCCTGATTCTAATTGTTTAACAGAACCACCAAGCGCATGGTGGAGTTACCACATAATTCGTTTATTAAAATGTTTGCTTTTAGAATAGGCAGTGTTGTCTCTGCTGCTCGGTGCAGAGACATTTGCAACCAATCAATGTTCATTTGAAGACCATGATAGAATTGGTTTCATGTGTGCCTTTGTTCCAATAATTCATTGACAGTGCTGACACTTACTGATGAGCATGTGCTAACATGCGTGAACAGCTTATCCTTCTCGTGAAAGGGTTAATGGTGACTGGTACTACTTTGTAGTGAGCATCCTTATGATGAAAATTTGGATTCATATATATTAAATATCTCTGGACAAGCAAAGCAATTTACTACAGGTCTGCTCTTCTGATTCGTGGTGTCCTTAGCTGTGAGGATTTAATGATTTTCTGGTTCAAACTGCTCCTTCATCTTAAAATGTGGCAGTGTTAATTAGTATCGGGCAGTTTTGCCTACGGTTTTAGTAAGCCTGTTTGTATGTATAATACTTCTTATAGCAATTTTTGTACAAACACTAATTGTATATACACAGATGTTTGTGATGGATGTTTGTGAAGGTTTTCCAATAATTCTGAATTGGAATAATTCTGGCACTGCTTTTAATCAGTTGTAGGGAGCAGTTTTTTTTAAAATTTTCCTGTTGCTAATTGTTGGTTTTATTTTTGCTGTTGTCAAATTGGAAATTTTTGTGATGTGTTTAAGTCATCCAAGAAATCCTGTAGACACTATGCACTTTAAAAGGCAGGTGATGAAGTGCATGTAATGATTATGAAAATATTAATGCCTGAAAAGCTAACTGCAGCATGATTGTGCACCGCTGCTCAAGCCTCTTATGTGCTCCGACTGCTAGCCTTTTGACGAGTGTCCATGTTGCAGATTTTAAAATTTTTTATGGTGCATCACTTCTGTGTGAATTTTATATCAGCATTTGAAATTCAGTTGTTGATTCTTATAAGGATTGACGCTTGGCCATTGCGTTCAACAGGTCATAACGCATGTGGCATACTTGCATTTTTTATTTCTTCGTTTCATAACTTGTGGGTTCATTGATCTTTGGAAATACATGCTAGCAAAATTAACTTAATGTTTCATCTTGGCATGATCCATTCGTGACGACGCTTTACGGGGTAACAGCCATCCATGTCTGTCTATAATTGAGCCGAGTGAGTCAGTATGTTTTGAAGCTTTAGTTGTTAGCCGATAGGCAATAATTTTCCAATGGACAGTGATTTCAGTTAATAATATTCGTTCTACACTGTGTGCATGTGGAATTTTGATGCTTGTATGTTTTATGGGACTGAAAATCGTTAGTTTTTGTACTATGATGGACTCTTTAGGAGGGTTTATGTAAAATTAATAGTGTTTTAAAAGACTTTTGGAGTCGCAATTATACAAGGATTTGTGAAATTTTGATATCATAGTTCGGATTCCTATTTGGCATTGTAACCTAGTTTTTCCTGAACAAGCGAAAAGCAAATGATAGTCTGGTCATAAAAATGTGGAAAGGAGAAGTTTATAGTCATAATTATAATACAAGTGTAATACTATTAAAGTTGATACTAGATAACTTTGCTAGGTTGTCTACTATTCAGTAACATCTATCAAAGTTAAGCTGTATAGCAAATGCTGCATTAAATAGGTTTGTTGTGTTCAAGATGTCTAATGAATTACAATTTCGTCAAGCGGTGGATCTGTGTAGCATAAGAATGTCTTTGCTGATAGTTGTGTTTGGTTTCTGTTGTTGCAGTTGTCTGAATTTTCTGTGAATTTCATCAGATGAATAAAATCTATTTTCTCTAGTTAAACTAAGCAACTGGTTCAAAGTTCACTGGCTTTGTTGTAGTTTGAATTCTTCTATCAGTTTAACTTTGTAAATCCTGCAAGCCCCTAATAATATTAATTTAACTTAACAATTTAACATATCTCCAACCCCAGCACAAGTAATTAAGTTCCAGTGATGGGAAGTATTTAAAATACTAGTATTTAAAATAGTATTTTAAATACAATCTAAGTATTTTGTACTTGTATTTTAAATACTTTTGTGATCAAGTATTTTTACTTTTACTTAAAATACTTTTTTGATAACTTAAAAATATGATTATGTCAAAATACTTTTTCAAAATACTTTTAAATCTCACCAGCTGCAATTAGCTATGCAATATTGCATTCTCATGCACTAGGCTGCTTCATTACACAAACAAAGGAATCCTTGTACAGGAGGTTTAAGTCACACAATACAGTAAAACAGGCTGACATTGATTAGTCATTGTTAGGGATGACTAGGCACCGCTGACCACAGGGTGAGGAATGTTAATTGCAGGTGTATTTGATGTATGGTGTATGGGCAGAGTACACCGAGTCTATACATGATGCCTATGACGCATCAATGACATGCATAATATTATAATAATTATGTTCGAAATCAGTTTGATGTTTGGCACCACAATGGACTTGTCTACGCTGATAGAATAGGATGAAGGCTAGATTTAACAATCTAGATGTTTATGAATAGGACAAATGAGGAAGGCAATATAGACGTGTCTATTGGCTGGTGGCAATTGGAACTTCTCTGACCTTGAAACTGGGTGCAGAGTTTCATTACATTGATCTCCATTAATTGGATCACAGACTACACACTTGACGAATTACAGCATACAGGAAGACACCTATAACACTAAGTTGACCTGTGTTGGTGCAGTCTGTTGTATTAATATCACAAGGGATAGGCCATTCGGCCCATTCCCATACCACAGATTTCGAAGACTTAGGCCTACTTTAAAAAGTACCTTAAAGGTTTTTGCCGATGGGCAGAATTGTGATAGGACGTCTCAACATAGCAGATTTTATAAGGTATGTATGTTGAACCTGTGTTCAGCAGTTGAACAACTTTTATCCATCTCATTTGGTCAGATTTATGAACAAAACTTTATCTAATTTAATGTTTTTAAAGTTCAGTTTGGATAAATTACATTGACCATTCTTTCTGCATAGGTAGTGGGCTATCGATATTTTTATATGCCATTAAATTGAGTGTTTCTGTGGATCTTGATGTAAATGGATTCTGACTCGAACTTGGATCCCCATCTCTAGCGTCTTAGACTCGGACACCTTTAGACCCAGAATCAACTCGGACTCACTTTAGATGGACTCGGGCATGACTCAGACTAAGCTCAGGTGGACTCGACTACATCACTGGAAAGCAGGATATGAGCCAGAAGTGGGAAGTCACCATACTGCTCGGTGGCCCTTCAAGTGTTTAAGATGACAGTTATGATGCCATGGCTAATTAATTCCATGAGACACATTAGACATGGACACAAAGAATGCTGAACTGAATGCTGAAGAAAATGTTTGTGTTCAAAATTCTATGTATCTTTTGTCGCAATGTAATATGACTTCCTTAATTGTTATATAGTTTGGCAGTGAGTATTTTGTACTTAGTATTTTAAATACTTTTCGAAGTCAAGTATTTTATACTTGTATTTTAAATACTTTTGTAAAAAAGTATTTTTACTTGTATTTTAAATACTTTTGTGACCAAGTATTTTTACTTATACTCAAAATACTTTTAAAAAGTATTTTCCCCATCACTGTTAAGTTCACATCTGGTCAGTGGAGTAGCCAGGAATTTATGATGGGGGGAGGGGCTAATGGCTTGGACGGATGCCCTTCATGACACCAAGTCACCAACCCAACAGTATTACAGAAGATAAAAAGGGAATAAAGTAACAAAGGGAATAGTAGTAGTAAGAAAAACAATTGTTATTGCTTTTCTTATTCAATTTTCCGAAGTAGCTCAAATCACAAAGGCAATAAAAGAAAACGTATAGTGTGCATATAAAGACTGGAATCAGTACTCAACTCAATCAGTACTGCTTTTCGAATGTGCCTCTGCAGGCAACAGCAGAGGCTCATTTTTCTTATTTAAGTGGATAAATAACCTTTAAAAAACTTTTCCCCTAACCAATAGTTTAACCTCCGGTTTAATCCCGAAACCCCATTGTCTACGCCACTGCATCTGTTGTGTTCTAAGGCAGATGAACATGGGCCGAGTAATAAAGAAAATGCTTATTTACTTACTTAATTGAATGGATACGTACCCGAGGTAAATTATCTTCAAAATACCCCATAATTGTAAAAAAAATGACGTCATTTCGATTTGGCTTAGTAACGGGAATCGTTTCCTTCGATACGCCATTTCTACGCTCGGTTTAGCCATGGCTAATAATAATAATTATAAGCTGTCTTCGTCAATCATCAAAGACTTGCCCCACGTACAAGATTACATTGACACTTCGCTGAATTGAGCAGAGCATGATTCCAGTGGCCCTACTGCCAAAAGTACTTCTTTTATCATCGTTTTCTCGGAGGGCTGGTCGATGACTTCGAAAATGGTGAGTTGACAAAGAAATAACAGCACGCAGTAAAATGAATTAACTATATATTGACACTTCATCATCTGATTGCCGGAAGAGGTGTTGCACTAAAATAAGGTCTTTGACCATAAACATTATAATAATTGATCAATGACTGATGTAAATAGGGCCATCCTGTTTAACGAAACCGATTTGTGTTCTTTTCGCGAGTACTATAATTGCTTTTGAACTATAGGATATACGTTTTTGTTTTGCTATTGTCGTGGTGATTAGACCTAGATTGACTGATTGAATTTTGAATTATTTTGGGCTGAATCGAATTGTTGGCTAATAGCTAGTGCATGGACAATAGAGAAAGACCCCGAGATTAAGCCTAGTCAGAAAGCAATCTTAATGATCGAAAGACATGATCACAATTTATTTATCATTTATTGCAGCGAAAAAAGTTTGAAAAAATTGATGGCATTGATCAAACTAAGCTAAAACATTATTTTTTAGTCAAGGGCCAATTTACGATCGAATGAATGACTAACTTGGGTTTTATATGCAATCAATTCTGACTACTTTTCTATAAAATCGGAAGCTGTCATTTTATTTTTATTTTCTGCGTTTTTGGCTATCGCTAGAGAAAAAAAGACTAAAAAAAGCAAGGGAAAGGAACCAACCACTATATTTCTGCTTCATTGACTTCACAAAAGCGTTCGACATGATACAACACGACAAACTCTGGCTGACTATGTTAGAAATGGGTTTCCCGCCTCAAATAGTTCAACTGCTGCAGAAACTTTACAAAAAACAACGCGCAAATATTAGGACAGATGGACTTACGTCAGCATGGTTCAGAGTTAAGAAAGGAGTGCGACAAGGGTGTAACCTTTCACCATGTCTTTTTAACATTCTAGCAGAACAAGTAATGAGGAAAGCCTTGCAGGGATTCAACAGTGGATTCAGAATCGGGGGTAAAACCATTAACAACCTAAGATACGCAGATGACATTGTATTACTGACTACATCACCAGAGGAGCTACAAGAATTGGTGGACAGGGTTGAGAGGTCTGCAAACGAGTATAGCATGAAGATTAATGCCGCAAAGACGAAGGTCATGACAAATACGGACACAGAATTGGAGATTAGAGTGATCAGTGGTAGTTTAGAGCAGGTAGACTCCTTTGTCTATCTGGGAAGCAGAGTAACGAAAGATGCAGACTGTAATGTAGAAGTGAAAACAAGGTTAGCCATGGGTACATCAGTCATGATTAAGTTGACAAAGGTATGGAAGAATAAGGCAATCAGCTCCAAGACAAAAATACGGCTGATGAGGGCCTTAGTGTGGCCAGTAGCAACATACGGTTGTGAGACGTGGACTCTAAAGAAGGAGGAAGAAAGAATTATACAGGCTTTCGAAAACAAATGCATTAGGAAATTACTACGTATTTCATGGACAGAAATGTTGACTAATGAACGAGTTTACAAATTAGCAGGAACAAAATGCGAGTTGTTAGGCCATGTCAAAACCCGGAAATTACGATACTTTGGCCACATCCTGCGACAGCCGGACAATATTGAAAATAGTGTCATGATGGGGTTGGTGGAGGGTGTTCGTAGCCGCGGTAGACCTAGAGCAGCGGTTCTCAACCTTTTCAGACCCACGGACCCCTTTTTAATTTTTGGTACCGGTCACGGACCCCACTGCAATTTGGCGCTCTTGGAACATTATTGTGACTGTGCGACTCAATAATCTTATAATAATAGCAGGTCTACATCTACATGTTATAATATACCGGGTAGTCTATATAGGCCTGACTTCGTGTAGTGCAAATTTATATAACTAATAAGATTATATAAAATTTATTAGAAAAACCTGTTTTTTTATTTTAATCTAAGCTCTGGGCATGCATATTCGAGCACATTTTATCTGCTCGAAACACTCAATCTGAGTCCATGTTAAACCTCAAGCCGTGATCGATAATTTTTAATTGTTACCAGGGTAGAATAACCACATTCACAAAGATATGATGTTGCAAAAGGTTAAATAATGTTGAAAGCTTTCTCATGCAGTTTTGATCGATATTCATGTGAAGCTTGTATCCAAAATGATGCATCAAGCTGACTCTTGCATGGATGCAACATCTTCAATGTAGGCCTAGGATCACTGGTTCAATGATTTGGTTCAATTCCGTGATTTAAATTCCACGAATCAATGTTTGCACGAAACGGACTGGAAAGCCACGAAAAATTTTGAATGTTCAAATTGCGAAATTAGAAGTTGAATTGATCCATCTATGATTGAATATGTCTGGAAATTAAATTAACAAATTGTGGTTGATTGATCTGAGCATTTCTTTATATTTATGTGAATTTATGCAATTGATCACATAACTTTGACACATGTGTCAAAGTTATCGACCACTATCCGTTTTGCACCAGATATCCAGTCTTTTTGTAAAAGCCGACACTTTATCACTAGGGGTGTCTGCATCACTTGCATAGAGGAATTCAGTTCATTTAACTGTTAAAAAATGCCAGCCAGGTAAACCAGAGTTGAAACCCATGGGTTGTTATTCAAATGAATTGCAGGCTGTGGTCTTTTTCTCTAAGAAATTCTCTCAAAATCTAAACAGTCTGTAACAAACTTTCCCTCTTGATAATCAGTGAAATTCGGCTGGCCTGTACATCATTAACTGTCATGATTTCCACATCCGAACCTAATGTAACAAAAAGACAAGAGTTTAGTGGACGTGCCTTGATGAAATTAGTCTAACCATTTTTATGCCCTTGAATGCCTTGATCGAAAATAGATTTCAATCTGCACTCTAGAGATTGAAACAAACCGACTCATCTAAAACAGATGAATTTGTCATTGATAAACGTAGGCCTATTATTAGCTTCATGTCGCCACTGAAAAGGGGAATTATTGAAAAATTGATTTTTTTTTATCTGTTTCTATGTTTTATACTAAGAAATATATAATTTTCAGGACTTACTCGCGGACCCCCAGGCAGATCGCCGCGGACCCCCAGGGGTCCGCGGACCCCCGGTTGAGAACCGCTGACCTAGAGTATGCTGGCTCGATAACATCACGTTGTGGACCGGTCTATCGGGAGCGGCGCTATTGAGGACAGTAAAAGACAGATCTTGCTGGAGTACATTGGTCCGATCATGCAGCCAACCGTCGCGAAGCGACGTCGGCGCAATGACATGACATGACATGACAGAGAAAGGTATTATGGGAATAAAGGGCTTTGACCCGGCGTTGTGATTGGATGATATTTCTGGACAATCGCCCGAGAATGCATTATTGTGGGAATTTCGTTGGAGCCAGCAGAGGCTTGTGGAAATTTTGGAGGACATTGCGAACGGGTTTTTTTTCTTACTATCCCAGAATTCTCGTGTTAATATGGCGGGGAAGAACACTAAATATAAAATAATAAAATACACTTACGAGACATAACACTAGAAATGTAAGAATTGTTCTGCAAAATTTTACCACTAATGCTTTACGATGAAGAAACCCAAAAACAAATATATCAGATGCGGCTTTATCATATGGGTTGTTAAAAACACGACGATGCAGAATAAACGAAGTATATAGTTGTTAGCAAACTAATAGAACTTTATTTCATTTTCCCCACATTCTCGCAGTGGGATAGGTTCGGAAAGTGAGGTTTTTGCAGACTTTTAAAATAAGTATGGCGCATCTTTCGAAGGTTAAACTTGCCGTTAGCTGCATTTGATGTGCAAAATTAATTCTGGTAACTGGAAGAGGTGATTGCTGGTTCGCAGAGGGCCTTCTACAAAGTGCGGTTTCTTGTTGGTATGTGCACTTGTTATTGCACCCCTTCCAGCTTTCTACGCAGAAGCGCTCCCGACTACAACGCGGACACTGCATTGGAGTTTCACGCCGATGCGCTGAGCAATTGCGAGTGAAGGACTTGCCTAATGTCCCTATGTGGCGACTTGAGGTGGATTCAAACCTGCAACCCACCGTCTGCATACCCACTACACCGTGCACCACATCTTGGCCACATCCATACAAGCACACTCTCTATTCTGTATCATTTCTTGCCACCTCTTCATGAGGACAAGTACTTATAATTAGGTATATCAACTGTTTACGCACTGCACTGATATTGTTTTAGGTCGAGAAACTGAGCTTGTTTAAAAAAATTGTCTGATTGAGGACAAATGAAGACTTCGATATCAAAGCAAAGACCTGTGCACACAGCTTTGAATGTCAAGGTATGTCAGTGGCGTAGATAGTGGGATTTCAGGGGTTAAAACCCCCATTGGCTTAGGGGAAAGTTTTTTAAAGGTTATTTATCCACTTAAATAAGAAAAAAACAATTGTTTGTAGTTTAACTTTATTCTCTTTGTTACTTTATTCCCTTTTTATTTCTTGTAATACTGTTGGGTTGGTGTCAGGAAGGGCATCCGGCCAAGTCATATATAGCACACTCACATCATAAATTCGTGGCTATGCCACTGAGGTATGTCTTGGCCTGATCAACTAATTTGATATTAACATCGCTATTAATGGTTGCAAATGTTTTCTCAATTTTAATATTTTCATCTAGAAATGTGAAATCTTAATCTGATCAATCAGCAGCTGCAGATCTGTTTGCCTATGTACGCTATGATCAGTTTTTCGTTTTAAATTGTACAGCCGGCTGGTGTCCTATTTTAAAAGATCTTTTTGCAGTTTGCTGTGTAATTTATTTACACATAAATTTTTAATCTTTACAATACAATGTCAGTTTTTATGTAAGAAAAAATTGTAGAAGTTGGTAATTTATTAGTGCTCAAAGAGGCAAAAAGGCTTTGTAATTATCTGTTACAGCGGCATCAGAGACTGAGACCTCAGCAGTCAGCATTAATTTTGTTAAGGCCCTCCTCAACCTGTGGAGTTTGGTAATTGTCATTTTGATTTAATACTTTCTTCCTGAACTGCATTTTGTTACTGTAATTTTGTCTTGTTTTATGGCATCTTCTATGGCATGCTATTTCTGAGATGCTTTACACTGTGCTAGGGCTGCCAGCTATGTCAAAATTAAACTAGCTTATATATTTTAGATTACAGGTGCTGTTTGATTAAAATATTTAATCGCACGATTAATCGTACAATTAAAAAATTTTAATCGCAAAGTGCTGCAAATAATCGCATCACATTTCTTTCAAGTAAGCTTATATTAATCTTAATATTTTTCTTCGGACCCCAAAGCATAAAGGACTGAATGCATATTTTCTATTACAAAGCAGTTTCAATGACCTTTGGCTTAGGCACATTGAATTGTTATGGTTGCATTTCTCAGTCAACAGAGAATCTAATTCTGAGAATTTTTATAGCGCCCCACTAGGAAACTTTATCAGAGACCAATGACTAGTTGCTGCATCTGTTAAATTATGTTAATTTGCAACATTATTAGATCTGGCATTTATTCTTTTGTTCACTGTCAGTGGGAAGATCAGACGGCGGGTGAGAGGCTGGCCGCTCGCCCTCTTATGAGAAAATGAAGTTGTTAGCACTTCATACCTATCTCTCAAGTAAGCTGATGGAATTCTTAAGGCATTCTTCTTGTGCATTTTGAGCTGTTATTGCATATAAAAGTAGGTTTTGACTGACTGACTGCCCAAACGGATGGAGCGCTACCTTGTTCCAGGTGAGCATTTATCCTGTGAGTGGCTGTCCATGTAAGTATCAAAATATTTAGAGGATTTGCAAGTTGAAGTTTCTGCACAGCAGAACAGATTCATTCTGGTAGGCCTACAATATTATTCTGATGCATGTCCATTTCCAAAGAAACAGTGAAACCTGCTTCAGCATATTGTTTCATCATATATACGTGCTTGAATGCACTAGATACTAGTTGATAGTCATACTCACAGTGATTTTGAGGCCTTTAAACGTGCACTATAGAACCCGAGATGCATATGTTTTATATATATATATATATATATATATGCCAAAACCGAGAGACCGTAATATATTAATGGAAACGACTGAGCCTGAAATTCTGATAAACTCGGGCAGCATCATTTGCTGAACAGCATCATTTGCTGAAAGAATCACGAAATCCTTTCATTCCAGCGTTATATTTTACTAAAGACTATCGCTTGAGAATTTATTGAGCTGTAACAGCACTTGCAACAATGACAAATTACTTCTTTTATGTTCCTGCTTTGCTTGCCATTCCTGTCAGCCCATATTTATGATGATATTGTAAGTTTTAGTCGCCGACTAAATCTGGCTAATTGGTAAGTAACAGACAAATTGGTATTCAGGACGACCTCTTAGCTGTCTAAGTGACAACTATATAAAAGTGAGTCAATCTCTGAGGGTCGTGTAAGTTTTCTAGTCACTGCGTAAGAGTCAGAACATGGCGGGGCTTTTGCGATTCGTCAACTTCGACGAAGTTTAAGGCATCAAAGAGTGTTTTGAGGCACCATGTAGTTAATTCCGCTGGCTGTGAACTTTTGAAGAACTTATTTATGCTTTTCATTTACACCTTCATAAAATGTCATTAACGTGTGACAAGACGCTTTTAGATCACTTAAAATGTACTGCAGGTTATTTCTTGTTGATTAGACACATGTTCTGGTAAAACTTACGAATGCATAATTTTTTTGTTGCAGAAGGTTAACAGATCTAATAGATCACAGTAGTGTTGCAGAGGAACTGATGAGTCACCACAGTGTTGCCGAGCAGCTGATGGTCACCTTAGTGTTGTAAAGGAGCTGACGGGTTACCATAGTGTCACAGAATTTCTGCAGTTTCATCAACCCATCAAGTACCGTATGTACCATTTACAATTTATTTATTGCAAATATGCAATATTATAGATACCGCGAAATGTTTGCATGTGGCCTCTTAGTTGTTTGCATATTGAGAGCATGACAATTTACTATATAAGGAAGGTGGACAAATTCCATGGACCCCAGATGTCCCAATGGCCGAAGTTTTGTAACTAAAAATTTCCTGTAGGCCTACTTCCAGTTTTCCATTAATTTTAACGTTTTGAACACCATTTACACCATTTAGGTTCGGTAGTGTTTAACTACCTTCATTCCATGTTTTCATGCTTTGCCTTGAACTATTAGAGTTGCTTGGATTGTGGCTAATCTATAATATTTCATTTTTACCTAGAACAGTTAAATTATATAACTTCTGTTAGGCTATTTTTACTCATAGCCTTGTTAACAGGTAAGGACCCAAGCTTTAAAGTTTCCAGGGACATCTGGCTCGGTTGCTACACAACTGTAGGTTAGGTGTTGACTCACAAAGCTTGTGGATCTTCATCTTGGTATGATCAAAAGAAAACCCAGGAGCAAAAACCCAATTGACTGTTACATGTATGTTAGGTAAAACAATTAATGAAGTCATAAAATGACGTCGATCTAGATCAATAGAATTTAGAATTTCAGAATGTTTAGAAACTAGAAAGCATTCAGTGTTAGCATTTCATGCATTAAAATTTGTAACAATTTAAAATAAGCTGGCTTAATTTTAGCATTTTTGGCGATATTCACATGACGATTGCATAGTGTCACACGCGGAAAAAGGTTATTGGTTACGAACCTCTGATCTAGCTTATCTATCACAGAGCTGGTAAAATCTGACAGGAGTGATTTTTTCTCTTAATTTTGCATCTGGTGAGAATGGGGTAATTAATAGTGCTGAAGTGTTTAAGGTACTGTCGAATGTTTTTGCTGGTATATTCTTTTATAGGTTGATGTCATCTTCGGCTTATGAAGTTCGCTTGGATGTTTTGTTGTATTTATAGACGTCTTCCATCATATTAACAACAGCCTTCATCATATCTGGAAAGTTGTCTTTCGTCATAACTACAGTTGTCCATCTACCGACAAAGACGTCCCTTGTAATACCTGCAAAGATGTCCTTCGTCAAATCTGCAGTTGTCCATCATGCTTGCAAAGTTGCCCTTCATCCTTACAACTACAATCCTTCGTCATACCTGCAGATGATCATCATCATGCCTACAGTTGTCCATCATCATGCCTACAGATGTTCGTCATCATGACTACAGATGTCTTTCATCATACCTGCAGATGTCCTTTGTCATGCCTACAGATTCCTTTCATCATGCCTACAGATTCCTTTCATCATGCCTACAGATGTTCTTCGTCATGCCTACAGATGTTCTTCGTCATGCCTACAGATGTTCTTCGTCATGCCTACAGATGTTCTTCGTCATGCCTACAGATGTTCTTCGTCATGCCTACAGATGTTCTTCGTCATGCCTACAGATGTCCATCATCATGCCTACAGATGTTCGTCATCATGACTACAGATGTCATCGTCATGCCTACAGATGTCGTCATTATGTCTTCAGTGTCATCTCTGTTGTAAGATCAACATCAGTTTCTGCATGTTTTGAGTGCTGATGTGTGAGCATTATGTGAGCTTTTAGTTGCGTATTTCATTATCTCATCTTGGCTCTTGTGTTAGTCAGAGCTGATTACTTGGTGTGTGCTTTACAATAGTTATGGTCTGTGTTGTCACATCGTGTTGCATTGCTGTCAATATTTTAGGCTTATTTTGTTCATCTCTACAGAAGCACCAAAGTTGTTAAATAGTTCCCCATAGCAAAAGTATTTTTAATACAAATCAGTGGTTGATAAGTGCAGCAAACGTACAGCATCACCTGCAGTTTCTATTTATTTTCTTCTCTGGTGTTTTGCTTTAAATAGATATTGTAAACTTTTTTGAATTCCCACTATTCAATAACCATTAGCTGTGCTGTGTAGCTGTTTTTGTCTAGAAGCATAGCTATATAAGTTAGGGGGATTTTTTTAAGAATTTAGGAAATCAGTTATGAGTAATGGAATCCTCATCTTGAGTTTCAGCAGACTCACTATGGTCATCTGTGTTACAATCTGTGTTATCATAACCATTCATCGAGGCAAAGAAACAATATTAGCGCTGAATATTAAGGAAGGACACCTCAACGTACTTGCAGCAAAGAGATGATAACAATAACGACGACAATTTCGATTGTGTCATAATGCGGCCATACTGCTACAATGGCGGCTCAGAAAAAGCTTACTGCTGTGGTATAAGCCTTAGCAAACAAATGAGATTTAAGCTTTCATTTGAAAGAGTCCATTGAGGTGGCTGATCCGATGTCTGGTGGAAGACTTCCAACATCTGGGACCAACAGCTGAAAATTTGCGATCGCTGAAACGTGTCCTCATCCTCCGTTCATGAAGGTCGGTCTTGAACAGATGAACATCGATGCACAGAGTCACGATGGCTTGTAAATGAGGACGAACACGCAGACGCACTTGGAGACATAGGGAGAGATACTGACAGATATGCTAGACAAATTATGGACTCGTATTACTATTATTAAGGTTTGTCGTTGTCTTGTGACATCAAGAGCTGTTGACGATTTTTTTTTCCAGAAATACAATGCAAACCCTAAGAAACCTATAGCTTTAAAATGACAAAATGTTTGTCAAAACAGTATTACAATTTAATATGTATATACATATGGTTTAATTATTAAACATACAAATAACGTCTATGATATACAATATATAATGTAACAAGATTATTTCATGCTGATTTAAACCCTGTTTCACAGCATTTTTCCCGCACAAGAAATCATAAAATTATTATTTTTCCAGAGTTTAACGTCGTCTTATGTCAATAAAAGCTGTTTGAACAACAATAGAGAAAATATACAAGATAGTCAGAAGAAACTTATACAAGCTGTTCGTCACCATCAATTTTACTTATATTCAATTCTTTTACAAGCACATAGCAGTTAATCCAAAAATAGCAATTAATCCAAAACTGTATGGCACACACATCGTGGCAAAAGGATCCGATATAAATTTTAAAAACCAGCATCCTCGATAGCAAATTTTGTCTCACACATGATATTCCATAAGTAACGCGTAATGAAACTTTCGATTAAGTAAGTCCGATACATAAAATTCTACTTACATTTGTAATCACAAATATGACACTTAATACTTTAATATTTTAAAACCTCATGTTGATTACAAATCAGTCCAGCACTCGACATCTCATGACAATATCCTATGGTTATCATAAATTAATGCTTTAAACAACAACTACAATATGTAAGCATGCTTAATAAAATTTGTTTAGTTTCCTAAGTATTCTTTCAGATGTATCCGGCATACTCCGAAACATATCAGAAATGTTTTTTTTAAATGAATCATTTACAGTTTGCAAAGCACTTATTAAAACTATTCATGTATCCAGAGTACTCGAACACAAAGTAAAATTGCCAATAAAACATAATTTTGTATTTAAAGATTTCGAGCCGTGCCGGAGTTCGGGTTCAAGCTGTGGCGGAGTTCGAGTTTGAGCAGGGGAGGAGTTGAGTTTCGAGCTGTGACTGAGTTGGGTTCGAGCTGTGTCTGAGTTGACGTTCGAGCTGTGTCTGAGTTGACGTTCGAGCTGTGTCTGAGTTGACGTTCGAGCTGTGTCTGAGTTGACGTTCGAGCTGTGTCTGAGTTGACGTTCGAGCTGTGTCTGAGTTGACGTTCGAGCTGTGTCTGAGATGACGTTCGAGCTGTGTCTGAGTTGACGTTCGAGCTGTGTCTGAGTTGACGTTCGAGCTGTGTCTGAGTTGACGTTCGAGCTGTGTTTGAGTTGATGTTCGAGCTGTGGCTGAGTTAGATTTCGAGCTGTGTCTGAGTTGACGTTCAAGCTGTGGCTGAGTTGAGTTTCGAGCTGTGTCTGAGTTGCTGTTCGAGCTGTGTGTCTGAGTTGGTGTTCGAGCTGTGTCTGAGTTGACGTTCGAGCTGTCTCTGAGTTGGATTTCGAGCTGTGTCTGAGTTGACGTTCGAACTGTGTCTGAGTTGACGTTCGAGCTGTGTCTGAGTTGACGTTCGAGCTGTGTCTGAGTTGACGTTCGAGCTGTGTCTGAGTTGACGTTCGAGCTGTGTTTGAGTTGACGTTCGAGCTGTGGCTGAGTTGGATTTCGAGCTGTGTTTCGAGCTGTGTCTGAGTTGACGTTCGAGCTGTGTCTGAGTTGACGTTCCAGCTGTGTCTGAGTTGACGTTCGAGCTGTGTCTGAGTTGACGTTCGAGCTGTGGCTGAGTTGCGCTTCGAGCTGTAGCCGAGTTACTTTCGAGTTGCGGAGGAGTTTGTGTTCGAGCTGTTGCGGATTTCGCGCTCGTGTTGTGCCGGAATTCGGTTATGAGCATTGGGATTCGAACTCCGCCACTCCAACTACGCCAGTGCTCGAACCCCAACTCCGCCACAGGCGGAATTGGTGTTCGAGCTGTGACGGGGTTGGGTTTCGAGCTGTGGCACTGTTTGGGTTGGAGCTGTGGCGGAGTTGGTGCTCGAGCTGAGGCGTAGTTGGCTTTCTGGCCGATGCGGAGTACGGGAATGAGGTGTGGCGCTGTTGGGGTTCGAGGTGTGATGGAGTTCGGGTATGAGGAGTGGCGGAGTTGGTGCTCGAGCTGTTGTGCTGTTGGGGTTCGAACTGTGGCGGAGTTAGTGCTCGAGCTGTGGCTTAGTTAGCGATTCGGCTGTTACGGACTTCGGTTTAAAGGTGTGGCGGAATTGTGGTTAGAGCTATGGCGAAGTTGGGGTTCGAGCTGTGGCGGTGTTGGCGTTGGAGCTCGAGTTGTGGGATGGGCCGCAAAGTTGCGGTTCAGGTTGTGTGCGATAGAGTTCGTGTTCGAGCTGTGACGGAGTTGGTGCTCGAGCACTGGCGGAGTTGGTGTTCGGGCTGCGGCGGTTTTGGGGTTCGAGCTGTGACGGAGTTGGTGCTCGAGCACTGGCGTAGTTGGTGTTCGGGCTGTTGCCCAGTTCGACTATGAGATGAGGCGGTTTTGTGGTTTGGGCTGTGGCGGAATTCGGGTATGTGGTGAGGCGGGGTTCGGGTATGAGGTGTGGCGGGGTTCGGGTTGGAGCTGTGGCAGAGTTGGAATTCGAGCTATGACGGAGTTAGGGTTCGAGTTCGAGCCCTGACTCCGCCGCTGCTCGAAATCCAACTCCGCTACAGCTCGAAACCCGACCCCGCCACACCTCATACCCGAACACCGCCACAGCCCGAACCACAGCACCGCCTCATCTCATAGCCGAACTGGACAACAGCCCGAACGCCAACTACCCCAGTGCTCAAACTCCAACTCCGCCACAGGCGGAATTGGTGCTCGACCTGTGACGGGGTTGGGTTTCGAGCTGTGGCGCTGTTTGGGTTGGAGCTGTGGCGGAGTTGGTGCTCGAGCTGAGGCGTAGTTGGCTTTCTGGCCGATGCGGAGTATGGGAATGAGGTGTGGCGCTGTTGGGGTTCGAGGTGTGACGGAGTTCGGGTATGAGGAGTGGCGGAGTTGGTGCTCGAGCTGTTGCGCTGTTGGGGTTCGAGCTGTGGCGGAGTTAGTGCTCGAGCTGAGGCGTAGTTGGCTTTCTGGCTGATGCGGAGTACGGGATTGAGGTGTGGCGCTGTTGGGGTTCGAACTGTGGCGGATTTGGTGCTCGAGCTGTGGCTTAGTTAGCGATTCGGCTGTTACGGACTTCGGTTTAAAGGTGTGGCGGAATTGTGGTTGAAGCTATGGCGAAGTTGGAGTTCGAGTTATGGCGGTGTTGGCGTTGGAGCTCGAGTTGTGGTATGGGCCGCAAAGTTGCGGTTCAGGTTGTGTGCGATAGAGTTCGTGTTCGAGCTGTGGCGCAGTTGGTGTTCGAGCACTGGCGGAGTTGGTGTTCGGGCTGCGGCGGTTTTGGGGTTCGAGCTGTGACGGAGTTGGTGCTCGAGCACTGGCGTAGTTGGTGTTCGGGCTGTTGCCCAGTTCGGGTATGAGATGAGGCGGTTTTGTGGTTTGGGCTGTGGCGGAATTCGGGTATGTGGTGAGGCGGGGTTCGGGTATGAGGTGTGGCGGGGTTCGGGTTGGAGCTGTGGCAGAGTTGGAATTCGAGCTATGACGGAGTTAGGGTTCGAGTTCGAGCCCTGATACTCCGCCACTGCTCGAAATCCAACTCCGCTACAGCTCGAAACCCGACCCCGCCACACCTCATACCCAAACACCGCCACAGCCCGAACAACAGCATCGCCTCATCTCATAGCCGAACTGGACAACAGCCCGAACGCCAACTACCCCAGTGCTCGAACTCCAACTCCGCCACAGGCGGAATTGGTGCTCGACCTGTGACGGGGTTGGGTTTCGAGCTGTGGCGCTGTTTGGGTTGGAGATGTGGCGGAATTAGTGCTCGAGCTGAGGCGTAGTTGGCTTTCTGGCTGATGCGGAGTACGGGAATGAGGTGTGGCGCTGTTGGGGTTCGAACTGTGGCGGAGTTGGTGCTCGAGCTGTGGCTTAGTTAGCGATTCGGCAGTTACGGACTTCGGTTTAAAGGTGTGGCGGAATTGTGGTTGAAGCTATGGCGAAGTTGGAGTTCGAGTTATGGCGGTGTTGGCGTTGGAGCTCGAGTTGTGGTATGGGCCGCAAAGTTGCGGTTCAGGTTGTGTGCGATAGAGTTCGTGTTCGAGCTGTGGCGGAGTTGGTGTTCGAGCACTGGCGGAGTTGGTGTTCGGGCTGCGGCGGTTTTGGGGTTCGAGCTGTGACGGAGTTGGTGCTCGAGCACTGGCGTAGTTGGTGTTCGGGCTGTTGCCCAGTTCGACTATGAGATGAGGCGGTTTTGTGGTTTGGGCTGTGGCGGAATTCGGGTATGTGGTGAGGCGGGGTTCGGGTATGAGGTGTGGCGGGGTTCGGGTTGGAGCTGTGGCAGAGTTGGAATTCGAGCTATGACGGAGTTAAGGTTCGAGTTCGAGCCCTGACTCCGCCACTGCTCGAAATCCAACTCCGCTACAGCTCGAAACCCGACCCCGCCACACCTCATACCCAAACACCGCCACAGCCCGAACAACAGCATCGCCTCATCTCATAGCCGAACTGGACAACAGCCCGAACGCCAACTACCCCAGTGCTCAAACTCCAACTCCGCCACAAGCGGAATTGGTGCTCGACCTGTGACGGGGTTGGGTTTCGAGCTGTGGCGCTGTTTGGGTTGGAGATGTGGCGGAATTAGTGCTCGAGCTGAGGCGTAGTTGGCTTTCTGGCTGTTGCGGAGTACGGAAATGAGGTGTGGCGCTGTTGTGGTTCGAGGTGTGACGGAGTTCGGGTATGAGGAGTGGCGGAGTTCGTGCTCGAGCTGTTGTGCTGTTGGGGTTCGAACTGTGGTGGAGTTGGTGCTCGAGCTGTGGCTTAGTTGGCGATTCGGCTGTTACGGACTTCGGTTTAAAGGTGTGGCGGAATTGTGGTTGGAGCTATGCCGAAATTGGGGTTCGGGCTGTGGCGGTGTTGGGGTTCGAGCTGTGACGGAGTTGGTGCTCGAGCACTGGCGTAGTTGGTGTTCGGGCTGTTGCCCAGTTCGGGTATGAGATGAGGCGGTTTTGTGGTTTGGGCTGTGGCGGAATTTGGGTATGTGGTGAGGCGGGGTTCGGGTATGAGGTGTGGCGGGGTTCGGGTTGGAGCTGTGGCTCGAGCTGTTGTGTTGTTGGGGTTCGAGCTGTGGCGGAGTTGGTGCTCGAGCTGTGGCTTAGTTAGCGATTCGGCTGTTACGGACTTCGGTTTAAAGGTGTGGCGGAATTGTGGTTGGAGCTATGGCGAAGTTGGAGTTCGAGTTGTGGCGGTGTTGGCGTTGGAGTTCGAGTTGTGGTATGGGCCGCAAAGTTGCGGTTCAGGTTGTGTGCGATAGAGTTCGTGTTCGAGCTGTGGCGGAGTTGGTGTTCGGGCTGCGGCGGTGTTGGGGTTCGGGCTGTCACGGAGTTGGTGCTCGAGCACTGGCGTAGTTGGTGGTCGGGCTGTTGCCCAGTTCGGGTATGAGATGAGGCGGTTTTGTGGTTTGGGCTGTGGCGGAATTCGGGTATGTGGTGAGGCGGGGTTCGGGTATAAGGTGTGGCGGGGTTCGGGTTCGAGCTGTGGCAGAGTTGGAATTCGAGCTATGACGGAGTTAGGGTTCGAGTTCGAGCCCTGACTCCGCCACTGCTCGGAATCCAACTCCGCTACAGCTCGAAACCCGACCCCGCCACACCTCATACCCGAACACCGCCACAGCCCGAACCACAGCACCGCCTCATCTCATAGCCGAACTGGACAACAGCCCGAACGCCAACTACCCCAGTGCTCGAACTCCTACTCCGCCACAGGCGGAATTGGTGCTCGAGCTGTGACGGGGTTGGGTTTCGAGCTGTGGCGCTGTTTGGGTTGGAGCTGTGGCGGAGTTGGTGCTCGAGCTGAGGCGTAGTTGGCTTTCTGGCTGTTGCGGAGTACGGGAATGAGGTGTGGCGCTGTTGGGGCTCGAGATGTGACGGAGTTCAGATATGAGGAGTGGCGGGGTTGGTGCTCGAGCTGTTGTGTTGTTGGGGTTCGAACTGTGGTGGAGTTGGTGCTCGAGCTGTGGCTTGGTTAGCGATTCGGCTGTTACGGACTTCGGTTTAAAGGTGTGGCGGAATTGTGGTTGGAGCTATGGCGATGTTGGGGTTCGAGCTGTGGCGGTGTTGGGGTTGGAGCTGTGGCGGATTTGGTGCTCGAGCACTGGCGTAGTTGGTGTTCGGGCTGTTGCCCAGTTCGGGTATGAGATGAGGCGGTTTTGTGGTTTGGGCTGTGGCGGAATTCGGGTATGTGGTGAGGCGGAGTTGGTGCTCGATCTGAGGCGTAGTTGGCTTTCTGGCCGTTGCGGAGTGCGGGAATGAGGTGTGGCGCTGTTGGGGTTCGAGGTGTGACGGAGTTCGGGTATGAGGAGTGGCGGAGTTCGTGCTCGAGCTGTTGTGCTGTTGGGGTTCGAACTGTGGTGGAGTTGGTGCTCGAGCTGTGGCTTAGTTGGCGATTCGGCTGTTACGGACTTCGGTTTAAAGGTGTGGCGGAATTGTGGTTGGAGCTATGCCGAAATTGGGGTTCGGGCTGTGGCGGTGTTGGGGTTCGAGCTGTGACGGAGTTGGTGCTCGAGCACTGGCGTAGTTGGTGTTCGGGCTGTTGCCCAGTTCGGGTATGAGATGAGGCGGTTTTGTGGTTTGGGCTGTGGCGGAATTTGGGTATGTGGTGAGGCGGGGTTCGGGTATGAGGTGTGGCGGGGTTCGGGTTGGAGCTGTGGCTCGAGCTGTTGTGTTGTTGGGGTTCGAGCTGTGGCGGAGTTGGTGCTCGAGCTGTGGCTTAGTTAGCGATTCGGCTGTTACGGACTTCGGTTTAAAGGTGTGGCGGAATTGTGGTTGGAGCTATGGCGAAGTTGGAGTTCGAGTTGTGGCGGTGTTGGCGTTGGAGTTCGAGTTGTGGTATGGGCCGCAAAGTTGCGGTTCAGGTTGTGTGCGATAGAGTTCGTGTTCGAGCTGTGGCGGAGTTGGTGTTCGGGCTGCGGCGGTGTTGGGGTTCGGGCTGTCACGGAGTTGGTGCTCGAGCACTGGCGTAGTTGGTGGTCGGGCTGTTGCCCAGTTCGGGTATGAGATGAGGCGGTTTTGTGGTTTGGGCTGTGGCGGAATTCGGGTATGTGGTGAGGCGGGGTTCGGGTATAAGGTGTGGCGGGGTTCGGGTTCGAGCTGTGGCAGAGTTGGAATTCGAGCTATGACGGAGTTAGGGTTCGAGTTCGAGCCCTGACTCCGCCACTGCTCGGAATCCAACTCCGCTACAGCTCGAAACCCGACCCCGCCACACCTCATACCCGAACACCGCCACAGCCCGAACCACAGCACCGCCTCATCTCATAGCCGAACTGGACAACAGCCCGAACGCCAACTACCCCAGTGCTCGAACTCCTACTCCGCCACAGGCGGAATTGGTGCTCGAGCTGTGACGGGGTTGGGTTTCGAGCTGTGGCGCTGTTTGGGTTGGAGCTGTGGCGGAGTTGGTGCTCGAGCTGAGGCGTAGTTGGCTTTCTGGCTGTTGCGGAGTACGGGAATGAGGTGTGGCGCTGTTGGGGCTCGAGATGTGACGGAGTTCAGATATGAGGAGTGGCGGGGTTGGTGCTCGAGCTGTTGTGTTGTTGGGGTTCGAACTGTGGTGGAGTTGGTGCTCGAGCTGTGGCTTGGTTAGCGATTCGGCTGTTACGGACTTCGGTTTAAAGGTGTGGCGGAATTGTGGTTGGAGCTATGGCGATGTTGGGGTTCGAGCTGTGGCGGTGTTGGGGTTGGAGCTGTGGCGGATTTGGTGCTCGAGCACTGGCGTAGTTGGTGTTCGGGCTGTTGCCCAGTTCGGGTATGAGATGAGGCGGTTTTGTGGTTTGGGCTGTGGCGGAATTCGGGTATGTGGTGAGGCGGAGTTGGTGCTCGATCTGAGGCGTAGGTGGCTTTCTGGCCGTTGCGGAGTGCGGGAATGAGGTGTGGCGCTGTTGGGGTTCGAGGTGTGACGGAGTTCGGGTATGAGGAGTGGCGGAGTTCGTGCTCGAGCTGTTGTGCTGTTGGGGTTCGAACTGTGGTGGAGTTGGTGCTCGAGCTGTGGCTTAGTTGGCGATTCGGCTGTTACGGACTTCGGTTTAAAGGTGTGGCGGAATTGTGGTTGGAGCTATGCCGAAATTGGGGTTCGGGCTGTGGCGGTGTTGGGGTTCGAGCTGTGACGGAGTTGGTGCTCGAGCACTGGCGTAGTTGGTGTTCGGGCTGTTGCCCAGTTCGGGTATGAGATGAGGCGGTTTTGTGGTTTGGGCTGTGGCGGAATTTGGGTATGTGGTGAGGCGGGGTTCGGGTATGAGGTGTGGCGGGGTTCGGGTTGGAGCTGTGGCTCGAGCTGTTGTGTTGTTGGGGTTCGAGCTGTGGCGGAGTTGGTGCTCGAGCTGTGGCTTAGTTAGCGATTCGGCTGTTACGGACTTCGGTTTAAAGGTGTGGCGGAATTGTGGTTGGAGCTATGGCGAAGTTGGAGTTCGAGTTGTGGCGGTGTTGGCGTTGGAGTTCGAGTTGTGGTATGGGCCGCAAAGTTGCGGTTCAGGTTGTGTGCGATAGAGTTCGTGTTCGAGCTGTGGCGGAGTTGGTGTTCGGGCTGCGGCGGTGTTGGGGTTCGGGCTGTCACGGAGTTGGTGCTCGAGCACTGGCGTAGTTGGTGGTCGGGCTGTTGCCCAGTTCGGGTATGAGATGAGGCGGTTTTGTGGTTTGGGCTGTGGCGGAATTCGGGTATGTGGTGAGGCGGGGTTCGGGTATAAGGTGTGGCGGGGTTCGGGTTCGAGCTGTGGCAGAGTTGGAATTCGAGCTATGACGGAGTTAGGGTTCGAGTTCGAGCCCTGACTCCGCCACTGCTCGGAATCCAACTCCGCTACAGCTCGAAACCCGACCCCGCCACACCTCATACCCGAACACCGCCACAGCCCGAACCACAGCACCGCCTCATCTCATAGCCGAACTGGACAACAGCCCGAACGCCAACTACCCCAGTGCTCGAACTCCTACTCCGCCACAGGCGGAATTGGTGCTCGAGCTGTGACGGGGTTGGGTTTCGAGCTGTGGCGCTGTTTGGGTTGGAGCTGTGGCGGAGTTGGTGCTCGAGCTGAGGCGTAGTTGGCTTTCTGGCTGTTGCGGAGTACGGGAATGAGGTGTGGCGCTGTTGGGGCTCGAGATGTGACGGAGTTCAGATATGAGGAGTGGCGGGGTTGGTGCTCGAGCTGTTGTGTTGTTGGGGTTCGAACTGTGGTGGAGTTGGTGCTCGAGCTGTGGCTTGGTTAGCGATTCGGCTGTTACGGACTTCGGTTTAAAGGTGTGGCGGAATTGTGGTTGGAGCTATGGCGATGTTGGGGTTCGAGCTGTGGCGGTGTTGGGGTTGGAGCTGTGGCGGATTTGGTGCTCGAGCACTGGCGTAGTTGGTGTTCGGGCTGTTGCCCAGTTCGGGTATGAGATGAGGCGGTTTTGTGGTTTGGGCTGTGGCGGAATTCGGGTATGTGGTGAGGCGGAGTTGGTGCTCGATCTGAGGCGTAGGTGGCTTTCTGGCCGTTGCGGAGTGCGGGAATGAGGTGTGGCGCTGTTGGGGTTCGAGGTGTGACGGAGTTCGGGTATGAGGAGTGGCGGAGTTGGTGCTCGAGCTGTTGCGCTGTTGGGGTTCGAGCTGTGGCGGAGTTGGTACTCGAGCTGTGGCTTAGTTAGCGATTCGGCTGTTACGGACTTCGGTTTAAAGGTGTGGCGGAATTGTGGTTGGAGCTATGGCGAAGTTGGAGTTCGAGTTGTGGCGGTGTTGGCGTTGGAGTTCGAGTTGTGGTATGGGCCGCAAAGTTGCGGTTCAGGTTGTGTGCGATAGAGTTCGTGTTCGAGCTGTGGCGCAGTTGGTGTTCAGGCTGCGGCGGTGTTGGGGTTCGGGCTGTGACGGAGTTGGTGCTCGAGCACTGGCGTAGTTGGTGGTCGAGCTGTTGCCCAGTTCGGGTATGAGATGAGGCGGTTTTGTGGTTTGGGCTGTGGCGGAATTCGGGTATGTGGTGAGGCGGGGTTCGGGTATGAGGTGTGGCGGGGTTCGGGTTGGAGCTGTGGCTCGAGCTGTTGTGTTGTTGGGGTTCGAGCTGTGGCGGAGTTGGTGCTCGAGCTGTGGCTTAGTTAGCGATTCGGCTGTTACGGACTTCGGTTTAAAGGTGTGGCGGAATTGTGGTTGGAGCTATGGCGAAGTTGGAGTTCGAGTTGTGGCGGTGTTGGCGTTGGAGTTCGAGTTGTGGTATGGGCCGCAAAGTTGCGGTTCAGGTTGTGTGCGATAGAGTTCGTGTTCGAGCTGTGGCGGAGTTGGTGTTCGGGCTGCGGCGGTGTTGGGGTTCGGGCTGTGACGGAGTTGGTGCTCGAGCACTGGCGTAGTTGGTGGTCGGGCTGTTGCCCAGTTCGGGTATGAGATGAGGCGGTTTTGTGGTTTGGGCTGTGGCGGAATTCGGGTATGTGGTGAGGCGGGGTTCGGGTATAAGGTGTGGCGGGGTTCGGGTTGGAGCTGTGGCAGAGTTGGAATTCGAGCTATGACGGAGTTAGGGTTCGAGTTCGAGCCCTGACTCCGCCACTGCTCGAAATCCAACTCCGCTACAGCTCGAAACCCGACCCCGCCACACCTCATACCCGAACACCGCCACAGCCCGAACCACAGCACCGCCTCATCTCATAGCCGAACTGGACAACAGCCCGAACGCCAACTACCCCAGTGCTCGAACTCCAACTCCGCCACAGGCGGAATTGGTGCTCGAGCTGTGACGGGGTTGGGTTTCGAGCTGTGGCGCTGTTTGGGTTGGAGCTGTGGCGGAGTTGGTGCTCGAGCTGAGGCGTAGTTGGCTTTCTGGCTGTTGCGGAGTACGGGAATGAGGTGTGGCGCTGTTGGGGCTCGAGATGTGACGGAGTTCAGATATGAGGAGTGGCGGGGTTGGTGCTCGAGCTGTTGTGTTGTTGGGGTTCGAACTGTGGTGGAGTTGGTGCTCGAGCTGTGGCTTGGTTAGCGATTCGGCTGTTACGGACTTCGGTTTAAAGGTGTGGCGGAATTGTGGTTGGAGCTATGGCGATGTTGGGGTTCGAGCTGTGGCGGTGTTGGGGTTGGAGCTGTGACGGATTTGGTGCTCGAGCACTGGCGTAGTTGGTGTTCGGGCTGTTGCCCAGTTCGGGTATGAGATGAGGCGGTTTTGTGGTTTGGGCTGTGGCGGAATTCGGGTATGTGGTGAGGCGGAGTTGGTGCTCGATCTGAGGCGTAGTTGGCTTTCTGGCCGTTGCGGAGTGCGGGAATGAGGTGTGGCGCTGTTGGGGTTCGAGGTGTGACGGAGTTCGGGTATGAGGAGTGGCGGAGTTGGTGCTCGAGCTGTTGCGCTGTTGGGGTTCGAGCTGTGGCGGAGTTGGTACTCGAGCTGTGGCTTAGTTAGCGATTCGGCTGTTACGGACTTCGGTTTAAAGGTGTGGCGGAATTGTGGTTGGAGCTATGGCGAAGTTGGAGTTCGAGTTGTGGCGGTGTTGGCGTTGGAGTTCGAGTTGTGGTATGGGCCGCAAAGTTGCGGTTCAGGTTGTGTGCGATAGAGTTCGTGTTCGAGCTGTGGCGCAGTTGGTGTTCAGGCTGCGGCGGTGTTGGGGTTCGGGCTGTCACGGAGTTGGTGCTCGAGCACTGGCGTAGTTGGTGGTCGAGCTGTTGCCCAGTTCGGGTATGAGATGAGGCGGTTTTGTGGTTTGGGCTGTGGCGGAATTTGGGTATGTGGTGAGGCGGGGTTCGGGTATGAGGTGTGGCGGGGTTCGGGTTGGAGCTGTGGCAGAGTTGGAATTCGAGCTATGACGGAGTTAAGGTTCGAGTTCGAGCCCTGACTCCGCCACTGCTCGAAATCCAACTCCGCTACAGCTCGAAACCCGACCCCGCCACACCTCATACCCAAACACCGCCACAGCCCGAACAACAGCATCGCCTCATCTCATAGCCGAACTGGACAACAGCCCGAACGCCAACTACCCCAGTGCTCGAACTCCAACTCCGCCACAGGCGGAATTGGTGCTCGAGCTGTGACGGGGTTGGGTTTCGAGCTGTGGCGCTGTTTGGGTTGGAGCTGTGGCGGAGTTGGTGCTCGAGCTGAGGCGTAGTTGGCTTTCTGGCTGTTGCGGAGTACGGGAATGAGGTGTGGCGCTGTTGGGGCTCGAGATGTGACGGAGTTCAGATATGAGGAGTGGCGGGGTTGGTGCTCGAGCTGTTGTGTTGTTGGGGTTCGAACTGTGGTGGAGTTGGTGCTCGAGCTGTGGCTTGGTTAGCGATTCGGCTGTTACGGACTTCGGTTTAAAGGTGTGGCGGAATTGTGGTTGGAGCTATGGCGATGTTGGGGTTCGAGCTGTGGCGGTGTTGGGGTTGGAGCTGTGACGGATTTGGTGCTCGAGCACTGGCGTAGTTGGTGTTCGGGCTGTTGCCCAGTTCGGGTATGAGATGAGGCGGTTTTGTGGTTTGGGCTGTGGCGGAATTCGGGTATGTGGTGAGGCGGAGTTGGTGCTCGATCTGAGGCTTAGTTGGCTTTCTGGCCGTTGCGGAGTGCGGGAATGAGGTGTGGCGCTGTTGGGGTTCGAGGTGTGACGGAGTTCGGGTATGAGGAGTGGCGGAGTTGGTGCTCGAGCTGTTGCGCTGTTGGGGTTCGAGCTGTGGCGGAGTTGGTACTCGAGCTGTGGCTTAGTTAGCGATTCGGCTGTTACGGACTTCGGTTTAAAGGTGTGGCCGAATTGTGGTTGGAGCTATGGCGAAGTTGGAGTTCGAGTTGTGGCGGTGTTGGCGTTGGAGTTCGAGTTGTGGTATGGGCCGCAAAGTTGCGGTTCAGGTTGTGTGCGATAGAGTTCGTGTTCGAGCTGTGGCGCAGTTGGTGTTCAGGCTGCGGCGGTGTTGGGGTTCGGGCTGTGACGGAGTTGGTGCTCGAGCACTGGCGTAGTTGGTGGTCGAGCTGTTGCCCAGTTCGGGTATGAGATGAGGCGGTTTTGTGGTTTGGGCTGTGGCGGAATTTGGGTATGTGGTGAGGCGGGGTTCGGGTATGAGGTGTGGCGGGGTTCGGGTTGGAGCTGTGGCAGAGTTGGAATTCGAGCTATGACGGAGTTAAGGTTCGAGTTCGAGCCCTGACTCCGCCACTGCTCGAAATCCAACTCCGCTACAGCTCGAAACCCGACCCCGCCACACCTCATACCCAAACACCGCCACAGCCCGAACCACAGCATCGCCTCATCTCATAGCCGAACTGGACAACAGCCCGAACGCCAACTACCCCAGTGCTCAAACTCCAACTCCGCCACAAGCGGAATTGGTGCTCGACCTGTGACGGGGTTGGGTTTCGAGCTGTGGCGCTGTTTGGGTTGGAGATGTGGCGGAATTAGTGCTCGAGCTGAGGCGTAGTTGGCTTTCTGGCTGTTGCGGAGTACGGAAATGAGGTGTGGCGCTGTTGTGGTTCGAGGTGTGACGGAGTTCGGGTATGAGGAGTGGCGGAGTTGGTGCTCGAGCTGTTGTGCTGTTGGGGTTCGAACTGTGGTGGAGTTGGTGCTCGAGCTGTGGCTTAGTTGGCGATTCGGCTGTTACGGACTTCGGTTTAAAGGTGTGGCGGAATTGTGGTTGGAGCTATGCCGAAATTGGGGTTCGGGCTGTGGCGGTGTTGGGGTTCGAGCTGTGACGGAGTTGGTGCTCGAGCACTGGCGTAGTTGGTGTTCGGGCTGTTGCCCAGTTCGGGTATGAGATGAGGCGGTTTTGTGGTTTGGGCTGTGGCGGAATTTGGGTATGTGGTGAGGCGGGGTTCCGGTATGAGGTGTGGCGGGGTTCGGGTTGGAGCTGTGGCTCGAGCTGTTGTGTTGTTGGGGTTCGAGCTGTGGCGGAGTTGGTGCTCGAGCTGTGGCTTAGTTAGCGATTCGGCTGTTACGGACTTCGGTTTAAAGGTGTGGCGGAATTGTGGTTGGAGCTATGGCGAAGTTGGAGTTCGAGTTGTGGCGGTGTTGGCGTTGGAGTTCGAGTTGTGGTATGGGCCGCAAAGTTGCGGTTCAGGTTGTGTGCGATAGAGTTCGTGTTCGAGCTGTGGCGGAGTTGGTGTTCGGGCTGCGGCGGTGTTGGGGTTCGGGCTGTGACGGAGTTGGTGCTCGAGCACTGGCGTAGTTGGTGGTCGGGCTGTTGCCCAGTTCGGGTATGAGATGAGGCGGTTTTGTGGTTTGGGCTGTGGCGGAATTCGGGTATGTGGTGAGGCGGGGTTCGGGTATAAGGTGTGGCGGGGTTCGGGTTGGAGCTGTGGCAGAGTTGGAATTCGAGCTATGACGGAGTTAGGGTTCGAGTTCGAGCCCTGACTCCGCCACTGCTCGAAATCCAACTCCGCTACAGCTCGAAACCCGACCCCGCCACACCTCATACCCGAACACCGCCACAGCCCGAACCACAGCACCGCCTCATCTCATAGCCGAACTGGACAACAGCCCGAACGCCAACTACCCCAGTGCTCGAACTCCAACTCCGCCACAGGCGGAATTGGTGCTCGAGCTGTGACGGGGTTGGGTTTCGAGCTGTGGCGCTGTTTGGGTTGGAGCTGTGGCGGAGTTGGTGCTCGAGCTGAGGCGTAGTTGGCTTTCTGGCTGTTGCGGAGTACGGGAATGAGGTGTGGCGCTGTTGGGGCTCGAGATGTGACGGAGTTCAGATATGAGGAGTGGCGGGGTTGGTGCTCGAGCTGTTGTGTTGTTGGGGTTCGAACTGTGGTGGAGTTGGTGCTCGAGCTGTGGCTTGGTTAGCGATTCGGCTGTTACGGACTTCGGTTTAAAGGTGTGGCGGAATTGTGGTTGGAGCTATGGCGATGTTGGGGTTCGAGCTGTGGCGGTGTTGGGGTTGGAGCTGTGACGGATTTGGTGCTCGAGCACTGGCGTAGTTGGTGTTCGGGCTGTTGCCCAGTTCGGGTATGAGATGAGGCGGTTTTGTGGTTTGGGCTGTGGCGGAATTCGGGTATGTGGTGAGGCGGAGTTGGTGCTCGATCTGAGGCGTAGTTGTCTTTCTGGCCGTTGCGGAGTGCGGGAATGAGGTGTGGCGCTGTTGGGGTTCGAGGTGTGACGGAGTTCGGGTATGAGGAGTGGCGGAATTGGTGCTCGAGCTGTTGCGCTGTTGGGGTTCGAGCTGTGGCGGAGTTGGTACTCGAGCTGTGGCTTAGTTAGCGATTCGGCTGTTACGGACTTCGGTTTAAAGGTGTGGCGGAATTGTGGTTGGAGCTATGGCGAAGTTGGAGTTCGAGTTGTGGCGGTGTTGGCGTTGGAGTTCGAGTTGTGGTATGGGCCGCAAAGTTGCGGTTCAGGTTGTGTGCGATAGAGTTCGTGTTCGAGCTGTGGCGGAGTTGGTGTTCGGGCTGCGGCGGTGTTGGGGTTCGGGCTGTGACGGAGTTGGTGCTCGAGCACTGGCGTAGTTGGTGGTCGGGCTGTTGCCCAGTTCGGGTATGAGATGAGGCGGTTTTGTGGTTTGGGCTGTGGCGGAATTTGGGTATGTGGTGAGGCGGGGTTCGGGTATGAGGTGTGGCGGGGTTCGGGTTGGAGCTGTGGCAGAGTTGGAATTCGAGCTATGACGGAGTTAGGGTTCGAGTTCGAGCCCTGACTCCGCCACTGCTCGAAATCCAACTCCACTACAGCTCGAAACCCGACCCCGCCACACCTCATACCCGAACACCGCCACAGCCCGAACCACAGCACCGCCTCATCTCATAGCCGAACTGGACAACAGCCCGAACGCCAACTATCCCAGTGCTCGAACTCCAACTCCGCCACAGGCGGAATTGGTGCTCGAGCTGTGACGGGGTTGGGTTTCGAGCTGTGGCGCTGTTTGGGTTGGAGCTGTGGCGGAGTTGGTGCTCGAGCTGAGGCGTAGTTGGCTTTCTGGCCGTTGCGGAGTACGGGAATGAGGTGTGGCGCTGTTGAGGTTTGAGGTGTGACGGAGTTCGGGTATGAGGAGTGGCGGAGTTGGTGCTCGAGCTGTTGCGCTGTTGGGGTTCGAGCTGTGGCGGAGTTAGTGCTCGAGCTGAGGCGTAGTTGGCTTTCTGGCTGTTGCGGAGTACGGGAATGAGGTGTGGCGCTGTTGGGGCTCGAGATGTGACGGAGTTCGGATATGAGGAGTGGCGGGGTTGGTGCTCGAGCTGTTGTGCTGTTGGGGGTTCGAACTGTGGTGGAGTTGGTGCTCGAGCTGTGGCTTGGTTAGCGATTCGGCTGTTACGGACTTCGGTTTAAAGGTGTGGCGGAATTGTGGTTGGAGCTATGGCGATGTTGGGGTTCGAGCTGTGGCGGTGTTGGGGTTCGAGCTGTGACGGATTTGGTGCTCGAGCACTGGCGTAGTTGGTGTTCGGCCTGTTGCCCAGTTCGGGTATGAGATGAGGCGGTTTTGTGGTTTGGGCTGTGGCGGAATTCGGGTATGTGGTGAGGCGGGGTTCGGGTATAAGGTGTGGCGGGGTTCGGGTTGGAGCTGTGGCAGAGTTGGAATTCGAGCTATGACCGAGTTAGGGTTCGAGTTCGAGCCCTGACTCCGCCACTGCTCGAAATCCAACTCCGCTACAGCTCGAAACCGGACCCCGCCACACCTCATACCCGAACACCGCCACAGCCCGAACCACAGCACCGCCTCATCTCATAGCCGAACTGGACAACAGCCCGAACGCCAACTACCCCAGTGCTCGAACTCCAACTCCGCCACAGGCGGAATTGGTGCTCGAGCTGTGACGGGGTTGGGTTTCGAGCTGTGGCGCTGTTTGGGTTGGAGCTGTGGCGGAGTTGGTGCTCGAGCTGAGGCGTAGTTGGCTTTCTGGCTGTTGCGGAGTACGGGAATGAGGTGTGGCGCTGTTGGGGCTCGAGATGTGACGGAGTTCAGATATGAGGAGTGGCGGGGTTGGTGCTCGAGCTGTTGTGTTGTTGGGGTTCGAACTGTGGTGGAGTTGGTGCTCGAGCTGTGGCTTGGTTAGCGATTCGGCTGTTACGGACTTCGGTTTAAAGGTGTGGCGGAATTGTGGTTGGAGCTATGGCGATGTTGGGGTTCGAGCTGTGGCGGTGTTGGGGTTGGAGCTGTGACGGATTTGGTGCTCGAGCACTGGCGTAGTTGGTGTTCGGGCTGTTGCCCAGTTCGGGTATGAGATGAGGCGGTTTTGTGGTTTGGGCTGTGGCGGAATTCGGGTATGTGGTGAGGCGGAGTTGGTGCTCGATCTGAGGCGTAGTTGTCTTTCTGGCGGTTGCGGAGTGCGGGAATGAGGTGTGGCGCTGTTGGGGTTCGAGGTGTGACGGAGTTCGGGTATGAGGAGTGGCGGAATTGGTGCTCGAGCTGTTGCGCTGTTGGGGTTCGAGCTGTGGCGGAGTTGGTACTCGAGCTGTGGCTTAGTTAGCGATTCGGCTGTTACGGACTTCGGTTTAAAGGTGTGGCGGAATTGTGGTTGGAGCTATGGCGAAGTTGGAGTTCGAGTTGTGGCGGTGTTGGCGTTGGAGTTCGAGTTGTGGTATGGGCCGCAAAGTTGCGGTTCAGGTTGTGTGCGATAGAGTTCGTGTTCGAGCTGTGGCGGAGTTGGTGTTCGGGCTGCGGCGGTGTTGGGGTTCGGGCTGTGACGGAGTTGGTGCTCGAGCACTGGCGTAGTTGGTGGTCGGGCTGTTGCCCAGTTCGGGTATGAGATGAGGCGGTTTTGTGGTTTGGGCTGTGGCGGAATTTGGGTATGTGGTGAGGCGGGGTTCGGGTATGAGGTGTGGCGGGGTTCGGGTTGGAGCTGTGGCAGAGTTGGAATTCGAGCTATGACGGAGTTAGGGTTCGAGTTCGAGCCCTGACTCCGCCACTGCTCGAAATCCAACTCCACTACAGCTCGAAACCCGACCCCGCCACACCTCATACCCGAACACCGCCACAGCCCGAACCACAGCACCGCCTCATCTCATAGCCGAACTGGACAACAGCCCGAACGCCAACTATCCCAGTGCTCGAACTCCAACTCCGCCACAGGCGGAATTGGTGCTCGAGCTGTGACGGGGTTGGGTTTCGAGCTGTGGCGCTGTTTGGGTTGGAGCTGTGGCGGAGTTGGTGCTCGAGCTGAGGCGTAGTTGGCTTTCTGGCCGTTGCGGAGTACGGGAATGAGGTGTGGCGCTGTTGAGGTTTGAGGTGTGACGGAGTTCGGGTATGAGGAGTGGCGGAGTTGGTGCTCGAGCTGTTGCGCTGTTGGGGTTCGAGCTGTGGCGGAGTTAGTGCTCGAGCTGAGGCGTAGTTGGCTTTCTGGCTGTTGCGGAGTACGGGAATGAGGTGTGGCGCTGTTGGGGCTCGAGATGTGACGGAGTTCGGATATGAGGAGTGGCGGGGTTGGTGCTCGAGCTGTTGTGCTGTTGGGGGTTCGAACTGTGGTGGAGTTGGTGCTCGAGCTGTGGCTTGGTTAGCGATTCGGCTGTTACGGACTTCGGTTTAAAGGTGTGGCGGAATTGTGGTTGGAGCTATGGCGATGTTGGGGTTCGAGCTGTGGCGGTGTTGGGGTTCGAGCTGTGACGGATTTGGTGCTCGAGCACTGGCGTAGTTGGTGTTCGGCCTGTTGCCCAGTTCGGGTATGAGATGAGGCGGTTTTGTGGTTTGGGCTGTGGCGGAATTCGGGTATGTGGTGAGGCGGGGTTCGGGTATAAGGTGTGGCGGGGTTCGGGTTGGAGCTGTGGCAGAGTTGGAATTCGAGCTATGACGGAGTTAGGGTTCGAGTTCGAGCCCTGACTCCGCCACTGCTCGAAATCCAACTCCGCTACAGCTCGAAACCCGACCCCGCCACACCTCATACCCAAACACCGCCACAGCCCGAACAACAGCATCGCCTCATCTCATAGCCGAACTGGACAACAGCCCGAACGCCAACTACCCCAGTGCTCAAACTCCAACTCCGCCACAAGCGGAATTGGTGCTCGACCTGTGACGGGGTTGGGTTTCGAGCTGTGGCGCTGTTTGGGTTGGAGATGTGGCGGAATTAGTGCTCGAGCTGAGGCGTAGTTGGCTTTCTGGCTGTTGCGGAGTACGGAAATGAGGTGTGGCGCTGTTGTGGTTCGAGGTGTGACGGAGTTCGGGTATGAGGAGTGGCGGAGTTCGTGCTCGAGCTGTTGTGCTGTTGGGGTTCGAACTGTGGTGGAGTTGGTGCTCGAGCTGTGGCTTAGTTGGCGATTCGGCTGTTACGGACTTCGGTTTAAAGGTGTGGCGGAATTGTGGTTGGAGCTATGCCGAAATTGGGGTTCGGGCTGTGGCGGTGTTGGGGTTCGAGCTGTGACGGAGTTGGTGCTCGAGCACTGGCGTAGTTGGTGTTCGGGCTGTTGCCCAGTTCGGGTATGAGATGAGGCGGTTTTGTGGTTTGGGCTGTGGCGGAATTTGGGTATGTGGTGAGGCGGGGTTCGGGTATGAGGTGTGGCGGGGTTCGGGTTGGAGCTGTGGCTCGAGCTGTTGTGTTGTTGGGGTTCGAGCTGTGGCGGAGTTGGTGCTCGAGCTGTGGCTTAGTTAGCGATTCGGCTGTTACGGACTTCGGTTTAAAGGTGTGGCGGAATTGTGGTTGGAGCTATGGCGAAGTTGGAGTTCGAGTTGTGGCGGTGTTGGCGTTGGAGTTCGAGTTGTGGTATGGGCCGCAAAGTTGCGGTTCAGGTTGTGTGCGATAGAGTTCGTGTTCGAGCTGTGGCGGAGTTGGTGTTCGGGCTGCGGCGGTGTTGGGGTTCGGGCTGTCACGGAGTTGGTGCTCGAGCACTGGCGTAGTTGGTGGTCGGGCTGTTGCCCAGTTCGGGTATGAGATGAGGCGGTTTTGTGGTTTGGGCTGTGGCGGAATTCGGGTATGTGGTGAGGCGGGGTTCGGGTATAAGGTGTGGCGGGGTTCGGGTTCGAGCTGTGGCAGAGTTGGAATTCGAGCTATGACGGAGTTAGGGTTCGAGTTCGAGCCCTGACTCCGCCACTGCTCGGAATCCAACTCCGCTACAGCTCGAAACCCGACCCCGCCACACCTCATACCCGAACACCGCCACAGCCCGAACCACAGCACCGCCTCATCTCATAGCCGAACTGGACAACAGCCCGAACGCCAACTACCCCAGTGCTCGAACTCCTACTCCGCCACAGGCGGAATTGGTGCTCGAGCTGTGACGGGGTTGGGTTTCGAGCTGTGGCGCTGTTTGGGTTGGAGCTGTGGCGGAGTTGGTGCTCGAGCTGAGGCGTAGTTGGCTTTCTGGCTGTTGCGGAGTACGGGAATGAGGTGTGGCGCTGTTGGGGCTCGAGATGTGACGGAGTTCAGATATGAGGAGTGGCGGGGTTGGTGCTCGAGCTGTTGTGTTGTTGGGGTTCGAACTGTGGTGGAGTTGGTGCTCGAGCTGTGGCTTGGTTAGCGATTCGGCTGTTACGGACTTCGGTTTAAAGGTGTGGCGGAATTGTGGTTGGAGCTATGGCGATGTTGGGGTTCGAGCTGTGGCGGTGTTGGGGTTGGAGCTGTGGCGGATTTGGTGCTCGAGCACTGGCGTAGTTGGTGTTCGGGCTGTTGCCCAGTTCGGGTATGAGATGAGGCGGTTTTGTGGTTTGGGCTGTGGCGGAATTCGGGTATGTGGTGAGGCGGAGTTGGTGCTCGATCTGAGGCGTAGTTGGCTTTCTGGCCGTTGCGGAGTGCGGGAATGAGGTGTGGCGCTGTTGGGGTTCGAGGTGTGACGGAGTTCGGGTATGAGGAGTGGCGGAGTTCGTGCTCGAGCTGTTGTGCTGTTGGGGTTCGAACTGTGGTGGAGTTGGTGCTCGAGCTGTGGCTTAGTTGGCGATTCGGCTGTTACGGACTTCGGTTTAAAGGTGTGGCGGAATTGTGGTTGGAGCTATGCCGAAATTGGGGTTCGGGCTGTGGCGGTGTTGGGGTTCGAGCTGTGACGGAGTTGGTGCTCGAGCACTGGCGTAGTTGGTGTTCGGGCTGTTGCCCAGTTCGGGTATGAGATGAGGCGGTTTTGTGGTTTGGGCTGTGGCGGAATTTGGGTATGTGGTGAGGCGGGGTTCGGGTATGAGGTGTGGCGGGGTTCGGGTTGGAGCTGTGGCTCGAGCTGTTGTGTTGTTGGGGTTCGAGCTGTGGCGGAGTTGGTGCTCGAGCTGTGGCTTAGTTAGCGATTCGGCTGTTACGGACTTCGGTTTAAAGGTGTGGCGGAATTGTGGTTGGAGCTATGGCGAAGTTGGAGTTCGAGTTGTGGCGGTGTTGGCGTTGGAGTTCGAGTTGTGGTATGGGCCGCAAAGTTGCGGTTCAGGTTGTGTGCGATAGAGTTCGTGTTCGAGCTGTGGCGGAGTTGGTGTTCGGGCTGCGGCGGTGTTGGGGTTCGGGCTGTCACGGAGTTGGTGCTCGAGCACTGGCGTAGTTGGTGGTCGGGCTGTTGCCCAGTTCGGGTATGAGATGAGGCGGTTTTGTGGTTTGGGCTGTGGCGGAATTCGGGTATGTGGTGAGGCGGGGTTCGGGTATAAGGTGTGGCGGGGTTCGGGTTCGAGCTGTGGCAGAGTTGGAATTCGAGCTATGACGGAGTTAGGGTTCGAGTTCGAGCCCTGACTCCGCCACTGCTCGGAATCCAACTCCGCTACAGCTCGAAACCCGACCCCGCCACACCTCATACCCGAACACCGCCACAGCCCGAACCACAGCACCGCCTCATCTCATAGCCGAACTGGACAACAGCCCGAACGCCAACTACCCCAGTGCTCGAACTCCTACTCCGCCACAGGCGGAATTGGTGCTCGAGCTGTGACGGGGTTGGGTTTCGAGCTGTGGCGCTGTTTGGGTTGGAGCTGTGGCGGAGTTGGTGCTCGAGCTGAGGCGTAGTTGGCTTTCTGGCTGTTGCGGAGTACGGGAATGAGGTGTGGCGCTGTTGGGGCTCGAGATGTGACGGAGTTCAGATATGAGGAGTGGCGGGGTTGGTGCTCGAGCTGTTGTGTTGTTGGGGTTCGAACTGTGGTGGAGTTGGTGCTCGAGCTGTGGCTTGGTTAGCGATTCGGCTGTTACGGACTTCGGTTTAAAGGTGTGGCGGAATTGTGGTTGGAGCTATGGCGATGTTGGGGTTCGAGCTGTGGCGGTGTTGGGGTTGGAGCTGTGGCGGATTTGGTGCTCGAGCACTGGCGTAGTTGGTGTTCGGGCTGTTGCCCAGTTCGGGTATGAGATGAGGCGGTTTTGTGGTTTGGGCTGTGGCGGAATTCGGGTATGTGGTGAGGCGGAGTTGGTGCTCGATCTGAGGCGTAGGTGGCTTTCTGGCCGTTGCGGAGTGCGGGAATGAGGTGTGGCGCTGTTGGGGTTCGAGGTGTGACGGAGTTCGGGTATGAGGAGTGGCGGAGTTGGTGCTCGAGCTGTTGCGCTGTTGGGGTTCGAGCTGTGGCGGAGTTGGTACTCGAGCTGTGGCTTAGTTAGCGATTCGGCTGTTACGGACTTCGGTTTAAAGGTGTGGCGGAATTGTGGTTGGAGCTATGGCGAAGTTGGAGTTCGAGTTGTGGCGGTGTTGGCGTTGGAGTTCGAGTTGTGGTATGGGCCGCAAAGTTGCGGTTCAGGTTGTGTGCGATAGAGTTCGTGTTCGAGCTGTGGCGCAGTTGGTGTTCAGGCTGCGGCGGTGTTGGGGTTCGGGCTGTGACGGAGTTGGTGCTCGAGCACTGGCGTAGTTGGTGGTCGAGCTGTTGCCCAGTTCGGGTATGAGATGAGGCGGTTTTGTGGTTTGGGCTGTGGCGGAATTCGGGTATGTGGTGAGGCGGGGTTCGGGTATGAGGTGTGGCGGGGTTCGGGTTGGAGCTGTGGCTCGAGCTGTTGTGTTGTTGGGGTTCGAGCTGTGGCGGAGTTGGTGCTCGAGCTGTGGCTTAGTTAGCGATTCGGCTGTTACGGACTTCGGTTTAAAGGTGTGGCGGAATTGTGGTTGGAGCTATGGCGAAGTTGGAGTTCGAGTTGTGGCGGTGTTGGCGTTGGAGTTCGAGTTGTGGTATGGGCCGCAAAGTTGCGGTTCAGGTTGTGTGCGATAGAGTTCGTGTTCGAGCTGTGGCGGAGTTGGTGTTCGGGCTGCGGCGGTGTTGGGGTTCGGGCTGTGACGGAGTTGGTGCTCGAGCACTGGCGTAGTTGGTGGTCGGGCTGTTGCCCAGTTCGGGTATGAGATGAGGCGGTTTTGTGGTTTGGGCTGTGGCGGAATTCGGGTATGTGGTGAGGCGGGGTTCGGGTATAAGGTGTGGCGGGGTTCGGGTTGGAGCTGTGGCAGAGTTGGAATTCGAGCTATGACGGAGTTAGGGTTCGAGTTCGAGCCCTGACTCCGCCACTGCTCGAAATCCAACTCCGCTACAGCTCGAAACCCGACCCCGCCACACCTCATACCCGAACACCGCCACAGCCCGAACCACAGCACCGCCTCATCTCATAGCCGAACTGGACAACAGCCCGAACGCCAACTACCCCAGTGCTCGAACTCCAACTCCGCCACAGGCGGAATTGGTGCTCGAGCTGTGACGGGGTTGGGTTTCGAGCTGTGGCGCTGTTTGGGTTGGAGCTGTGGCGGAGTTGGTGCTCGAGCTGAGGCGTAGTTGGCTTTCTGGCTGTTGCGGAGTACGGGAATGAGGTGTGGCGCTGTTGGGGCTCGAGATGTGACGGAGTTCAGATATGAGGAGTGGCGGGGTTGGTGCTCGAGCTGTTGTGTTGTTGGGGTTCGAACTGTGGTGGAGTTGGTGCTCGAGCTGTGGCTTGGTTAGCGATTCGGCTGTTACGGACTTCGGTTTAAAGGTGTGGCGGAATTGTGGTTGGAGCTATGGCGATGTTGGGGTTCGAGCTGTGGCGGTGTTGGGGTTGGAGCTGTGACGGATTTGGTGCTCGAGCACTGGCGTAGTTGGTGTTCGGGCTGTTGCCCAGTTCGGGTATGAGATGAGGCGGTTTTGTGGTTTGGGCTGTGGCGGAATTCGGGTATGTGGTGAGGCGGAGTTGGTGCTCGATCTGAGGCGTAGTTGGCTTTCTGGCCGTTGCGGAGTGCGGGAATGAGGTGTGGCGCTGTTGGGGTTCGAGGTGTGACGGAGTTCGGGTATGAGGAGTGGCGGAGTTGGTGCTCGAGCTGTTGCGCTGTTGGGGTTCGAGCTGTGGCGGAGTTGGTACTCGAGCTGTGGCTTAGTTAGCGATTCGGCTGTTACGGACTTCGGTTTAAAGGTGTGGCGGAATTGTGGTTGGAGCTATGGCGAAGTTGGAGTTCGAGTTGTGGCGGTGTTGGCGTTGGAGTTCGAGTTGTGGTATGGGCCGCAAAGTTGCGGTTCAGGTTGTGTGCGATAGAGTTCGTGTTCGAGCTGTGGCGCAGTTGGTGTTCAGGCTGCGGCGGTGTTGGGGTTCGGGCTGTCACGGAGTTGGTGCTCGAGCACTGGCGTAGTTGGTGGTCGAGCTGTTGCCCAGTTCGGGTATGAGATGAGGCGGTTTTGTGGTTTGGGCTGTGGCGGAATTTGGGTATGTGGTGAGGCGGGGTTCGGGTATGAGGTGTGGCGGGGTTCGGGTTGGAGCTGTGGCAGAGTTGGAATTCGAGCTATGACGGAGTTAAGGTTCGAGTTCGAGCCCTGACTCCGCCACTGCTCGAAATCCAACTCCGCTACAGCTCGAAACCCGACCCCGCCACACCTCATACCCAAACACCGCCACAGCCCGAACAACAGCATCGCCTCATCTCATAGCCGAACTGGACAACAGCCCGAACGCCAACTACCCCAGTGCTCGAACTCCAACTCCGCCACAGGCGGAATTGGTGCTCGAGCTGTGACGGGGTTGGGTTTCGAGCTGTGGCGCTGTTTGGGTTGGAGCTGTGGCGGAGTTGGTGCTCGAGCTGAGGCGTAGTTGGCTTTCTGGCTGTTGCGGAGTACGGGAATGAGGTGTGGCGCTGTTGGGGCTCGAGATGTGACGGAGTTCAGATATGAGGAGTGGCGGGGTTGGTGCTCGAGCTGTTGTGTTGTTGGGGTTCGAACTGTGGTGGAGTTGGTGCTCGAGCTGTGGCTTGGTTAGCGATTCGGCTGTTACGGACTTCGGTTTAAAGGTGTGGCGGAATTGTGGTTGGAGCTATGGCGATGTTGGGGTTCGAGCTGTGGCGGTGTTGGGGTTGGAGCTGTGACGGATTTGGTGCTCGAGCACTGGCGTAGTTGGTGTTCGGGCTGTTGCCCAGTTCGGGTATGAGATGAGGCGGTTTTGTGGTTTGGGCTGTGGCGGAATTCGGGTATGTGGTGAGGCGGAGTTGGTGCTCGATCTGAGGCTTAGTTGGCTTTCTGGCCGTTGCGGAGTGCGGGAATGAGGTGTGGCGCTGTTGGGGTTCGAGGTGTGACGGAGTTCGGGTATGAGGAGTGGCGGAGTTGGTGCTCGAGCTGTTGCGCTGTTGGGGTTCGAGCTGTGGCGGAGTTGGTACTCGAGCTGTGGCTTAGTTAGCGATTCGGCTGTTACGGACTTCGGTTTAAAGGTGTGGCCGAATTGTGGTTGGAGCTATGGCGAAGTTGGAGTTCGAGTTGTGGCGGTGTTGGCGTTGGAGTTCGAGTTGTGGTATGGGCCGCAAAGTTGCGGTTCAGGTTGTGTGCGATAGAG
Organism: Lumbricus terrestris; assembly: GCA_949752735.1. Taxonomy (NCBI): domain Eukaryota; kingdom Metazoa; phylum Annelida; class Clitellata; order Crassiclitellata; family Lumbricidae; genus Lumbricus; species Lumbricus terrestris. The sequence goes on from OX457040.1 coordinate 37,895,201, forward strand.
TTCGTGTTCGAGCTGTGGCGCAGTTGGTGTTCAGGCTGCGGCGGTGTTGGGGTTCGGGCTGTGACGGAGTTGGTGCTCGAGCACTGGCGTAGTTGGTGGTCGAGCTGTTGCCCAGTTCGGGTATGAGATGAGGCGGTTTTGTGGTTTGGGCTGTGGCGGAATTTGGGTATGTGGTGAGGCGGGGTTCGGGTATGAGGTGTGGCGGGGTTCGGGTTGGAGCTGTGGCAGAGTTGGAATTCGAGCTATGACGGAGTTAAGGTTCGAGTTCGAGCCCTGACTCCGCCACTGCTCGAAATCCAACTCCGCTACAGCTCGAAACCCGACCCCGCCACACCTCATACCCAAACACCGCCACAGCCCGAACCACAGCATCGCCTCATCTCATAGCCGAACTGGACAACAGCCCGAACGCCAACTACCCCAGTGCTCAAACTCCAACTCCGCCACAAGCGGAATTGGTGCTCGACCTGTGACGGGGTTGGGTTTCGAGCTGTGGCGCTGTTTGGGTTGGAGATGTGGCGGAATTAGTGCTCGAGCTGAGGCGTAGTTGGCTTTCTGGCTGTTGCGGAGTACGGAAATGAGGTGTGGCGCTGTTGTGGTTCGAGGTGTGACGGAGTTCGGGTATGAGGAGTGGCGGAGTTGGTGCTCGAGCTGTTGTGCTGTTGGGGTTCGAACTGTGGTGGAGTTGGTGCTCGAGCTGTGGCTTAGTTGGCGATTCGGCTGTTACGGACTTCGGTTTAAAGGTGTGGCGGAATTGTGGTTGGAGCTATGCCGAAATTGGGGTTCGGGCTGTGGCGGTGTTGGGGTTCGAGCTGTGACGGAGTTGGTGCTCGAGCACTGGCGTAGTTGGTGTTCGGGCTGTTGCCCAGTTCGGGTATGAGATGAGGCGGTTTTGTGGTTTGGGCTGTGGCGGAATTTGGGTATGTGGTGAGGCGGGGTTCCGGTATGAGGTGTGGCGGGGTTCGGGTTGGAGCTGTGGCTCGAGCTGTTGTGTTGTTGGGGTTCGAGCTGTGGCGGAGTTGGTGCTCGAGCTGTGGCTTAGTTAGCGATTCGGCTGTTACGGACTTCGGTTTAAAGGTGTGGCGGAATTGTGGTTGGAGCTATGGCGAAGTTGGAGTTCGAGTTGTGGCGGTGTTGGCGTTGGAGTTCGAGTTGTGGTATGGGCCGCAAAGTTGCGGTTCAGGTTGTGTGCGATAGAGTTCGTGTTCGAGCTGTGGCGGAGTTGGTGTTCGGGCTGCGGCGGTGTTGGGGTTCGGGCTGTGACGGAGTTGGTGCTCGAGCACTGGCGTAGTTGGTGGTCGGGCTGTTGCCCAGTTCGGGTATGAGATGAGGCGGTTTTGTGGTTTGGGCTGTGGCGGAATTCGGGTATGTGGTGAGGCGGGGTTCGGGTATAAGGTGTGGCGGGGTTCGGGTTGGAGCTGTGGCAGAGTTGGAATTCGAGCTATGACGGAGTTAGGGTTCGAGTTCGAGCCCTGACTCCGCCACTGCTCGAAATCCAACTCCGCTACAGCTCGAAACCCGACCCCGCCACACCTCATACCCGAACACCGCCACAGCCCGAACCACAGCACCGCCTCATCTCATAGCCGAACTGGACAACAGCCCGAACGCCAACTACCCCAGTGCTCGAACTCCAACTCCGCCACAGGCGGAATTGGTGCTCGAGCTGTGACGGGGTTGGGTTTCGAGCTGTGGCGCTGTTTGGGTTGGAGCTGTGGCGGAGTTGGTGCTCGAGCTGAGGCGTAGTTGGCTTTCTGGCTGTTGCGGAGTACGGGAATGAGGTGTGGCGCTGTTGGGGCTCGAGATGTGACGGAGTTCAGATATGAGGAGTGGCGGGGTTGGTGCTCGAGCTGTTGTGTTGTTGGGGTTCGAACTGTGGTGGAGTTGGTGCTCGAGCTGTGGCTTGGTTAGCGATTCGGCTGTTACGGACTTCGGTTTAAAGGTGTGGCGGAATTGTGGTTGGAGCTATGGCGATGTTGGGGTTCGAGCTGTGGCGGTGTTGGGGTTGGAGCTGTGACGGATTTGGTGCTCGAGCACTGGCGTAGTTGGTGTTCGGGCTGTTGCCCAGTTCGGGTATGAGATGAGGCGGTTTTGTGGTTTGGGCTGTGGCGGAATTCGGGTATGTGGTGAGGCGGAGTTGGTGCTCGATCTGAGGCGTAGTTGTCTTTCTGGCCGTTGCGGAGTGCGGGAATGAGGTGTGGCGCTGTTGGGGTTCGAGGTGTGACGGAGTTCGGGTATGAGGAGTGGCGGAATTGGTGCTCGAGCTGTTGCGCTGTTGGGGTTCGAGCTGTGGCGGAGTTGGTACTCGAGCTGTGGCTTAGTTAGCGATTCGGCTGTTACGGACTTCGGTTTAAAGGTGTGGCGGAATTGTGGTTGGAGCTATGGCGAAGTTGGAGTTCGAGTTGTGGCGGTGTTGGCGTTGGAGTTCGAGTTGTGGTATGGGCCGCAAAGTTGCGGTTCAGGTTGTGTGCGATAGAGTTCGTGTTCGAGCTGTGGCGGAGTTGGTGTTCGGGCTGCGGCGGTGTTGGGGTTCGGGCTGTGACGGAGTTGGTGCTCGAGCACTGGCGTAGTTGGTGGTCGGGCTGTTGCCCAGTTCGGGTATGAGATGAGGCGGTTTTGTGGTTTGGGCTGTGGCGGAATTTGGGTATGTGGTGAGGCGGGGTTCGGGTATGAGGTGTGGCGGGGTTCGGGTTGGAGCTGTGGCAGAGTTGGAATTCGAGCTATGACGGAGTTAGGGTTCGAGTTCGAGCCCTGACTCCGCCACTGCTCGAAATCCAACTCCACTACAGCTCGAAACCCGACCCCGCCACACCTCATACCCGAACACCGCCACAGCCCGAACCACAGCACCGCCTCATCTCATAGCCGAACTGGACAACAGCCCGAACGCCAACTATCCCAGTGCTCGAACTCCAACTCCGCCACAGGCGGAATTGGTGCTCGAGCTGTGACGGGGTTGGGTTTCGAGCTGTGGCGCTGTTTGGGTTGGAGCTGTGGCGGAGTTGGTGCTCGAGCTGAGGCGTAGTTGGCTTTCTGGCCGTTGCGGAGTACGGGAATGAGGTGTGGCGCTGTTGAGGTTTGAGGTGTGACGGAGTTCGGGTATGAGGAGTGGCGGAGTTGGTGCTCGAGCTGTTGCGCTGTTGGGGTTCGAGCTGTGGCGGAGTTAGTGCTCGAGCTGAGGCGTAGTTGGCTTTCTGGCTGTTGCGGAGTACGGGAATGAGGTGTGGCGCTGTTGGGGCTCGAGATGTGACGGAGTTCGGATATGAGGAGTGGCGGGGTTGGTGCTCGAGCTGTTGTGCTGTTGGGGGTTCGAACTGTGGTGGAGTTGGTGCTCGAGCTGTGGCTTGGTTAGCGATTCGGCTGTTACGGACTTCGGTTTAAAGGTGTGGCGGAATTGTGGTTGGAGCTATGGCGATGTTGGGGTTCGAGCTGTGGCGGTGTTGGGGTTCGAGCTGTGACGGATTTGGTGCTCGAGCACTGGCGTAGTTGGTGTTCGGCCTGTTGCCCAGTTCGGGTATGAGATGAGGCGGTTTTGTGGTTTGGGCTGTGGCGGAATTCGGGTATGTGGTGAGGCGGGGTTCGGGTATAAGGTGTGGCGGGGTTCGGGTTGGAGCTGTGGCAGAGTTGGAATTCGAGCTATGACCGAGTTAGGGTTCGAGTTCGAGCCCTGACTCCGCCACTGCTCGAAATCCAACTCCGCTACAGCTCGAAACCGGACCCCGCCACACCTCATACCCGAACACCGCCACAGCCCGAACCACAGCACCGCCTCATCTCATAGCCGAACTGGACAACAGCCCGAACGCCAACTACCCCAGTGCTCGAACTCCAACTCCGCCACAGGCGGAATTGGTGCTCGAGCTGTGACGGGGTTGGGTTTCGAGCTGTGGCGCTGTTTGGGTTGGAGCTGTGGCGGAGTTGGTGCTCGAGCTGAGGCGTAGTTGGCTTTCTGGCTGTTGCGGAGTACGGGAATGAGGTGTGGCGCTGTTGGGGCTCGAGATGTGACGGAGTTCAGATATGAGGAGTGGCGGGGTTGGTGCTCGAGCTGTTGTGTTGTTGGGGTTCGAACTGTGGTGGAGTTGGTGCTCGAGCTGTGGCTTGGTTAGCGATTCGGCTGTTACGGACTTCGGTTTAAAGGTGTGGCGGAATTGTGGTTGGAGCTATGGCGATGTTGGGGTTCGAGCTGTGGCGGTGTTGGGGTTGGAGCTGTGACGGATTTGGTGCTCGAGCACTGGCGTAGTTGGTGTTCGGGCTGTTGCCCAGTTCGGGTATGAGATGAGGCGGTTTTGTGGTTTGGGCTGTGGCGGAATTCGGGTATGTGGTGAGGCGGAGTTGGTGCTCGATCTGAGGCGTAGTTGTCTTTCTGGCCGTTGCGGAGTGCGGGAATGAGGTGTGGCGCTGTTGGGGTTCGAGGTGTGACGGAGTTCGGGTATGAGGAGTGGCGGAATTGGTGCTCGAGCTGTTGCGCTGTTGGGGTTCGAGCTGTGGCGGAGTTGGTACTCGAGCTGTGGCTTAGTTAGCGATTCGGCTGTTACGGACTTCGGTTTAAAGGTGTGGCGGAATTGTGGTTGGAGCTATGGCGAAGTTGGAGTTCGAGTTGTGGCGGTGTTGGCGTTGGAGTTCGAGTTGTGGTATGGGCCGCAAAGTTGCGGTTCAGGTTGTGTGCGATAGAGTTCGTGTTCGAGCTGTGGCGGAGTTGGTGTTCGGGCTGCGGCGGTGTTGGGGTTCGGGCTGTGACGGAGTTGGTGCTCGAGCACTGGCGTAGTTGGTGGTCGGGCTGTTGCCCAGTTCGGGTATGAGATGAGGCGGTTTTGTGGTTTGGGCTGTGGCGGAATTTGGGTATGTGGTGAGGCGGGGTTCGGGTATGAGGTGTGGCGGGGTTCGGGTTGGAGCTGTGGCAGAGTTGGAATTCGAGCTATGACGGAGTTAGGGTTCGAGTTCGAGCCCTGACTCCGCCACTGCTCGAAATCCAACTCCACTACAGCTCGAAACCCGACCCCGCCACACCTCATACCCGAACACCGCCACAGCCCGAACCACAGCACCGCCTCATCTCATAGCCGAACTGGACAACAGCCCGAACGCCAACTATCCCAGTGCTCGAACTCCAACTCCGCCACAGGCGGAATTGGTGCTCGAGCTGTGACGGGGTTGGGTTTCGAGCTGTGGCGCTGTTTGGGTTGGAGCTGTGGCGGAGTTGGTGCTCGAGCTGAGGCGTAGTTGGCTTTCTGGCCGTTGCGGAGTACGGGAATGAGGTGTGGCGCTGTTGAGGTTTGAGGTGTGACGGAGTTCGGGTATGAGGAGTGGCGGAGTTGGTGCTCGAGCTGTTGCGCTGTTGGGGTTCGAGCTGTGGCGGAGTTAGTGCTCGAGCTGAGGCGTAGTTGGCTTTCTGGCTGTTGCGGAGTACGGGAATGAGGTGTGGCGCTGTTGGGGCTCGAGATGTGACGGAGTTCGGATATGAGGAGTGGCGGGGTTGGTGCTCGAGCTGTTGTGCTGTTGGGGGTTCGAACTGTGGTGGAGTTGGTGCTCGAGCTGTGGCTTGGTTAGCGATTCGGCTGTTACGGACTTCGGTTTAAAGGTGTGGCGGAATTGTGGTTGGAGCTATGGCGATGTTGGGGTTCGAGCTGTGGCGGTGTTGGGGTTCGAGCTGTGACGGATTTGGTGCTCGAGCACTGGCGTAGTTGGTGTTCGGCCTGTTGCCCAGTTCGGGTATGAGATGAGGCGGTTTTGTGGTTTGGGCTGTGGCGGAATTCGGGTATGTGGTGAGGCGGGGTTCGGGTATAAGGTGTGGCGGGGTTCGGGTTGGAGCTGTGGCAGAGTTGGAATTCGAGCTATGACGGAGTTAGGGTTCGAGTTCGAGCCCTGACTCCGCCACTGCTCGAAATCCAACTCCGCTACAGCTCGAAACCCGACCCCGCCACACCTCATACCCGAACACCGCCACAGCCCGAACCACAGCACCGCCTCATCTCATAGCCGAACTGGACAACAGCCCGAACGCCAACTACCCCAGTGCTCGAACTCCAACTCCGCCACAGGCGGAATTGGTGCTCGAGCTGTGACGGGGTTGGGTTTCGAGCTGTGGCGCTGTTTGGGTTGGAGCTGTGGCGGAGTTGGTGCTCGAGCTGAGGCGTAGTTGGCTTTCTGGCTGTTGCGGAGTACGGGAATGAGGTGTGGCGCTGTTGGGGCTCGAGATGTGACGGAGTTCAGATATGAGGAGTGGCGGGGTTGGTGCTCGAGCTGTTGTGTTGTTGGGGTTCGAACTGTGGTGGAGTTGGTGCTCGAGCTGTGGCTTGGTTAGCGATTCGGCTGTTACGGACTTCGGTTTAAAGGTGTGGCGGAATTGTGGTTGGAGCTATGGCGATGTTGGGGTTCGAGCTGTGGCGGTGTTGGGGTTGGAGCTGTGACGGATTTGGTGCTCGAGCACTGGCGTAGTTGGTGTTCGGGCTGTTGCCCAGTTCGGGTATGAGATGAGGCGGTTTTGTGGTTTGGGCTGTGGCGGAATTCGGGTATGTGGTGAGGCGGAGTTGGTGCTCGATCTGAGGCGTAGTTGTCTTTCTGGCCGTTGCGGAGTGCGGGAATGAGGTGTGGCGCTGTTGGGGTTCGAGGTGTGACGGAGTTCGGGTATGAGGAGTGGCGGAGTTGGTGCTCGAGCTGTTGCGCTGTTGGGGTTCGAGCTGTGGCGGAGTTGGTACTCGAGCTGTGGCTTAGTTAGCGATTCGGCTGTTACGGACTTCGGTTTAAAGGTGTGGCGGAATTGTGGTTGGAGCTATGGCGAAGTTGGAGTTCGAGTTGTGGCGGTGTTGGCGTTGGAGTTCGAGTTGTGGTATGGGCCGCAAAGTTGCGGTTCAGGTTGTGTGCGATAGAGTTCGTGTTCGAGCTGTGGCGCAGTTGGTGTTCGGGCTGCGGCGGTGTTGGGGTTCGGGCTGTGACGGAGTTGGTGCTCGAGCACTGGCGTAGTTGGTGGTCGGGCTGTTGCCCAGTTCGGGTATGAGATGAGGCGGTTTTGTGGTTTGGGCTGTGGCGGAATTTGAGTATGTGGTGAGGCGGGGTTCGGGTATGAGGTGTGGCGGGGTTCGGGTTGGAGCTGTGGCAGAGTTGGAATTCGAGCTATGACGGAGTTAGGGTTCGAGTTCGAGCCCTGACTCCGCCACTGCTCGAAATCCAACTCCACTACAGCTCGAAACCCGACCCCGCCACACCTCATACCCGAACACCGCCACAGCCCGAACCACAGCACCGCCTCATCTCATAGCCGAACTGGACAACAGCCCGAACGCCAACTATCCCAGTGCTCGAACTCCAACTCCGCCACAGGCGGAATTGGTGCTCGAGCTGTGACGGGGTTGGGTTTCGAGCTGTGGCGCTGTTTGGGTTGGAGCTGTGGCGGAGTTGGTGCTCGAGCTGAGGCGTAGTTGGCTTTCTGGCCGTTGCGGAGTACGGGAATGAGGTGTGGCGCTGTTGAGGTTTGAGGTGTGACGGAGTTCGGGTATGAGGAGTGGCGGAGTTGGTGCTCGAGCTGTTGCGCTGTTGGGGTTCGAGCTGTGGCGGAGTTAGTGCTCGAGCTGAGGCGTAGTTGGCTTTCTGGCTGTTGCGGAGTACGGGAATGAGGTGTGGCGCTGTTGGGGCTCGAGATGTGACGGAGTTCGGATATGAGGAGTGGCGGGGTTGGTGCTCGAGCTGTTGTGCTGTTGGGGGTTCGAACTGTGGTGGAGTTGGTGCTCGAGCTGTGGCTTGGTTAGCGATTCGGCTGTTACGGACTTCGGTTTAAAGGTGTGGCGGAATTGTGGTTGGAGCTATGGCGATGTTGGGGTTCGAGCTGTGGCGGTGTTGGGGTTCGAGCTGTGACGGATTTGATGCTCGAGCACTGGCGTAGTTGGTGTTCGGGCTGTTGCCCTGTTCGGGTATGAGATGAGGCGGTTTTGTGGTTTGGGCTGTGGCGGAATTCGGGTATGTGGTGAGGCGGGGTTCGGGTATAAGGTGTGGCAAGGTTCGGGTTCGAGCTGTGGCAGAGTTGGAATTCGAGCTATGACGGAGTTAGGGTTCGAGTTCGAGCCCTGACTCCGCCACTGCTCGAAATCCAACTCCACTACAGCTCGAAACCCGACCCCGCCACACCTCATACCCGAACACCGCCACAGCCCGAACCACAGCACCGCCTCATCTCATAGCCGAACTGGACAACAGCCCGAACGCCAACTATCCCAGTGCTCGAACTCCAACTCCGCCACAGGCGGAATTGGTGCTCGAGCTGTGACGGGGTTGGGTTTCGAGCTGTGGCGCTGTTTGGGTTGGAGCTGTGGCGGAGTTGGTGCTCGAGCTGAGGCGTAGTTGGCTTTCTGGCCGTTGCGGAGTACGGGAATGAGGTGTGGCGCTGTTGAGGTTTGAGGTGTGACGGAGTTCGGGTATGAGGAGTGGCGGAGTTGGTGCTCGAGCTGTTGCGCTGTTGGGGTTCGAGCTGTGGCGGAGTTAGTGCTCGAGCTGAGGCGTAGTTGGCTTTCTGGCTGTTGCGGAGTACGGGAATGAGGTGTGGCGCTGTTGGGGCTCGAGATGTGACGGAGTTCGGATATGAGGAGTGGCGGGGTTGGTGCTCGAGCTGTTGTGCTGTTGGGGGTTCGAACTGTGGTGGAGTTGGTGCTCGAGCTGTGGCTTGGTTAGCGATTCGGCTGTTACGGACTTCGGTTTAAAGGTGTGGCGGAATTGTGGTTGGAGCTATGGCGATGTTGGGGTTCGAGCTGTGGCGGTGTTGGGGTTCGAGCTGTGACGGATTTGGTGCTCGAGCACTGGCGTAGTTGGTGTTCGGCCTGTTGCCCAGTTCGGGTATGAGATGAGGCGGTTTTGTGGTTTGGGCTGTGGCGGAATTCGGGTATGTGGTGAGGCGGGGTTCGGGTATAAGGTGTGGCGGGGTTCGGGTTGGAGCTGTGGCAGAGTTGGAATTCGAGCTATGACGGAGTTAGGGTTCGAGTTCGAGCCCTGACTCCGCCACTGCTCGAAATCCAACTCCGCTACAGCTCGAAACCCGACCCCGCCACACCTCATACCCGAACACCGCCACAGCCCGAACCACAGCACCGCCTCATCTCATAGCCGAACTGGACAACAGCCCGAACGCCAACTACCCCAGTGCTCGAACTCCAACTCCGCCACAGGCGGAATTGGTGCTCGAGCTGTGACGGGGTTGGGTTTCGAGCTGTGGCGCTGTTTGGGTTGGAGCTGTGGCGGAGTTGGTGCTCGAGCTGAGGCGTAGTTGGCTTTCTGGCTGTTGCGGAGTACGGGAATGAGGTGTGGCGCTGTTGGGGCTCGAGATGTGACGGAGTTCAGATATGAGGAGTGGCGGGGTTGGTGCTCGAGCTGTTGTGTTGTTGGGGTTCGAACTGTGGTGGAGTTGGTGCTCGAGCTGTGGCTTGGTTAGCGATTCGGCTGTTACGGACTTCGGTTTAAAGGTGTGGCGGAATTGTGGTTGGAGCTATGGCGATGTTGGGGTTCGAGCTGTGGCGGTGTTGGGGTTGGAGCTGTGACGGATTTGGTGCTCGAGCACTGGCGTAGTTGGTGTTCGGGCTGTTGCCCAGTTCGGGTATGAGATGAGGCGGTTTTGTGGTTTGGGCTGTGGCGGAATTCGGGTATGTGGTGAGGCGGAGTTGGTGCTCGATCTGAGGCGTAGTTGTCTTTCTGGCCGTTGCGGAGTGCGGGAATGAGGTGTGGCGCTGTTGGGGTTCGAGGTGTGACGGAGTTCGGGTATGAGGAGTGGCGGAGTTGGTGCTCGAGCTGTTGCGCTGTTGGGGTTCGAGCTGTGGCGGAGTTGGTACTCGAGCTGTGGCTTAGTTAGCGATTCGGCTGTTACGGACTTCGGTTTAAAGGTGTGGCGGAATTGTGGTTGGAGCTATGGCGAAGTTGGAGTTCGAGTTGTGGCGGTGTTGGCGTTGGAGTTCGAGTTGTGGTATGGGCCGCAAAGTTGCGGTTCAGGTTGTGTGCGATAGAGTTCGTGTTCGAGCTGTGGCGCAGTTGGTGTTCGGGCTGCGGCGGTGTTGGGGTTCGGGCTGTGACGGAGTTGGTGCTCGAGCACTGGCGTAGTTGGTGGTCGGGCTGTTGCCCAGTTCGGGTATGAGATGAGGCGGTTTTGTGGTTTGGGCTGTGGCGGAATTTGGGTATGTGGTGAGGCGGGGTTCGGGTATGAGGTGTGGCGGGGTTCGGGTTGGAGCTGTGGCAGAGTTGGAATTCGAGCTATGACGGAGTTAGGGTTCGAGTTCGAGCCCTGACTCCGCCACTGCTCGAAATCCAACTCCACTACAGCTCGAAACCCGACCCCGCCACACCTCATACCCGAACACCGCCACAGCCCGAACCACAGCACCGCCTCATCTCATAGCCGAACTGGACAACAGCCCGAACGCCAACTATCCCAGTGCTCGAACTCCAACTCCGCCACAAGCGGAATTGGTGCTCGAGCTGTGACGGGGTTGGGTTTCGAGCTGTGGCGCTGTTTGGGTTGGAGCTGTGGCGGAGTTGGTGCTCGAGCTGAGGCGTAGTTGGCTTTCTGGCCGTTGCGGAGTACGGGAATGAGGTGTGGCGCTGTTGGGGCTCGAGATGTGACGGAGTTCGGATATGAGGAGTGGCGGGGTTGGTGCTCGAGCTGTTGTGCTGTTGGGGGTTCGAACTGTGGTGGAGTTGGTGCTCGAGCTGTGGCTTGGTTAGCGATTCGGTTGTTACGGACTTCGGTTTAAAGGTGTGGCGGAATTGTGGTTGGAGCTATGGCGAAGTTTGGGTTCGAGCTGTGGCGGTGTTGGGGTTCGAGCTGTGACGGATTTGGTGCTCGAGCACTGGCGTAGTTGGTGTTCGGGCTGTTGCCCAGTTCGGGTATGAGATGAGGCGGTTTTGTGGTTTGGGCTGTGGCGGAATTCGGGTATGTGGTGAGGCGGGGTTCGGGTATAAGGTGTGGCGGGGTTCGGGTTCGAGCTGTGGCAGAGTTGGAATTCGAGCTATGACGGAGTTAGGGTTCGAGTTCGAGCCCTGACCTCGCAACTGCTCGAAATCCAACTCCGCTACAGCTCGATATTCGACCCCGCCACACCTCAAACCCAAACACCGCCACAGCCCGAACCACAGCACCGCCTCATCTCATAGCCGAACTGGACAACAGCCCGAACTCCAACTACCCCAGTGCTCGAACTCCAACTCCGCCACAGGCGGAATTGGTGCTCGAGCTGTGACGGGGTTGGGTTTCGACCTGTGGCGCTGTTTGGGTTGGAGCTGTGGCGGAGTTGGTGCTCGAGCTGAGGCGTAGTTGGCTTTCTGGGCGATGCGGAGTATGGGAATGAGGTGTGGCGCTGTTGGGGTTCGAGGTGTGACGGAGTTCGGGTATGAGGAGTGGCGTAGTTGATGCTCGAGCTGTTGCGCTGTTGGAGTTCGAGATGTGGCGGAGTAAGTGCTCGAGCTGAGGCGTAGTTGGCTTTCTGGTTGTTGCGGAGTACGGGAATGAGGTGTGGCGCTGTTGGGGTTTGAGGTTCGGGTATGAGGAGTGGCGGCGTTGGTGCTCGAGCTGTTGCGTTGTTGGAGTTCGAGATGTGGCGGAGTAAGTGCTCGAGCTGAGGCGTAGTTGGCTTTCTGGGCGATGCGGAGTATGGGAATGAGGTGTGGCGCTGTTGGGGTTCGAGGTGTGACGGAGTTCGGGTATGAGGAGTGGCGTAGTTGATGCTCGAGCTGTTGCGCTGTTGGAGTTCGAGATGTGGCGGAGTAAGTGCTCGAGCTGAGGCGTAGTTGGCTTTCTGGGCGATGCGGAGTATGGGAATGAGGTGTTGCGTTGTTGGAGTTCGAGCTATGGTTTGAGTTATGATTGAATTCGAGTCCGGACTTCGCCACAGCCCGAATTCCAACTCAGCTAGAGCTCGAGTTATGGTATTGGCTGTGGCTGGGTTGCGGTTGGAGTTGTGTCGGAGTTGGAATTTGAGTTCTAGCTGTGGTGGAGTTGGTGCTCGCGGTGTGAAGAAGTTCGGGTGTGAGTTGTGGTAGTGTTGGGGTTCGAGCTGTGTCGCAATTTGAATTCGAGCTGTGGCGGAGTTGGGGTTCGAACTGTTGCCTAGTTGGAATTGGAGTTCTAAAGGTTCGAGGCTTTTGGTCCGTCACTGACTGAGTACAAGCAGTGAGACAGTTGTGAGAGTTGTTTGATTTTCTGTGATCAACGTAGCGTCTTTGGCCAGGTTTTGGCTATTTTTTTATTGTTTAGCATAGTCACGTGGCATCAAAGGTTGTTGACCCCAGCACAGTAAGACAATGCAAATAAAACAGGAAGCCTCTAGCGTCCAGATGTCATCATTAAACCGTCTTACCCTATGACTTATTTCATTGTTATTGACATTTTAATACATCTAACACTGTGTATTGTGTAAGATATAATAGATATATATTTTGTGAAAAATGATTTGATGTAGATAAACAATATTCTGCAGCAATCATCCCGAGCAAGAAATCTTAAAAGTAAAACCTAATTCGGCCAGAATTTCACAACACTTATAACTTTAGACCTACTAGCATATATAATTATGACATTTGATTTTTGTTCTATTTCAAAATATTTAATTTCTTTTATGACAGCATTTACGGTTTTCCATTATGATAACGTAGGTGATATAACGATACAAAACGTGAAATATACAGCCACTCTTACACTATTCAATTATTCATGCATCTTACACACTCAAATATTAATTTCATTGACTAACAAAGCATATATGAGAATATATTAATTACAATTGTTTGAAGGATTATGATGTTCAAAGGATTACTAACTTGTCAAACAGGCCAACAGATACGGCAAACTAAATGCTATTTTCTACTCAATATCAATCATATTGATTTATATGGTGGGTCCATCATAACTACTCAGAGGCGCTCCCAACCCAGGCCTGTGGAGTCACAGGGAACTAGTGGAGAGCCGCAGGGAGTGCATTTCAGGTAGCTTGACCAGTAATGACCACAACCAAGAGATGTTCACAAGTTTTGTGAAAAATATTGTTTCTATTGACCCATCATCACCATGACTAACATTGTCTTTGTCTTCATCTGTATTCATTTAGACATTGTCTTTGTCTTCATCTGTATTCATTTGGACATTGTCTTTGTCTTCGTCTGTATTCATTTAGACATTGTCTTTGTCTTTGTCTGTATTCATTTGGATATTGTTTTATTGGTTGTTCATCGTTGCTGTTATGTCTGTGTTAAGACTGTAGTTTTCTGCTGGGTTTCAAGATGGGGAGGAAGTTGGGGTGTATCGGTTTTGGGGTAATCTTTAGGTTTTGGGGTAGGGCGAAATTTCAAGCATTACCTACTATTTGTTATGTTCCGCCTTCTTGGCTCTTCCTTTGGGGTGATCTTTGTATTCAGGGATGGGTCTGAATTCCAGTATTTAGATTCTTTTTCATTATCATCCTTTTCTCAGGTACTTTAATTTTTGCTGCACTTTTCACACTAGAGGTCATCTTTACCCCATCATTTCATTCGATTTCGTGCACTTTTCACACTAGAGGTCATCTTTACTCCATCATTTCATTCGATTTCGTGCACTTTTCACACTATAGGTCATCTTTACCCCATCATTTCATTCGATTTCGTGCACTTTTCACACTAGAGGTCATCTTTGCCCCATCATTTCATTCGATTTCGTGCACTTTTCACACTAGAGGTCATTTTTACCCCATCATTTCATTCGATTTCGTGCACTTTTCACACTAGAGGTCATCTTTGCCCCATCATTTCATTCGATTTCGTGCACTTTTCACACTAGAGGTCATCTTTACCCCATCATTTCATTCGATTTCGTGCACTTTTCACACTAGAACTCATCTTTACCCCATCATTTCATTCGATTTCGTGCATTTTTCACACTAGAGGTCATCTTTGCCCCATCATTTCATTCGATTTCGTGGTAATTAGATCAGGTTTTGTTAGCATTTTGCAACATCGATTGATATTTTGTGCTTCATGTAAGAAACATGCTTCATGCCAGGACATTATAGACTACAGCATAAGAAGAATAAGAATGAAGTAGCATGTCATCTCATCTTGATACCTCTGCATTTTTCTTGTTTTTTTTACTATACCTGTGTTAGGTTTAAGACTTTCTCGTTTCCTTTTAATTATCTGGCACTAGGTCTATGAAATGCTCCATGTCTTGTATGTTTCCACCTTCCATTGTAATTGCAAAATGTCATTGTCTGATCTTATATTGACTGTTAGGCAAGCCAGGACTACCTGAATTTGTAATTAAAAAACCTTGCAAACATATTTGAACTGTTGCAAAGAGCTGTTTTTGCACATTCCTCAATTTTAATCTGTTGATACCAGTGTGCAAAAAGTGTTTGAATTGTTTATTGTTTAAAATGTTGCAAAACTGGCTTACTTGCTCACATATGCATTTGAATTGAATACTTGAAACGTTAAATAAATTTATTGGCCAAAAATTATGAATTTTGTTTTGTGCATGTAACTGATGAGTGATGATATTGTGATATATTCTGCTAAGACTCGCTCTGTATTTCAATTTAATAGCAATGTGTTGTTTTTAAAAAATATTGGAATTAATATTCATACGGAGTTATTGGTTCTATCTTTTAATGTACTTTTATGTTATTTTCAAGACACTTGTCTGCAAGTTGCCTTCAAGTTGGCTTCAATTTGACTTCACTTTGCCTACCTTTTGCGTCTTGCTTGCCTACTGCTATAATAATTGTCATTTATTCAAATCCGGTTGAAGGCCACAACCGGTTGCAGTGTACCGTTATGCAGTTATTCTAATTAACATCAGCCCTAACTAATAACACAGCAGACAGCCTACAAAGCACATCTATCCTACGGGGCTATGGGAATTGAACTCAGCTCCGCTTATCTCCATGCCAGTGTGTTATCCAATGCACCACTTCCCCCCTCCCCAATGTTCCTCTTTGTAGGGTAATTACAGCAAACTGGGTCTATTCGATTAAGTGATATACCAGGCTTGTCGTGATGCACTAGCCCAATACCTGCATTAGCTAACTTGTAAATTTTAGAGAATAAACGCATTGATTGATTGATTGACTGATTGATTGATTGAACTAGTTGCTTGTTTGGCGTGTGCGCAAGAGAATGCTAAACAGCCATACAGGATGTGAGAACTGCACAATAATATTATGTTTTCCTCGTATCGTCAGCGGTCTTTCGTGCCTTGATGTGCTTTTTGAGTTTGTAAGTATTCACAGCCTCGGTTAAAAAGTTCAGTTTTGGACTTTCAGCTTCAGACGTTCATCTAAAAAAGCTCATGAAATATTGACTTTGCCCTTTTTTATTAGAACAGTCTGACCTTGAGAACTGCACGCCGTAGGATTTGATTTATTCGACTTGCGCAAGTACAGATAGGTCTATGCTTTGATCTCAGAATGCGGTTTCGTAATTGACGTCTGCTGAGAACGCATGCTGTTCAAATCCATATTACGTCTTATCCTGCAATAAAGAAAACGTTTTACAGAGATATTGGAAATTTAAATTTTCGGGATAAAAATTTAAATTTTTACTCACTCAGTCTCAACCACTGCATTAAATGTCTAGTGCTAATCTAGCTTGAACTATCAGTAAATTGTTTAAGGCAGTATATTGCAAAGCATATGGTGAAATTTGGGGATCATTCGTTGAGTAAGACTTACATATTTTATTATCTGAAAAGTAGTGCCCTGGCTATTGATGGCCTTCATTGGGACTATCCCAATGCAGGAAATTCATCCTATGAAATTAAACTTAAATGGTTTTACTGTATAATGTTGTTATAGAAATTTTGAAATTACGATTACGAGTAGCTTAGCTGTTCAGCTGTCTGCCTGCCTGACTCTTCTGATCTTGACTCCTATAGCCTACTTATCGATTTTGTGGTTATTGAGCGCCTGTGAATAAGCTTGTTCCCACGACTGCACTTTAGATATTGTTAAAGACATGATGCAAGTCGACAAAACTTGAACTGAAGAATGTTTGCTCTTTCCGTTTTAAACATATTAATATGATTTCTGCCTTTGTTGATTCCACGTGTTTGGTGCTCACAGGGCACCATATAATTCACGAAGGCAGGCTACATTTAGATTATGTTCATAAT
Organism: Lumbricus terrestris; assembly: GCA_949752735.1. Classification (NCBI taxonomy): domain Eukaryota; kingdom Metazoa; phylum Annelida; class Clitellata; order Crassiclitellata; family Lumbricidae; genus Lumbricus; species Lumbricus terrestris. Next base: position 37,911,309 of record OX457040.1, read on the forward strand.
TTTAAAAATGTTGACGGAGGTGATGGGCAGAGGAGGAATCAGAATACGATTTGCGATAGTAGCCTACTGTTTCTATGAACGTTAACGGGCCTTTTGCAATGACTGACTGCATATATATTGCGCATTCTACTTTAGTCTTTTATCTAGGCTATAACCTACTATTTTACAGATTAACCAATTTCCAGTGTCTAGACTCTAGCAACACATCATGAATGCAGAGACACTGTCACACTGGCATTGTCCCCCCCTTCGCTTTTAGTCATGAGACTGGCACTACTACATGACAAAATCGACACAGTGGCGAAATGTCTTACAAACCCAAAAAAACTTACATTACTTATTTAAGGCCATAAGGCTGAACGGTTGAGACAAAATTGATAACATGAAGTCTGGCAGATGGGTTATTGTAGACTGACAGTATAAAGTTCGGTGCCTCGGGAGTTTCAAGGCCTATGTCTAGGAGGACTGTATAAATTCTCAAGCCGTAGCATCGATTCCAACCAGTTCACCATTTTGTAGAAGGCCACACTTGGCAACTAATTTAAATCGGTCATCAGCTAGCCTATATAATTATACACAGAGGATTAAAGACAAGGTGAGACAAAGTGAGACCTAATTTCCTGCGGTGTATCGAAAGGATTTTGAGCAAATTGTAATTTGTATATTGTTGTAGTTTTCTCCTTTCATAAAATTTATTAGCGTCGTTATTTCCACTGGTATAAATTATTAAAACCATTTGTTGTATTGGAACCGCTGTACGTGGTGTTTGCACATGATTGTACCGTTGAGTAGGTTATAATTATTCCTCGTCTATCAGATAACTGCCAAAATATAACATTTCAGTATGATATGTTGCATGAATTAGCCCAAGGATAGTCAACTCCAGGTTGTCTTAGAGATTAAATTTTTGTAAGAAACTTAACAAAAAATTAAGGTGGAATTCCTTAATGTAAGAACTGTAGCCTAGACTTTCATAATGGTTGGGATTACAGCCTTTTGAGAGAACTATAAAGGCCACATTCTTCAGAGGGCGTTTGTGGCTATTTAGGATATTTGTTCAATTAAATTAACAGCCTCAAGTTCGTTATTATATTCAAACGCCTTTCAGTCTCCTACTCTACTCTAGGCTATAATATATTTAACTATTATCCAGATGTTTGACTTCAACGCGGTTCTTACAGCAGTGTGCACAATCTTCATACTTTTCCTCTTCGGGAGGAGAAGTAGAAGCAAAGATAATGGAAAGCGGTATGCACCATCAATTCCAAGTTTACCGCTGCTTGGATCGATCCCGTTCTTCACGGGGACAGTGGAATCGACTCAAATCTTTTTTATGCGCAAGGCAGAGCAATTGGGTCCAGTGATTTTTCTCCGCACCGGAAAGAGGTAAGCTTAAACAATGCTGTAGGCAGAGACGGATCTACAGGGTGCGCCAAAAAAGCCCCCCTAGGTTTTTTGCCAATATCTTGGCAAAAAAGTAAGAACTTTGAAATTTTATAGTCTTAAAGACAATTCATATTTACACATGATATTTAGAGATAATAGCCTACGTAAAGCTAGAAACCTAAAGGACTCTAGGCCGATATAAATATTATATAAATATATTGGGAGAATGACGCAGACTGGCTGACGACAGACGGCAGCTCACCGCCAGAGGAAAGGCCCTAGATTAAGACACATAATCATGCAGATTCACAACGATGATAGAGATAATTAGAGTATGAACGAAAATCGCAAGTAAAGGGACACTATAAATTACAGTATGATCATGGGCGGAGACCTAGGGGGGGAACATGGGGGACGGTTCCCCCAACGGAGGTATTGGGGGGACGGCCCATGCATTTGCCCCCCCCCCCCCATCGTTGAGCTTCAAGACTAAAAAAAGGTCATCAACTTTTTCTGCAGCGAAAATATAATTTTTTTTCGAGATTTCGCCGGTCGTCAGAAATGTTGGCCGGAAAAAGATGTTAATTTTTCTGGGACACTCAGCCATTCATCCATCAGAAAATCTCGCGTCTTTCCGCCCCCCCCAGTCTCGACCCAGGTCTCCGCCTATGAGTATGATCTGCATCTCTAAAGGAGACTGTGGCTAGCGGGTTGACGGACAGTGTAGCCGCCTATGTCCAGAATGTACGCCCACAGCTTCGCAGCTATCGAATTAAAATTTGAAACGCCATAAAGTTTTAGTTGGGCGGTGCGCCGGTGTGGGGTGGTTGGAGTGTGGTCGGCCGTGTGGGCAAGGTAGGGGAGGGTTGAACGGGGTGTGGTGGGTGTTGTGGTTAGGAGGGGTGTCGGTGTTAGGCTGGGTTTGGTGCCATTGGTGACTTGTGGTGAGGGTGGTGGGCGGAGTGGGAGGTTAGTGGGGTTGGCGGATGTGGGTCGGGGGTGGCTAGAAGAACCGACACTTCTCGGGCAACATTTTGAACTCATGATGGCTGAGCCCTGGGTGGGGCACCAAGCCCCTTGCAGTGGCAGGTTGGAGCTGGGCGGGGGAAAAATCCGTGATCTCCCGGGCAACGCCGAGTACCACAGCTAGCATTAAATAATTGCACAGTTTGGTTAATGTTGAAGATTGGCTGTTTCAATCAACGGAAAGGAAGCCATCGTAGACGCTATGCAGAGACATTCGGAAGCTTTCAGTGATAGACCTGAGTTTTGGACCGAAATCAACATTCTGAATCCTGATTTGCGAGGTTGGTTAAAACGCCAGGGCTAAACATGATTTCAGTAGCCTAGTTTCTTATTCTTGATATGAATATGATCAAAGTTTGATTTTGGAGCACCACCGGCTGAAGCCTTGTGCATTAAACACCGGCGAAATAGAAGTTAGTAATTGATCAATTTTTTTAAAATTATTTATCGCATTTGCTATAGCGTCTCTTCAAGCTATATGGAGATACAAACCGGTGAGGACATGGTATAGGCTCCCAATGACATTCCAGGACCCATGCGTTTCGGAACAAAGTCAACAGGAGGAAAAAAGCCATCAGCAACATCACGTGTTATTGAGCAGCTGGAAATGCTTAGAAGTTGTACCTTCAGACACTCTGATGACGAGTTGCATGAGTTTCACACACACTTTTAGTACGACCTTGTCGTAAATGCGCCATAAACCACATGTTGTCTAGTCACTGAAGTGCCGGTGCTAGTCGGCGCGCATTCCGTATAATGGAGGGCTGCTTGTTGCTGTTTAAAGACACTGTTCCATATCAAGGAAGGAAATAATTGTCGCCCTCCTCCATTCTCCACACTTGGGACTGGCACTGCCAAAATCAGGCAGTGTCAGAAGAGGGCAACCGGCGGGGCTGGCCTTAGCCCCAATGGCGCCCCAGACAAAGTATACATTTAGCGCCCCCAGCAAAGTATAGGCCTACATTTGGCGCCCAAGTTCCCACTCAATTGCTCAGCCCACGTCAGAATCTAAAGATGAATCAAGCTCAACTGAGTAATTTATTATAAATTGCTTTATTTGTAGGCTACACTGAAAGCTGGATAATATTAAATTTTGCGGAAAATGGTTATAAGTAAAAGAAAACAATTAAAAAACACTTTTGTGGAAATGGCGCCCCTTTTGTGGAAATGGCGCCCCTTTTGTGAAAATGGCGCCCCTTTTGTGGAAATGGCGCCCCTTTTGTGGAAATGGCGCCCCTTTTGTGGAAATGGCGCCCATAGAACTTTTCGCCCCAGGCAACTGCCTTCTTGACCTATGCCTAAGGCCGTCCCTGACAACCGGAATTTGCATTATAGGGAGGATGACATACAGACACAGAGATGGCTAGAGATTGAGTGAGCTACATTAAGCGTTTAACATTTCAAAAGAAAGAGGAATGAGAAACTGAGGATCATGTTTTTTTGCATAGGCCTAATCGGCCCATGCAACTACTTACAACACTTCCAGTCAAAATATCTTTGCGAAATTAGAAATATCATGTAGGCTATATAGGCCTACGCAACCAAATCTGGAGTGTGAAATCTGACTTCTTTAAAAAATACAGGATTTTTTTAAAATGCAGGACATTTTTTGCAAAAATGCAGGATTTTACAGGACAAGCAAAAAAACAGGACATTACAGGAAATACACTGGTCTAGTTAGCTACACCGGTAAGCGAGAGCGGCATACGTCTGTTGGTTGCAACGGACTGCGGTTCAAGCCCCGGGCTGAGAGCAGTGGCGGCGCTAGGGGGGCTGGGGGCTAAGCCCCCTACAAGAGGCTCAGCCCCCCCTAAAAAAATGACCATCTGAATTATTTTACATTGAAATATCCACGATTTTGGTCGACGACTAAAAAAAAAAAAAAAAAGGTCGTCAGAAATTTTGGCGGCGAAAATGCAAAATTTGGCCGCGGGCTTCAGCCCCTCCAAAACTGAAATCCTGGCGCCGGCACTGGCTGAGAGTTGACATTCAGAGATTTAGTTATCTCGAGCTAGCACGTGTGACACGCAGGGGTGCAAGCTGCTGCGGAACGACCTTGGGCAAGTTGCTTACCCATCATTGTCTGCGGGGAAGGCATCGGGAAACCACCTCACTCATATCATCCCCTGGTGGCGAAAGCCAAAGAACCTGCCTAAGTGCTAGCACGCTCTCGCAGTTAAATTATAAAAGTTCAGAGCATTGAGTGAAGGTGTGATAACAGTTTTTTAACAATGTTTACTCAGGTGTCGTCTACTCGCATTACAACGAAGACTTCAAGCATTACCATAAGCTTACGCTTTCCATCCTTAAGGAATATGGATTCGGAGTCAATCAAGAAATGGACATCAGAATTTCAAACGAGATTGAAGGTTTGATAACTGAAGTTCGAAAGCAAAATGGTTTCCCATTCGACCCGAAGTCCAGACTGCTATATTCCACCTCAAATGTTCTAATGTCAATCCTTTTCGGCAGTGAATCTCAGACTGGCATCAATCGTTGTGAGCTTATTAAGGATGCAAATGCCTTTGTCGAGAACATCGACCCGGTTATTGACTACGCCCCGTTCCTTCGATATTAATACCACGTTACAAAAAGAAGATTGCAGATGTGACTAGTGCGCAGAAACGTTTGTTCGAAAAATTTGAGATTTCGATCGAGCACAGCAAGAGAAACCCTTGTGGCAGAAATTTCGTGAGTCGATTCCTTGAAATCGAAGGACCCAACTACAACCACCAAGATCTACTGTTCATCCTGCGAGATCTGTGCTTTGGCAATGCAGTCACTGTCGAGTCTGTTTTAAGGTGGGCGCTCAAGGAATTGGCCAATCACCCGGAGGTTCAGTCACGTATTCAGAGGGAAGTCGACGAAGTAAGCAGTGGTTACAGGGTTCTTTCTATCGATGACAGACCACATCTGCCATTTTCGGAGGCTGTGATGTTCGAGGTGATGCGACGTCATACCATAACCTACACTCCGGTTCCGCGTATGACGTCGAGAGACACGGAGATTTGTGGATGTTTCATACCCAGTAAATGCTTGGTACGTATAACATGATAAACTCTGACGTATTGCAAATCCTCAACTTTATATAAATTCAAATTGATCTAAGTTTATTATATGCTGCAGCTATAATTCCACCGTCGCAGGATAACAGGCTTCCCAAGTTTTGGGAAGTGCTTTGCTGCTTGATTACAGCTAAAGTGTTTTCACTTTTGTGGAACAATACGCATGATGATAAGCTTTTATATTGAAGGTGATGCGATTAATCGGAATATAAATAGTTATAGGAAACTATAGGTTCTAGGTTTTCAGCTACATATAAAGTCAGTGGGATGACTGTGGGCAGCATAGTCTGAATTCTGAAATATTGTTTCCAGGACTAGGCCTACTTGTTGTAGTCTTGGCCAAACACGTGTGAGCGTGTGGGTTACGATTCCTTTGGTTTGCTAACGTTAAACCACTGCACTAGCATCTCCGAGTACGGTAGGCCTACTATTTTACATCTATATTGTCTGCAAATTATACTCTGTACCATCGCTTTATTGCCGAACATTCTTTTCGTTATTCTAGGTAATTTCAAATATCTACAGCGTTCACATGGACCCCAAGACCTGGGGAGATCCTGAGAACTTCAGACCGGAGAGATTTCTGGATAAGGATAATAACGTGATTAGAAGAAAAGATATCATGCCATTTCACCTCGGTAGGTTACACTTGAGCGTGCATGGCTTCACTTCCTCTCTGCTTTCGATTATTCGTGTACGTATATATAACGTAAGCTAAGTTTGCAATCGTTGAAGCCAATACGATTCTCATCTCAGTATAGTTTCAATGACAGCAATGGAAACAAATTCTCACATTGTAATTGTCTTTTGAATCGACATCGGCATCGCCCGAGGAATGTCCTTTTCCCAAGGCGTTACTGTTTCCACGTTTGTTTAGCAGACGTTCGGTGTAGCCTACCTGTAGTGATGTGGTGGTTTTATGGGTTTAGACAACTGATTACGTACTTATAGACCTGCGTGAGCAACTACACCAAATTCCAAACTCTTTTACTCCCTCAACATTGACACTCTTGTGATTTTTCTCCAAAAGCTTAGCGTCTCTTCTTGTTCCCGTGTTGGGCTGTTGGCTTATCATGACCTGCACAGAATTTTATTGAATTCTCGCGCAGGCCTATTAACTCGGACCATAGCCATCGACGCCTTTCTATTTTATATATAATATTGTATATATATATATTTATATATATACAGCAATTAAGGTCTGCATCAATTGCTGAACTGCTCTCATTGCTTAAATGTAAAGAACACAAACACAGTTTTAAAGACTTGGTTAAATAATAGTTCAGAACACTGAGAGAAGTTAAAGTCACCACAGGTTATACAGCCGAAGAAGCATAGACCTATGATATAGGTTAGATCATCTCTATGTACATTAAATTAGTATTTGATTTAATGAAGAGGAACATAACTGCAATGACAAGACATGTATGTGCGTTATTAAGTTTAACGATAAGCTACAGAATCTAAACTTACGTGAAACAACAAACTGAATAATAGCCTATATAATTAACAAACACCAGACAAGACAATTTGTCCAATTTATACAAAACGTTCTCCTGTCCTCGCTTCTCTCTCAATAACTATAGGCCTATGCTTTTATGTTAAACTGATAGGAAGTTGGAGCTTGTAGCTCCACCTACAATTAGTCTTAGATGAATTAAAATATGAACAGATAAGTGCCATAAAATAGAAGGTTCCTGTACATCACTGACTGAGTCGTGATTATAGCTAGTGAGGTCATGAATTGTTAAATAGACAGGATGATATACGAGCATAAGATTATATACATGTATAAGTGTTCATTTATATATATATATATATATATAAAATTATATATCGATAATATAGCTTTACTATAAACCTAATGAATAAAATAATATGAGGCCTTAACTGTACAGATATTTAATGAATATATTGAGCTTTATTTTCTTACAGGAAAACGTTCTTGTATTGGAGAGATACTAGCACGACAAGAGATATTCCTGTTTCTCGTCAACCTTGTCAAGCAGTTTGATATCAAACCTCCGGAAGGCCAAGATTTTGTCATTGCTAAAGATGTCCATGGTCTTGTTGTTGCACCATCGCATTTTCAAATAAGACTCATTCCAAGAATTAAGCAATAAACTTGCACAGTTTTAAAGACTTGGTTACATCGTCAACGGCTTGCCAAGAAGCAATGCGTTCGCAGCTGGTAATAAGCCGTACCCGGTAGTCTTTAGTTAGGCTTGTATTAATCTTTTGTGTAGGCCTAATCTGTTTTGTGTTTAATGTTTATGTTTAATAAACATAGCCTATAATACAGGGTGGCTCAAAAAAATGTACCACCGGATAAAATGCGATAACTTCACAACCGACTGACATTTTTCTGTGAAAATTTTCCAATTTGAAGGGGAATGAATTTCCAACAATCCCTGAAAGTTTCACTTGAAAATTTTCATGTTTGCAAAAGTTACAAGTGTTTAAACTTTCAATTCCGTTTTTTCAAACATCCGGACAATCATTTTCCTATACATGTGATTTTATTAAGATTTTTGGCAAATTACAACACACAAAAATTATGATGATGTCATACGACCTCACTAAGAGCTATAAAGAAGCTGTTTATGAAGTAAGCTGTTGGTATTTGGTGATATTTTATAAATTAAGGTCTCAATTCTTGAATCCATTACTGAACGTCATGGGCAAAGTTTCTGCGGAAGATAAAATGGGAACTCGGACGTTGCGTCAACAGAGACTGGGACATTGCGTAATCATAGTAAAATAGCCAGTGAAAAGTGGATCCTGAGCACATTGAAGGCTATCTGTAAACGTGTTTATGTAATGGAGATCAGATGTCGGAAGAGAGACAGGAAGAGGTTGTCTGGTCTGACGGAAAAAGTGCGATTTTCACCAAATTCGCTTGGTAATCGAAAGGGTCAAGTTTGCAAAGCAAAGCATTGAAAGCACATTATGGTTTCAGCATCAGATCAGCTGGCATGTGTCACTGCTGCAAGAAAAGACTGAACTTCAACCTATTCGGCAGGCTAAATATCAAACTTATCGTTGAACTCTCTAACCCAAACTCATTGAGGACTGCAGTTATGTTTTTAAAATCTGGTTTTATTTTCCAGCAGGAAACTCGGACTGCTTGCTCGCAGGGCAAGGTTGATTATGATGGCGCTACCTTATTGTGATCAACTGCACTAAATTTATTTGACAAAGATTAATTCGCCAGACCTTAACCCTTTTAATTATCACGTCTGGGGAGCTATGCTGGGACGCTGCAAGACATCTTCATCCCAAGTTGGAGAACATTGGCCAGCTGAAGCAAGTCTTGCTGCTAATGTGGGGTCAGTTGCCGCAGGACCCGACCAACAAGGCCATACTGAACTTCACAAAAAGAATTTGAGCTTGTGTTAAGGCAGGGAGTGGACACTCTCATTATACCTTACAATAAACTGCAAAACGGAATTCTGAGGTCGTAATGAAAAGTGATATCATTTGACATGGAAATCTGCAAGTGACGTTCATTTTCCGCGGAAATTTGAAAAAACAAAATTTTATGTTTGAACAGCTGTAACTTTGGCAAACATGAAAAGTGTCAAATGAAACTGTCAGGGGTTGTTGGAAATTCATTCCCCTACAAATTGGGAAATTTTCACAGAAAAAGTTCAATCGGTTGCGAAGACCTCGCATTTTATCGGGTGGTACATTTTTTTTGGAGCCACCCTGTATATCAGATTTATTCAGGAGAAAACTACTAGTTTAATGAATCCACTAGCAAACTGATTTTACATAGTTCTTGCAAGGAAGAAGCAATGCGTTTGCAGTTGGCAATAAGCACACTCAATCGGGTACGTGCCTCTCGCTACCTACATAATGGTCAGCATTTCCAGGATCCGTAAAACAGATTTGTCACGAAATGGAGCCAATTCGTTAAGGTCCAAGTTGGTAAAAAATACCCCTAAAGGTCGCAACTTTTTTAATAAATGAATTATTATCAATAAGTTCTTGATTATTTTATTGTTGCTAGTAAGTCTATAATAATTAGGACTAGTAATGTTATTACAGCGAAAACCTAGCAGTATTGCGCCCTATCAGAGCCCTTCAAGGAAGCCTATTCGTAATGCTACCCAATATCTCCGGCGGGACAAGAACTGTCTCAGAAACCATCAGGCATTCAGGAATCGAAGGGCCAGACTCGGAAGAGGCGAGGCACTGTCCCTGGTAACAGTTCGTGAGCGAGGAACAGATTGTAGATCATAGTAGATCAGTGGTCTCAAACTCAAGTCAGCATGTGGGCCGCATTTGGAAATTTTTAATGACTCGTGGGCCGCAACATAAAAATATAATCGTGCACGTGAAACTATGGAATTAGTTGTGTCATTGCAGCATACAATGCTGTAACGATAGCCTAATATAATCTAGGGCCTTCTAGGCCCTATGGTTACACAGATGCGTTTTATTACAGCCTTAAAAGTTAAAACCGTCTTTTTCAACCTGGATGGTGTCGGGAGCGCTTCTGAGTTGTAGCTTAACTGCGCTATATAAATCTCCGTAATGAATGAATTGCATAAGCTGTCCTGAAATAGGTAAAAATACGTTTATCAGATTGTGATGCCGCCTCTCATCCGATTTCATGAATACGTGAAGAGGCAGACTATTTATGATTTTTCGCATGCCACTACTAATCTGGTTCGTGCTGGGCACCACGGAATCCTGATCAGAGCTATCAATATTTTTTTTAAAATTTATTCAGCAATCCGTTTGACAGATCGCAACGGGTTACGGTATACAGTCATCTTAATTAACATCAATCTTAACTGCTAACAGAACAGACAGTCTGCAATACAATACAAGGACACTAATAGCAGCCTAGCTACGAAGAACGTCTGTCCTACGGTAGCTTTGGAAATCGATCTCGGCTCCGCTGATCTCCATGCCAGTGTGTTATCCAATGCAACATCGGGTTATAGGAATAGCTGTCATGTCCGCCGCCTTTCAGCTAACCTACTAGAAGTGTTGTTTTCGTTAAATTATAAAAGCATTCGTTAGCGGTCTCTTATGGTTTTAGTTAACTGAAACTAAATCTAAAACAGAGATTAGGCCTAATTGAATATTAATAAAAGACACGAGTAGGCCGATGCTAATGCAGACAGATAATCTGCTAACATAGTACTATCGGATAGTTCAGCTCAAGGAATTGCAAGGTAAAGTAACTTAGCTTTACAGAACCCATTATCAGTCTTAGGATTCTCACAGCTGAATCCAGATTCTGAATCCTATATCAACCAGGACTCACGGACCGCGAGAGTACGAGACAGACAGCCAGGCAGTCAGAGAAAGACCAGTGATACAAGAAGCAGGTCATGGAACCTAGATTCAGAGTTAGGATCTGAAAGAGGAGAACATGTGATGACAATGTCCTAATGAAGAATTATTACTGTGGACCACCATCGACTTCTATAGAGCATCGGTTTCAAAGACAAGCCGATATCAAACCATTAGAGGAGATAATGGATGGATCTCACATGTTGCGTTCCAGGAAGGTCCCACCTCCCATTTCAAGGAACGAATTCATAGGTTAGCATAAGTAGGTAAAGTAGGACTGAGGCCACACCTTTGGTAGGATTATTATGATGTCAATCTTGGGATTCAGGATCGGACGGACCAATAGAGAAACACCTTTACCAGGTTGATTGCAATGACTTAGGATAAGTATAGTATAGTCAGTTGGAGGGAGAATCGAGAGGAGAATCACGGGAGCAGTCGAAGAGAGCAGACAGGGAGGGAGGAGAATCGAGGAAGCAGTCGAAGATAGCAGACGTTGAGAAGTAGAGATGTAGTCAGGATAGCAGTCAGATTATCATGAAGCTTAGACTGTACATTCTGCATTAGACTGTCATGTCTAGTGTTCAGCAGACACTAGGTGTTCATCTACCGTGAGAAGTCTCGAATGGTCGTTTCTGGTATTGCTGTAATCTTCGTAGCCATCTCATCACCGTTGAACATTCGTGTGCAATTAAACTGTATGCTCGTCAGTGACATTCGCGCAGAGAATGCAATAAAGACTTTCATAAAGAAGCTCACAGACTTCATATAGAAAGGCATCTGCAATCTGTCTGATAGACGATTCGAACTATACAATTAGTCGAACTCGACCTATCTTATACATGGTGGAGAACCGGGGTATTTATATCCTATACATGGTGCAGAACCGGGGTATTTATATCCTATACATGGTGCAGAACGGGTTCGTTCCGCCGTTTTACCTCTCACGCCAAGCGAGTTCCTCAAGCACTTCAGTGAAGATCAACCAAGATGAGACGTGTGCTACAGATTCGAATCCAGCTCAATGAACTTCCATTCTTCACTTCTCTAGATGCTGCTGCTACACTTGCACAGACCAAAACTCGAGGGGTACGCGCACCCTTGAGCTACTCAGCTACGACACCGAAGATGATCAACCAGCGCATCACATCTTCTCCGCAGCTTGAAATGTCGGTAGTCGGTACCGGTACATTTCAACTTTCGTTGGACTGCAAGAAACCCGGTTCCGGTCATCGCCATCATCGCCTTTCTTCTGCCAGACCATCCAACCGCTCTCCAATGTCTGCACCATCGCCAGCCACTTCTGCTCTGTACAACCACCAGCCACTTCTGCTCCACTAGAATCCGTTCATCCTTCGATTCAACGACCGCCGCTGTGATAACGTCAGAACCCAACGCTATGACAGTGATGTGGTCGATTCCGCCAGTCACCATCAAGAATGCATCTACTGAATCCAAGGGTAATATATGGTTCTTGACAATCAACATATTCCTTCATTCGATTCATTTTACTAGAATGCATTTCTCATTGGTAGTCTTACTACCGGTAGGCCTATCTATTCATTTCATCTCTCTCTCTCTACTTTCGTAACAAACTTTCGACTGTAACCAAGCAAGTTTCGTCTGCGCAACTTTGTAACATAAGCAAGAGCAAACAACTCCGTTCAATCAGTCAATGAATCGATCAATCAATCAATCAATCGTTATTTGTGTGTATAGAGTTACAGGTAGATGTGCATATTTAACTTGTTGCTTTTAGCATTGTGCTTTTTGCTTTGCATAGTAGAATGTTAGAGGTGGTCACATTAGTTCAGACACTTATCTGCAGCATGCAGATGATGCATATCAGATAACGCTCTCTCCATGCATGTACTGCGGTTGTCTGCAGCAGTTGCAACGCGCTGCGCGCATCATGCCTGCTTTATTAATCGGTATCTATGCTGCGAGCCGGAGATATTCCTCGTTGCAAAGAAGATTCTCTGCTCTGACCTATTTAGCCTACCGCTGCATGATCTGTATCTGGGCATTCTATCTGGCCCTAGCTATTGAATGAAGTTTACTTTACTGCATAGGCCAAGTTATTAATGTCGGCTTGTTACTAGTTACCGTGTAACTGAGTTTCTGACCACGTAGAGTTTACGAGAATCAGGTGTCTAATTCGACGTTGAGGTGTCAAGCTTTCGAGTGTGAAGCAAGATTTATTTAGCGCTATCTCGGGACGTATAAATACCCCAGATCAGCAACATTTGTCGAGAATCGTTCGAGTTGAAGCCGTGCTAGCAAACGCACGCCGAGCATTGAGTTTGAGATGTCGCCCGAGTTTATTCATATTATTTAAATTTTTTTAATGAAACGCACGAGAGATTCAGAGAAAAGTTAGACGTACGTACGTTATAATCGTTCTCCGTAGCTGCTCTATTTACTTTCATATTATTTTCATTGAAATTATTAATTTCAATCTCCACGGATCCGGAAACAAATTTTGTATCAAGTTTGATATTACAACTTAGCATATTTCACTTGCGCAACAAGGCCAGTTGTTCAGGTCATTTTTGTCATCAATTAGCTAAATGTATGTCGACTCAATACAAAATTTAAGCATTTTAGTTTTTTTTTCAAGGAGAGCAATGGATATCGATTTCAGTTCAAAAATGCAAGTGCTCTTATACGCACGACAATTAGAATGTTTACCGACGAACGTATGTCGCAGTCTGATCAGGCTTACTGCGAGTATTGCTTCGTGTTAATCAGTGCACCGGTGTACGGACAAACCGTTTGGTTATTTATTGAAATGCACAGCATAGTGCTTGCACTCTCTTGTAACCTACAATGGCTACAAAGTTTATGGTTGGTATGAAGTAAGATTGACTGACAGAAAGGCTTTTTACAGCCCAGAATTACAGTGTAATTCAATCGATATAAGCGTGGTTTGCTTGTCTCATAGACAGTAAAGTAGGCCTATTTAAGTTACTTCAAGTGCAAGTAATTTTATCGCGTTCAGTGGGCTGACCCACTAGAACCACCTTCTTGGCAGGAAGAGAGTAATGTAACAGATGCGTTAAAGCATGAATTTCATATTACTCACACGTTGGCAGGTTCGAAACGAAAGCGTATGAAACACATGAGGTCGCTAAAACAGTTCAGCAGCATGCTTGATTTATGTATTAGCTTTGTCATTTTAGTATGTAGCGTGTTGCTTTCAAGCATTTTTATCTACCAGATTAAGCTTATGGTTGTTGCTTTTTACATTATTATATACGTGTGTGTGTTTTGCGATGTTTTATGTATCGCTATGATGGAATGACCGAACGAGCTGAGACAAACTCTTTGACAGTCACGCTGTGCATGTTACACAAGTGCAGCGTCTGCTCATCTCAGCCACGGTCATCGGATCAGAACATTACGAAAGATGTGATGAGAACTCTGTTGTCAGAAATATCTTCACGTCGTTTCACAACTGATTCCATTTTGTTACCATCATAGCCATAGTTTAACTGATTCTAATGTGTATTTATGCCATTCTTCAAGCATTGTATGTATCCGAAGGAGACTACAGTATAATTATTGTGCATTTAGATTCTAGAACCATTTCTTCAGTAGTCCATAGGACAGTCGAACATTCTAGATACCTATCATTCTCATTGCATTGGTGACACTAATCGTTCATTCTCACTAGTTTCTCGTAGACATGTGCATGTTACAATGTGACAAATTTCTATAGCTCCTATATATTTAACTAAACCATGTTTGATGAACGAGGACGTTCACTTTTTGAAAGTCGGAAGGACTATCGGATAGTTCAGCTCAAGGAATTGCAAGGTAAAGTAACTTAGCTTTACAGAACCCATTATCAGTCTTAGGATTCTCACAGCTGAATCCAGATTCTGAATCCTATATCAACCAGGACTCACGGACCGCGAGAGTACGAGACAGACAGCCAGGCAGTCAGAGAAAGACCAGTGATACAAGAAGCAGGTCATGGAACCTAGATTCAGAGTTAGGATCTGAAAGAGGAGAACATGTGATGACAATGTCCTAATGAAGAATTATTACTGTGGACCACCATCGACTTCTATAGAGCATCGGTTTCAAAGACAAGCCGATATCAAACCATTAGAGGAGATAATGGATGGATCTCACATGTTGCGTTCCAGGAAGGTCCCACCTCCCATTTCAAGGAACGAATTCATAGGTTAGCATAAGTAGGTAAAGTAGGACTGAGGCCACACCTTTGGTAGGATTATTATGATGTCAATCTTGGGATTCAGGATCGGACGGACCAATAGAGAAACACCTTTACCAGGTTGATTGCAATGACTTAGGATAAGTATAGTATAGTCAGTTGGAGGGAGAATCGAGAGGAGAATCACGGGAGCAGTCGAAGAGAGCAGACAGGGAGGGAGGAGAATCGAGGAAGCAGTCGAAGATAGCAGACGTTGAGAAGTAGAGATGTAGTCAGGATAGCAGTCAGATTATCATGAAGCTTAGACTGTACATTCTGCATTAGACTGTCATGTCTAGTGTTCAGCAGACACTAGGTGTTCATCTACCGTGAGAAGTCTCGAATGGTCGTTTCTGGTATTGCTGTAATCTTCGTAGCCATCTCATCACCGTTGAACATTCGTGTGCAATTAAACTGTATGCTCGTCAGTGACATTCGCGCAGAGAATGCAATAAAGACTTTCATAAAGAAGCTCACAGACTTCATATAGAAAGGCATCTGCAATCTGTCTGATAGACGATTCGAACTATACAATTAGTCGAACTCGACCTATCTTATAGTACCGTAGCGTAGCCTACGTATACACATACATGTACAGGGTGGGCCAGCATAAATGTCCCGACTTTGCACGCGTATAACTTCGCCAATTTTTAACATTTATTTATACTTTATGCATCAAATTAAAGGTATTTCACTCTAGTATTGTCTCTAAAAAGGTCGAACTGATACTAGTCTCGGTTTTAATTATATGCCCGGAACAGCGCTAGCTACCATATTTTGCTGTCATTTGTGACGCAACCTGGCGCCGTTGACAGACGATGATCGCGTTTCGATCTTAATTTTACGAACTGGTAAGGGATTTAATTCGTTTGAAATGATTATCGAATATTCTAACAGAGGATGGAATAAACAATACCTTGTATTATCTGCTACGGAAAATTAATAAAACAGGACTTTCTACTTGCAAACCATGGGAATCGGAGCGCACGGCGCTCACATCCGCTAACATTGCTCGTGTGTCCGCCTACATTTGCAGTCAAGACAATGACCAGGGCAGGCCCTGCATGCAAATTCAGCGCAAAACAGGCCGTCTTAGAAGCACTGAATAGCGTATTGGAAAAGATTATAGACCTAAAGTTAAAGTAATTTGTCGACGAGAAGTCCCACGAACTCTCCAGCTCTTACGCAAAGAAACGACTGGCAGCGTGCAAGCGTCTGAAGTAGCGCATGGCAGTGCACGGCTGTTGGCAAAATTGAAAGGACGCGGTTTTGCGATTAGAATATATTCATGGTAGGGACCCTACAAACACTCAAAATGATTGTGTCTACGCGCGTTTTAGCAAAAAACGATAGAATTTTCCCGGGAAACGGCGTCATAATGCGTCAGTAATGACAAAAAACGGTAGCTAGCGCTGATCCAAGTATATAATTAAAACCTAAACTAGTATCAGTTCGACTTTTTTAGAGTTAATACTAGAGTGAAATACCTTTA
The DNA here is from genome assembly GCA_949752735.1 of Lumbricus terrestris. NCBI lineage: Eukaryota > Metazoa > Annelida > Clitellata > Crassiclitellata > Lumbricidae > Lumbricus > Lumbricus terrestris. The sequence goes on from OX457040.1 coordinate 37,927,810, forward strand.
ATTTGATGCATCAAGTATAAATAAATGTTAAAAATTGGCGAAGTTATACGCCTGCAAAGTCGGGACATTTATGCTGGCCCACCCTGTATATAGTTTGTAGATAGTTGCGACCAACGATTTAAACTTGTTATGCCATTAGGGTGTGTCAATTTGAGGGGTCAAATCAAAAAAATTTGAAATTCAAAAACGGGTAGTGATGAAAGTGTGCAGTTTTGCATGCTGAATCCAAATATAACTTCAGAAACAGTTTTTATTGAGTGCTAGCTACTTCAATTTACATTTGAAATGAGATATAATTGCATACAATTGATTTGAACATACAATAGAGCTGGGGAAAAAACTTTGGCCACACAATGTCATATCAAATGCCATTTGTCATCAAATCAACGAAATTGTGAAAAATCAACCAAAGACATCATGTCCTGTTTACTTCTATTTCGGTCCATAAGCTCTCTGCTGACCATTTGACCTTTTATGTAGTGTGTCCTCCTCTCATGACTGTACACATGACTAGAAGCCTCCGTTGTCATTTTGACACACCTTTCCACAGACTGTGTGTGCGACGGCCAGCTGGGAACTACCATTGGGTTGCCTACAAGTGCCTTGATCTCTGCTGTTGTTAAGATGCAGGTGAGAGGGGGTTCAGAGACTGCAGAGCTCCAGTCAATAAGTTGCGAGATTGTAGTCGCTTCAGGGTTGATGTTTGGCGTTCTCCTGGGTCTCACTCGGTTGTCTCCAAGCTGTGTCCTCTCATCTCCTTCACCTCTGATCTTTATTATCTTCTCCACTGCATCTCTTCTTTCCTCTTCATTGTCACTGCACAACATGGCTTGCAGCACACATTCACTAAAACTGTACCAAGCAGACCTCTTCACTGTAGGCATGACAATCGTTTTCACCTCTTCACTCTGTTCCTTAATCAGTTGTAGCTGAAAAACAAGATGCCTGGGTCCTTGTGTCCAGTTGCTACTTATCTTTATGTTGAACCAGTTAACAATGTATACTCCAACACAGAACTCCACAATCATCCTCAAGCTGTTCAGATTCTTTCCTTGTAGATTATGTTTAGATATCCAAATTCTCATGAACCTCAAAGCTGTTGTGAGCCACCTGCTGTGGGAGACAGGTCCTATCTCCAACAGAGCCAGATCCTTTGGCAAATGTCCTGTCCTAATTGCGGTAGCAATTCTGTAGCCATAACTCTGATCAGTGCTTAAGTCTTTCACTACTTCATCGCTGAGCTGAGGGAGACCAGGACCAACAGAGACTTTTGTGAAATCAGGATTGATGTCCAGGTCAGTAGCAGAGTCCAGCATTTTTCCTAAGGGTCCTGACCACTTGTTGTTGCTTAGTGTCTTGCCATCTAGAGCAGTAATTAGGTGTCTCAGTGGCAGCTCTCCAGTGTGTAGATCACAAACAATCCACACAAGCTTCCTTTGTAGCTTCTCCTCGACATAATGCATTACTCCTCCTTCCCAGCCAGTGTTTACATTACAAGAATCACCTCCAATAGCTTGAAGAGTTTTGTCTGCTCCTCTTTCTTTCAACCACTCAACCAGATTGTCAGCAATTATTTCAGCATGTGATTTCTGCTTAGTTGCTTTAGCAGGGACAAAATGCCATAGATATCTGCTTTCTGGTTCCATGCAAACTGTAATGTGCTCTTCTTTTACCATACCTGGATACATTTTGCCATTTTCTTCTGCTTTCAACATGACCTTGGTTTCATCTCGACGACCATCAAAGAAAATGCAACTTATGCCATTCTGCTGAATTTCGTCTTCAAACTTTGCATTGAGTTCCTTCATGACTCTCTCCTGAGCTCTCTTTACTTTGTTATGATCAATTATTAAAGTAGTGTCAAAGTGAGTAATGAGTCCGGCATCAATCCAGGCAGCAGTAGCAATCTCCGCTGTCTCCCTCAGCCCAGTGTGGTGTCTTAGGTTAGCCAGGGCTATGTTGGTTATGTCCGTAGTATTATATCTTGCTCTTTTCCCAATTTTCACTACATCACCCGACGCCTCACCTTCACCATGTAAGTAGGGGTTGTACTCATCACTACAATTGTCCATCTCTGATTCATCCATCATATCTTCACACTCATCAAACTCTCTCTGCTGCAATTCAAACATAGATCTATCTGTCATCTCCTCCTCTTCTGTGGTTTGTTTATCACTCTCCACTCTCCATTTTTTTCCATCCAACCTTTTTGCTCGCCTTTCCTGTTGTAACAAATGTTTTCTAGTCTCTGGGTGGTCAACTGGTCCTATCTGATGAGGTCCAATGCTTCCAACTTTTTCTCTTTGGCCTTTGATGAAAGCTAACTCAATGACGGGAATCTTTTTCTCTCTACTGCAGTCACAAAATATGTGCACTCCACCAACACAGGGAGAACTGCAACCCACATCAGTGCAACTCTTTATGTCACACTTACAAGTTAGAATGTCCACGAGTCTGTCAAGCCTTTCCATAAACCTATCTTTCTCCTCCAATTTCGCTCTGCCCGAAGACACCTTGTTTCCTTGCTCCCACGTGGATTTCAACTTTTGTTGGATTGTTCTATGACTGTTAATGACTGGCGCAGTGAATTTAGGATTTGCTTTGCACCACTGAGCAAGAACTCCAGTCATTAAGTCAGTGACAAGTTGGTCGTTGCTGTAATTTCGTCTGTTTTGGTCACTCATCTCTCTCAAGTACAGCCCATATCTAATGACATCCCTGACAGTTGGTAATTCAGCTGTAGGAAGCTGTCTGCCTGAACCTACTAAGTGGTGTAAGTGAGTCCAAACTAGCAATCTTGTTTTTATATTAGACATTCTGACTATCTGAAAGGAATACACAAACAGTGACTGTATTATAACAATCTAACAATTCTAACATGCAATAGTTGCAATACTATAATAATTCTGCACACATTGTACAGCAGATTGAAAATTAATTAATGGGTACAAGTCACTAATAAACCATCTTAAACATCAAACAATATAGGCCTACATAAAATTCTAACATGCATAAAATTTAAATTAGATCATTTAAAAATGTTTCTGCAAACTCAATATTAAAGCAGCCAATTTCTGTATTTTCCACGATAATTCAAGTGCAAATTGAAGTAGCTAAATCCCATTGTAGACAAATTTTATACTTATATTTCGACTTTTCATATGAAAATGTACTATTTTATCCCTACCCGTTTTTTAAATTTTGACTTTAAAAAAATTGACACACCCTATTATGCCATTGACTGCAATAGTGATTCTTCCCAATTCTACACGATTAGTTATAATTCGCAGAGAATGTGATTTTAATTTTCATAAATATTTAGGCAACACGGCCTAATTTATTAGCCTATACATGTATATAATAGGCCCTACATATAGGCCTAGGCCTAATGGACCTTTAACTACGATAGCTCTCCCCATTAAGAATAGGCATAGAAGCAGTGGTTAACTTAGAGTGGTTTGACCCGGGTGAGTAGCCTATAGTGGGAAAGTCGAAGTAGAAGAGTTTTACTGCATGGAGCGGATGTATTTCGATGGTTCCATGCAAGCATTTTAGCAGTGGAATCTCTAACAAAGAATGTCGAGACCATGGAGTGCATTAACACAGTTCCCACGTGTTCCAACTTCCAACCCATGCACTTAAAACCCAGCCTAGAAGGAATCTCGAGGCTATCTCACCGTCCAGTGACTTTTAACCCTAGATAAGTAAAGGGCCTATTACATCGTTTTAAAAACCAGTTTACGTGACCGGACAAGCTAGCCTATATCTAAGTGAAAGTGAACCAATCGTGAAATTCAGATGTGGTCTACACTACAGTTGTTGCTGCCGCCGCTGATGCTACTGCGGTTGTTGTTGTTGGTGGGGTTTTTGTTGTTGTTGTTGTTGTTGTTGTTGTTGTTGTTGTTGTTGTTGTTGTTGTTGTTGTTGTTGCTGTTGATTCCGTAATTTCAACTGGCTGAATCAGACTGACAAGCCAACAGCTTCGGTTTTACCCATCAGTGATCGACGCCCAAGTTTGCTTGTTCGTTTGCACTTCATATTTTATTAATGATTGTCTTTAAACGATGCTCGAACGTGAATCGTCTTCTCGATTTTTCTTTCGATGATCCATTGGAAGAAGAACCTCCTGAAACGTTTATCGCTTCGAATTGTGTCGCGAAGGTCCACGACCTCTCCACGACCACTTCCACCTTCTTCATCGGTCGTCTGAATCTGTTATCTGTCGAGGACTGTCAGAGAGGAAGATGTCTGCTTTGTTATGCCTTCCGAGCAAACCACTTCCCGCCTACGTGGTCACGACGCGTTGACGTCACATCCGTTGACGTCATCGTCGTCGTCAACAAAAGCCTTTGTTCTCTAGAGACCTGCGTCTAGTGATCAATGCATCACGATAAGACAATCGTGAGGATATCCGTGCGCAGCAACGACAGAAAAAAATATCCATTTGCTAATGTGTTCCGTCGACCATTCGTGTGGTCGTTTGTTTGCTCATTAATTCATTCGCTCGTTCGTTCGTTTTTTCCTTCATTCATTCATTCATTCATTCATTCATTCAATCATTTAATCATTCATTTAATCATTCATTCATTCATTTAATCATTCATCTAATCATTCATTTAATCATTCATTCATTCATTCATTCATTCATTCATACGTTCGTTCGTTCGTTCATTCATTCATTCTTTCTTTCATTCATTCATTCATTCACTCATTCAATCAATCATTCATTCATTCATTCATTCATTCATACGTTGTCGTATCAGATGAATCCCAAACATAGGCGTAGACTTGATCTACAACTTGCGGGGGACGAACGAGTGGCCCAAGGAAGGACGCGAGATTTGGGGCGGACGAATGGCTGAATCGCCGAGGAAAGTTTCCATCTTTCGGCCGACCAAAATTTCTGACGACCCGAAATCTCTAGGGGAAAAATACCATTTTCTCTGTAAAAAATCGTTGATGATCTCTTTTTAGTCATTTGGTCGAAATTGAAGGAAAAAACATACGATATTTCCCTGCCAAAATACCGGATGACCTTTTTTCGTCTAACGTTGTAACGTTACCAGTGTGTTCGTGAAGTCTACATGTCCTAATAACACTTAACGATAGAGGGGGGACAAATGCATGGAGGTCCCCACCACATACATTGAAGGGACCCCGTTCCTAATGTCCCCCTAAGTCTCCGCCCATGGTCCCAAAATAGGCATCCCGTCTTGATTGAGACAGCGCATTTCGCCTAAGCACATTATCCTAAATTAGTTGCATGTCTGCTTGTATACAAGCGCTGTTGTTATCCGTTGTTAAAGGTCGCATGAAATCGTCTGAAAATGGTCTGCCAGTGATTATAATGTATGGCTTAATGTGATTTATATTCTGGACGTAGGTTCAAATTATGCAATAGTAGGCCTATGTAAGGCTACTTAGATCAGAGGTAGATAGATGGAGAAGCCTCGCTGCTGCTAATGGGTCGCAAGCGCAAACTCCAAATTTCTAAAGAGCTATAGATCTAATACTCTAAGGCCAAGCGCAGGGCACCAGCTTATTCACGAGCGCTCATGGAACCATGTATTGAGAAATGGTTTTCAGGATTCCCTTAGCGTATAGCCTACGTCGTATACATTAGGCCATTGCAAAAAAAATTTTTTTTGAATTTTCTATGTGCACCCCTGCCATATTGTTACTATTACTGAAACATAATTGCCTGCAAATTTTCAGGTCTGTAGGCCATGTTTTGACCCCCGCCCACCTAAAAAGTAGTTTTACGTTCAAAACGGACATTGACAACATGGTAGCAAATTGTAAAATTTTTGCTTTACCTTTTAGAGGCTGTAACCATGGCAGCAAGGAGTGAATATATGAAAAAAGAACCACCTCAGGAAGTAGTTCCTCCAATTTCATCCACACCAAACCGCCCATTACTTAGAAAGGATGATAGAGAAGTGCCTGAAGCGTGGCTCATAGGTAGTTTAGGACATGATCAACAAATTGGAAGCACTATGTAAATTTAATGCGCTACTCTACGTTGAAAACTGGGTCTCTTCATCCATTGGGGCCGATGCAGCGTATAATGATCTCAAGCTATGGCATGACATGACTTGCAAGCATGATCCACAAGTTGCCAATGCAGCCATGAAAACCTTGGAAAGGCACTTCTGGTACTTAACAGAAGAATGTGCTGCATTCTCTCTTTTTCAAACAGGCTTTCCACTTCAGAAAGACAGCAGATTCGTATCTTCGTATCGTATCGTATCTGACCATTTGTAAAGCGCTTCTTGCAGCAAGAGCCTTTCAGAAGCGCTCCCAGTGCGTGCAACTCCGAGAGAAAAGGCAGGTCTTTAGACAAGAGAAAGATGACGAAAGACTACCAGAGAGGATGGCAGAGCGAACGGATGGGAGAAGACCATTCCATAGGGAGGGACCTATGCAGGCAAATGATCTGGATTGAGCCATGGGGGTCCTGACGCGAGGAACAAAGAGGTCAAGCCGATCTGAGGACCTAAGAGGACGCAGCGAAGTGGCCGAAATGGGGCGAAGTATGAGATCACAAAGATACGTCGGAGCAAGGCCTCGTTGAGACAGATTGCTCGAGCATTGCTCCGAATTCCTAGACCAAGACAGTTTGAAAGGAGCCATCCAACGTTTCCTATTCTGAGCCACAGTACAAAGCTATCATCCCTTATTGGGCCCAAATCCTGGTTCTTGTTTCACAGCATGGGAATTGGCGCCGACTGGCTAGGAAAACCTGTTAGTGAATGGCATAATGATCCCCATTACCAAGAAGCTGATACGTACATGTATGTCAAAGTGGTGAATGATCTGTCGGAACGGGCTGTGAAACTAATCCAAGACTTCTCAACTAGTGTTACCAATGATGAAACACAAAAACAGTTTTATTGCAAATGGTCGAATATCAACGAAAAGATATTCCCAACTTTCAAAAAGAGACATTAAACAAATTAACCTTCTCCTCCACAAAACATTAAATTCAGTAGAGTGATTTGACATGATATCATTGTGTAATGTGTATACACATCTCACTTATTGAGATTGTGGGGCGCGGTGGTGTAGGCCTATAGTGGTGGCGTCGTTGCCTTGAAGCCGGAAGGTTCGAGGTTCGAATCCACCTCAAGTCGCAGCGTAGGGACCTTGGGCATAATGGGCAAGTCCTTCACTCGCAATTGCTCAGCGCTTCGGCGTGAAGCTCCGATGCAGTGTCCGCTCTGCAGTCGGGAGCGCCTCTGAGTAGAGTGCTTGAAGGGGCGCTATAACAAGTGCACATACAACCAAACAAACACAATTACCAAACTTGTTAGTTACTAGATATGCAGTTTGTATTCTTTGTATAGTAAACTGTCTTATTTTACACACATTTTGTCATGCAGGAAAACAATGATTTATTAACTAAATCAGTTGATCGTGTTGGGCGGGGGTCAAAACACCACGAAATGACCTAAAATTTGGTGAACATTCACATTTTGCCATTAGGAACAATATAGGAGGGGTGCACCATAAAAAATTTTAAAAAAGTTTTTTCCCATACATAAATGAAATGGCCTAGTATACATAGCCTATATATATATATAATCCATGAATAATGAGTTCGAATTTATTTAGAGTCTGCTTGACTCCCATAGAATAACTTTTTATGCCTATGGTAGGCTATTAGACCTACGGATCAAGTTTAGCAGAGATATGCTTGTATGAAGACTGTGCAGCTTCCAAGGGATTAATTGTAGGTGTGAAAGATAACGTAAGCCTAGGACTACCACCAAAGGATATCCTATATCAGCGGTTCCCAACCCGTGGCCCGCGGGCCAAAAGTGGCCCGCCAGGCCTAAGAAAATGGCCCGCACCTCTCAAAGAATTAACAAAAATATATGGAAAATGACCATTTGGACAGGATTGAACGCATAATTACTTTCTATTACATATTATTCTATTTTGGCGTACATAAATAACATAAAAAGTCTATTTTGAATCAACTACAACAATTTTACATGCTTTTAGTTAGTTAAATATTAGCTTTGTGCTCCCCCCCCCTATGATGTGCTTCAACTAAGAAAAAGTGGCCCTCGTGTCCTCCAACTTAGAAAAAGTGGCCCTAAAGGCAAAAAAGGTTGGGAACCACTGTCCTATATTATAGGTCAAACATGCGAGTCGTGAAAGCGCTCGAAAATTGATGCTTGAATGCGCTCTATAGAGGGTGGAACATAGGCCTAAGGAAGTTGTGCAGAAAACAATGCCAATGCGAAAATCCTATGAAAAAGAGGATTGCGGAAAACGGAAGAGAATGGGAAATAAGTGCGAAACAGTAAAAAGCAAACAAATGAAATAAAACATCGAGAGATGCTACAGGAGACGACTGCCTGACATAAAGACTATAGTTAGATGAGACTGCACAAAGACGATGCGGATTTCAGCACAAACGAAAGTCACCAGGGAGAGTGTTTAATTGGCACAAATATTAGGTTACGTATATGTGCCTACTGCCTAGTAATCGTAATCGTAACGGAATCTCTAGATTTGTAGATTTGCCGTGCACAAAAGCGAAGTCACGAGAACCAGCTTATTTACATGTAGGCTATAGGAGCTTAATCGAAACAGAAAAGCAGAAAAATCAACGACAGAAGTGCAGGTCAAACTGGCGCATAATTGATGAGGCCCCTAGCCTACATTATTGACTCTCGATCAGTGATCTGCGCGATTTACATAGGCTACATCTAATTTTATACAAATCGTCGCCTGAGAGTCATCTTCGCGTATAGGCCTATGTCCACTTTTGTGAATTCCAAGAAAAACGAGGTAGGCTATTGGTTGACACAAACGTAACTGTTTTATGCAAAAAAAACTCTTTTATACAAAGACTTGATAGCCACCGCGTGCTTTATATGCAGTCTGCAGAATATAATATTCAGAATGACGAAACGAGAACACAATGTCATGTAGCCTATCGCCTATATACAATGCTGCTGACAGAGTGCAGTGATTATGGTGGCGATCGTGCTTTGCAAGATGATGGAGAGTGAGATGGCTGTGATGATTGTGACCGAAAGAAAGAGCAGACTGTAATATTATGCCCTCCGCATTCATCTCTGCTTTTGCCACATTCGGTCACAATAATGATAGCCATTGGGAAATGACAGGAAAAAAGATAATGGAAAGGGGAGGAAGCCGTTCCGGAGCATTGGAGGAGGAGGAAAAGAGGACGATGAGGAGGAAGAGGAGGAGGAAGAGGAGGAAAGAATGAGGAGGAAAGAATGAGGAGGAGGAGGAGAAGGAGAAGGATAAAAAGAAGAAGAAAGAGGAAGAAGAAAAGAGGAGGAGGAAGATGAAAAGGAAGAAAAGAGGAGGAGAAAGAAATAAAAGAGGAGGAGGAGAAAGAGGAAAAGACGCGCAGGAGAAGGAGGAGAGGAATGAAGAGAAGGAGGATAAGGAAGTGGAGGAAGAGGAAAAGGAGGAGAAAAAGGAAGAAAATAGCAGGAAGAAAAGGAAGAGGAAAAATAGGATGAGGAGGAGGAGAGAAGGATGGGAGGAGGAGAAATTGGTCATCGAGGCGATTCAGTATAATAACGACTGTGGAAGAGGAAGGAGGTTGTTGTATAGTGATCCCATATTACGGAGAGCTATATATTCAGCAGCCGCTGGCAGTCATTCTAATTTAGACGCACGGAAATGAGTTGGAATTCTGTCGTCCGAACAAGACGAAAGATTAAATCTGCAGTCGTCAACAGATGTCGTCACTCTCCCTTCAACTTCTATAGCTGCATGTAATATTTGAATCGTAAAGTAACCTATAGACAGCTGCATGTAATTCGAATCGTAAAGTAACCTAGACAGCTGCTTCTTCGCTGTTTCAAGAACGATTACCGTCAGCTGTTGAAGTTGGTCAAAGAAGATGTAATGCTATGTAGGCTATGAGGCTAATGTTAATCTGCAGATACCTCAGCGCAAACTCTCTGTTGGGCGTTAAGTAGGAGGTGAGTAACTTTCGACCGTCCGTCCTTCCGTCCCTCCGTCCCTCCATCCCTCCGTCCCTCTCTCACTCTAGAGCAGTTAATTCCCAGTATAAGTGGCCCAGCTACATAACCCGCACGATTTCTCATAAGCAACGGCCTCTGCAGTCGCGCATATAAACGGCATAAAACCTGTCGAGTTTTGATGGCGGGATCGACCGGAGAAGGATTCGTAGTCGAGAGTCGGTTTTATGTCCACCAGGGTTTGGCGACATTTGATTCTGGGCGTAAGTCGGAATGAATGCCAACGATTTTCCGAAGGTTCCACATCTCCTGTGGCTGAACTGCGCTGCTACGAGCTGAGCCCAACCATTACCGTAAATAAGCGAGAAATCGGAACGAATAAAAGCTGCAATTTGTATAAGCGGTTGATTTGATCGCAAAATCAAACATCGCATTAATCAAATCCTCGTCTTTGGATCCTCCATGTATGTTCGCATTTAATTCCTCTTCTGCAAGGATAATATCCATTCCTTATTCCTGCTCCTCGAATCGATCTTCCTTTTTTCCATGGAATCAGACTGGAATCGGAAGAGCAGACATCGAATCACTCAACGCTTCCAGTTTCTACCATCTATCACCGGTCTATATGCAATTGCTCAAGGCTTCCTTTTTTACCGTTTCTCTTTCATCATCATCATCATCATCGTCGTCGTCGTCGTCATCATCGTCATCATCATCATCATCGTCATCATCATCGTCGTCGTCATCGTCGTCGTCGTCGTCGTCATCGTCATCGTCATCGTCATCGTCATCGTCATCGTCATCATCATCATCATCCTCATCGTCATCGTCATCGTCATCATCATCATCATCATCATCATCATCATCATCATCATCATCATCATCATCATCATCATCATCATCATCATCGTCATCGTCATCGTCATCGTCATCATCATCATCATCATCATCATCATCATCATCATCATCCTCATCATCATCATCATCATTTGAGCAAATTTCCTTGGAAATCTACTTCTACATGTAGGCCTTTATAGAGAAAATCTGACTACTCCGACTACGATCAGTTACTTCCAAATTCTATGGTATTGGCCTAATCGCAATTTTTTTGAATAAGTGGGGAGGGTTTAATGAGATAATGGACTTACGTTGACGGTGGCAGCTTTGACCAATCTGCGTGGACTTACATCCCGACGCACTTTCGTTGTCAGTCACTGATGACACGTAATTGTCTTATTATTAGCATATACTATCAGTTTGCCTCTTAGCTTCAGAGGCTTGCTTGATCAACTATGCCTACATGTATGCTGCGAAAAGCGTCAGAGACAAAATGACCAGAGTTCAGATTAATGGAGAATTTACTCTCGTCATCTGATTATTTCGAAGTAAAACGCAACGAAGATCGACATAATTATGAAAAGCATAATCAAATTAAGATCAGCAGCAGATGGGGGAGGGTGGGGGAGAAACGTGAAATGCTGGAGGGTAAGCTGGGAGGAGCATAGGCCTGCGAGGTTCAGAAGAGGACCTTATTAACGCGCTGACTGCGATTGACCCTTACCGTATACTTTCAGCGCCATTTTGGTGCTCTATGCCATCGCCTCTGCTGCTGATGTGCGTACAGCCATCTATTTTTAACTATTATATTCCATTCCGGTTAATCCTCTAACCAGCCAGGGCCGGATTTAAGCATGGGCTACACGGGCTCCAGCCCAGGGGCCCCCACCACTTAGGGGCCCCCACCAGTTGCAGCTTTATTTTTTTGTCCCTTCAGTGCGTACCAAATAATTTTGATTAAGGAATGGATTTTAAGAGTCTTGCAACTGGATCTTAAGAAGTGACTATAGCATAGTCTTCTGATTTGACCACTATACTCGTTAATATTGTTCACCGTAGCGCTTTGAGCCTGACATATCCAGCAGCAGCTGCTGTTGACAGGTTATCTTTCTTTTAACTCAAACTGAGTTAGCCTATGCTGACATGTATAGGGCCTATAGGCAGATAGAGTGTCAGAGGTGTTCCCTCGACTGGGTCCGCATGCAGCATGCAGACAACAAACAGATCGTGCGGTGGTCAGCGTCCTGTGCTTAATGGCCCTCACTACGAATATCATGTTACGGAGTGAAAGCTAGGTCCTGCTGCAGACAAACTCCAGCGTTTGGCTGGCGCTTTTGACCTTGGGTGACCCAATCATCCCAATGTCCACATCTGTGGTAGCGCACAGCTGCTGTTTGCTGTCATTTCTGTGCTGTCAGAGTGCTTGAGACTACAGTCCTATAGGACTCTACGTTTAAGCCTATCATATGCAAGGCATAGAACGGCTCTCAGAAGCCGCAAGTTAAGTAACGAAAACGTATCTCAAAATGAGAAAGTAGGCTACCAGGTACTGCAAAGACAACTTGTATTACTTCAGACAGCAGCTCTAAGTACACCTGCTGTCATCGTGGATGACAAAAAGACTAGCATCACAGAAATTCTCTGCTCAAGGTTTGGTTTTCTTTCGAAGCTTGAATTTTGTAGGCTAGCGATGAAGAAATACTCAAGTCTACGAAAAACTATGCAGGTGTATGGCAGGATATAGGCCCTATAATAATTCATTCATTCGAGTATTGATATAGCGCCTCTTCAATGAAACTACTCAGAGGCGCTCCAATAATGGTGATGACTCGATGAAAGTTTTGGCAATGAGCTATTGTGGTTTCATTATATTGTCAAAATGTCTCAAAACGAGACAGGAAGAACAGGCCTCGGTATAAGTTAGGAGCCGTTCATGAATTAACCAATTAAGCCTTATGCTTGACAAAGGTGTTGAAAGCTCATTTCCAAATGTGGAAATTATGCTAAGAATGCAACTGGTGCTCATGGTCACAAACTGCAGTGCTGAACGCTCGCTTTCCGAGATGAAGATAATTAAAGTGTGGCTGGACGGTCATGGACGGTGTCCATGCACTCATTTTAAAATCTGCACACAGTCCTGCCACTTATTTTGCAGCACAGCCTGGAAAAAGAAGAGGCATCTACACTTTAACCGCTGCTTATCACCATTTTCACTTTCTTTCTGTGTAGGCCTATGTGCAGGGCTGAAAGTGGTTTGGAAAAGTTGCCGGATCTGACTTTTTTGGACGAGCCGACGCCTTTGACCCGAAAATTTCTTACCTTTTTAGTAATTTGTCCAAAATACACAGGCCTGCCCGGCTCACTTTCAGCCATGTCTATGTGTTTATTAGACCTATATATGCCAGTGACTTATAGGCCTACTAAAAACATACTAAGAAGCCTAACGCTTATCCTTTAACTTTGTATTTGAAAAATTATTTAATACCATGCAATTAAAATAATAGCAGTCTTTATCAGCAATAATTAGGCCTATGATCGATCTCCTCATGTTTTCTTCATAATTATGCATTATTTTTTATTAACAATAAGTCAACAATTAACAATTTAAACATTGCTTTTAGCACCTTTGTCTGTGACATTTATGATTGCATGGGGCTTGTCCCACAAAACAAAATATCTATTGCAGGAAAGGGCCCCACCGTAATGAGCGCCCATGGGCCCCCACCACCCTAAATCCGGCCCTGTAACCAGCTCCGCCCAAACCAAAACATTTCTCTTCTCTGACCGACTGCGCCCTCCATCGATCTTCATCCATAGTCAGCATGGCGATCAAGTTGTTCGCGCTCTTCGCAATGGCATATATACCTGACATCTTCGCCCATCTTTGCACGCTGCTTTGTAACGACTTTCCCTTACGCTCTATAATGATGTGTTCACAGGTTTTTTGATGATGTAGCCTGTAGGCCTACGTACAATCTGCGAAATGAATAATTATGTTCAGCAATAAATTATATGATGCAAGGGCTGCATGGGTATGCAAGATACATTGAGAGTATGCAATACAGATCAACATGCAAGATACATTGAGAGTATGCAATACAGATCAACATGCAAGATACATTGAGAGTATGCAATACAGATCAACATGTAAGATATACTGAGAGTATGCAATACAGATATATTAATTTGGATAGGATCTGCGCCAGTGTAATCGATAGTATAATGTGGATGGGTTGCAAATTATACCTCCGTCATTTCACTTCGCCTCACACCACCACTCCTCTACCACCCCCTCTACCACCCCTCTACCACCCCTCTACCAGCCTGTGTCAGACAGAAACAAAACAACAGCGACAGTTGGGAGCCATCCATTACCCACAAACGCATTGCATCTGCATTGCATGGCTTCAGATGGTGGTGATGCTATCTACTCCTCAGCCTCTGAAGCTAAATGCCTTTGTCTATGCTTCAATCGTCATAGGTCCTGACCCGCCTGCGAATCAAACCTCACCAGACCTCACCAGACCTCACCAGCACAGCTGTAACTCTACAGCCGTTTGATAATTATATCCCTCCTTATAATTATGCGCAGAAATGCCTATGCCCTCTCTGCAAAGTCTGCATGCTGTTTCCACTGCTTTGATTGACATGAGGAAGATCCTGTAACAAGTCATTGCCCTCTATACACTGACAGGATATAACATTATATGATATATCTATATAAATATATACATATATAGGCCTACATATATATATAGGCCAATGTAACGAATACCGGAAGGGCTGATTGAATGATTTACTGGTCCATCTGTGTTCTATATGTTCGTTTGTTTACCGATTCGATGCAGCCTAGGACACCAGATCAGAGACAGGAACAAAGGAATCAACACAACAAACAGGCAGCGCAAACGAAACAAAGAAACGAATATACTAGGCCTAGTCCTATGTTGGTTTAATTCTTCACAGATAATTGTTTATCTATTGGGCCAACGGAAAAAAGAGCAGTTATGATCAATTAGACTGATTTTAGAGGCGTAGGCGTATACGTGTAAGCATTGTGATAAATTGCATAAATTTTACGCAGGGCCAAAGCTATAGGCCTACTCAACTCAAGAGTCATGAACTGAGTACTCAGTGAGTAGGCCTATACTCCCTATAGCTTAAACCCTATATGTCCTCTGCAATAGGACTATGATCCTTCGGGAAAGTGATCAGCAATTGTTACATGTTTAACGACACTGCCATTAATAAGGATGATTAGTGTCGCCCTTCTCCTTTATACAGGCTTTGGACTGGCACTGGCAGAGAACAACCAGTGGCGGAGTTAGTGATCAGCAATTGCTTCAATTGAGGTCTACAGGTGGGCCAGAAAAAGACCACCATGTATATTGTGAGTTAGATCGATAGTTAATACCCTTCGTCGACACTGGACGCTGCTCGCTCTCTGCTATGTTGAATGTTCAGGTCGTTCGAGTCGTTGATTATTTATTTAAGGCACTTAGTCTATCACGTGATCGGCCGTCAGAGAAGCAAAGGCGCTTCATCATCTGTGTTTCTCTCCGACATTATTGTGATGGTGGTTGCCATTACTAAGGAAATATATGAGTCAACAATTGAAGCACTCAACAAGTCAAAACAACGACGTATATTATTAGACAGTCGATGTCGGATAAGAATATTAGAGTTAGATGATCGTCTGGGTGTCTGGGGTGCTTCTGTAGACATAATGCATGTTTGAGCATTTTCTACTCAGAGGCGCTCCCGACTACA
Source organism: Lumbricus terrestris (assembly GCA_949752735.1). Lineage (NCBI taxonomy): Eukaryota > Metazoa > Annelida > Clitellata > Crassiclitellata > Lumbricidae > Lumbricus > Lumbricus terrestris. Next base: position 37,943,394 of record OX457040.1, read on the forward strand.
GCACGGACATTGAATCGGAGTTTCACGCCGAAGCGCATCATGAGTAACTGCAGTCTGCAAGTGAAGGACATGTTCATTGTTCAGAGTCCCTACTCGGTGGCTTGTGCTGGATTCGAATCCGCTGCCTTCCGGCTCCAAGGCACCGAACATAGTCCTATACCACACCGCGCTCCTAATGAAAACAAACGTGAAATCCCGGTCACCTCGTGAAGGTTATCTTCGTGTATGCGTCAGGGTGTCTCGCTTTAACCTGTTTCGTGTTTTCTCAATGTCGCTGGTACTGTGGTACATACATAAACATATACATGCATATATAATATTATATATATAATTATTGCAAATTAATGATAGGCCTATCAATGATGCATCAGCGTTTACTTCAGTGCCCCGTGTCGGCCCATAGGCCTATTTACCCCAACCTGTGTTGATCACAATATCGTCCGTGGTTGCACCAAAAGTAATGACCGCTAAAGAAGCAGTTAATTCCGATACTCGACTGAAACAAATTTGATATTCGCGATATAGGATACCAACGTCTTTGTCTACAATTTTTTCAGAGAAATTGCTTGCACTTTGGGCAATTGAATGAATCGTTTAGAGAATAGAGATTCTTCTTTTTCTGCATGTAACGTTTCTGCACACGCAGGAAACTGCACGCGTGAATCAAACGGAATATTTTTTTGTTGAGACATATTCAGAACAACTGCGGTGGACGCTTTTGAGCATCCATGTTTCGTTGAGTGTGATTCCGATATGAATTAGTATCCTTGCGTGTTTATAGCGAAAGCAAAATAAAACAATTCTTGTGCAGAAACACTTCCCTGAAGACTAAAGGCCAGTGGAAGAAGCAGGTATATAGATTGGGGCGCAATCAACCCAGATGCTACGACACAAACACAGGAAAGACTTACGGATTGGATGAGAATGAGGTCAAATAATTATTACCGCATTCTACGTGTAGGCCTATAATTAATGTATTTTGCACAGTTCGACTATTTATAGGCAATCATTTGCTATTCATACGGTTATGCAAGAATGATCATTGTGTGATGGATGTTGGATGCAGTAATTATGTTCAAACAAACGAACTGTGTAGGCATAGAACAATAGAACATTATATACAGGCCTATGTAAATAAAGGGCATTAAATAACCTATGGATTTTTAACCGAAACAAACAATGATCTGGCATAAGCAAAGTTTGCGCTTTTTAAGCTAAAGGCAACGACCGTTTACTTTAGTCTTTAGGCTAAAAGTCTTTAGGCCTAGGCCTAGTAGTCTTGCTTACACCAGATTTATCACGTCAGATTGATGGTTAACTTCTGAAATTAGATATAATTATAGTCAGTCAGAGTGACATGTCTGTCGTCTGAAGAAGATTCTTCTAAAGTCAGAGGAGACTTTCTAAAGTCAAATGTGGGTTTCCCTGAAATTATGAGTTTTGTCATCACAGCAGTTTTTTTAAAGATTAGCCTAAATTCTTCTGCTCTTCATCGAAACGGAAGTCAGCATTTTATATCAACGTCACTTTTAGTTGAATAACTCCGTCAAATTTTTATGAAATTGGCGAAATACGTTTAAATCCTGCGTTGGTTAAGTAGGCTATAAATAGCGAATTCATATAAGATAACTTTGCTAATCATTTATACAGGAAAAATACTGTTGCCATGTCAAATAGCGGAAGGTCGGTGATGCACGTGTAACCGTCCTTTGATCTCTTGATCAGGCAATGGACGAATCCTAAGTCTCGAACACAGAGTCAAGGTTTTATCGTCTACTTCTCTGAAACTGCAGACGCTGGCATCAAATTAGATGGGCGTTGTCTTACAGCTCGCACGGTGACATGCGCGTTAGAGCAAGGGCGGATACAGAAATTTTCGAAGGGGGGGGGGGCAAAATTTTGGATCTTGGGACAGGAAAAATATTTCGTCTTGGTCACCAAAAAATCCGATGACTTTTTTAGTCATTTGTCTCTCATCCCCGGATATTGTTTTGAGCACCTGAGGGATCATAGATACCTCGGGTAAAAATAAATAAATAAGTAATAATAATAATAATAATAATAATAATAATAATCTCTTTATTCAACAATCCGGTTGACAGACCGCAACCGGATACAGTGCACAGTAAAGTATTTTAAACAATTCACAAGAACGCAGATCACAGAATACGCAAATATTAACTATACCAATTGAGCAGACACATGCATACTACATGGCGCTAATCTTCTTCTTTTCCTTCTGGCTAGGATTTATCCCTCGCTGTGGAGGGGTCAGCCACTCGGATCCTTTGACTCCATGTTGTTCTGTCTCCAGCGTCTTCCTTTCTCAGATCAAGAAATTCCATGTCCTGCTGGATCATGTCCATCCATCTCTTCTTCTGCTGCCTACGGCTGCGGCGTCCCTGTACTTCTGCACGCATGATTCTTTTGATGCTACCGCCCTCATCCGATCGCTCCACATGCCCATACCACCTCAGTCTGGACTCTCGTATTTTATCAGATATGCAGGCTACTCCAACTGCTTTTCATATGTTTTCGTTTCTTCTCTTGTCTTTCAAAGAGACTCCAAGTATCCATCTCAGCATCCTCATTTCAGTACATGGCGCTAAAAGCAGCCTACAAAGCAAATCCGCCCAACGGGGCTCGAACTCGCTACCTCTCGCACTCTATATACGCCAGCGTGTTATTCATTACTCCACCGGGTTCCCCGCCGGTCCCCGGTAACGACAAATCATCAAGAAAATCCACCAATTCACAGTAGATGCACATAAATAAAAAATCTAAACGAATGAGCAACTAGTGAGGACGTATAGATACTATATAGCCTGTCTATTTTATGGGTCATATATGCCCCTAGTCTTACTGCTTGCAAAGCCTATGGATATTGCTATATTATTTGACCTAATAAAAGCATGGCAGAGACGCGCTAGTTCTGATTCAGAGTGCGTCATTGATATCCATTATATCGTCGATAGCTGCCATTCTACCCGGTGCCGTGAAGAAATCGACCGTTGCCCCACAGTGTAATACATTTCTCCGTATAATGTCACGTGATTTGATTTGATGCTCACTACTTTATATGTACGATGAAAACGGATCATGTCGGCTCACGTAGGCTACAAGATCCGGTAACGAGACGACAAAATCCTTCAGCGGTTGCTGTTTTTTCGTCGACCGATGGGCGGCGCCACAAACCAATTTATGGATCGGCTGGATTTGTTCTCTGCGGGGGCGCTAACCACCCCACCCCAGGTTACCGTGCAGTCCCCCAGGTTCCCGTGCAGTTCCCCTCCGGTTCCCGTCGGCTGCATCTTCTGTTTGTTTGTCGGATGGTTTGGTTCAGGTGCAACGCTTTGCTCCTTCGGAAGCATTTATGGTCGGACAGACAAAAGAATCGCCAGATGATCGATGTATGGTTGCAGGGACGTCATTTCAGCTTTTTTCAGGGGGGGGCAAAAAAAAATTCGCGGGTCAAAACTCCACAAGCTTCGTAAGTTCTGTATTTAGCCAACATGTGCAAAACTGTGCCTAAATGAGATGTTTTATTCATGCTCGTATTTATTAAATCTACTTATAGGCCTTTTTGATTCAATGATGAGGTATATTTTAAATGCCTACTACTTTAAATAGACTATAAGTGCTTTGCACTTGTTATTATATACCGTGATACTATTTACCATTATATGATTATAATAATGGTATTATTTACTATGATATATGATAGTATCATATTAAAAGAGTAGGATTTATTGTTAATATTTGTACAAATTCTATTTTTATACAATTAAAATGACAGAAATGACCTTCACCCACAGAAAAATTTGAAAAATTATAATGGCCATTGTTCCAGTTTACATTATTGTATTACATAGACCGGGTTGGACCATTATAATCTACCATAATATTATTGATTATTATATAATTATTATGATATTACTTACTATAATAATAGTCTAATAGATGACATCATCTGGAAAATAATTTACTGTTAATACTTTTAAAAATAAAAAATTACCATTAAATGTCTTATCTCCATTATCCAGTGCAATCTTTCAAATTTCTAACTGTCAGATTTCAAAATGTTTTGTTCCTTGAAACACTTAGTAAAACAACATCATTATTACATATGCTTCCCAATTTTGGTAGTTTGGCAATTCTTGCTTACTTTGTATACCATGTTTAACCATTTCTACTAATTGTGTTGTCTTGAACAACAAGGGTAAGCTTATTCCAGTACAACAAAGTAAGCTTACATGTACATAATAATTATTATACTCCAGTCTGCTGCTGTTACTCATTGTAATAGTCCATTAGCAACAGAACAGAATTTCCTAACTTGATACACAAAGAAATTATTATTGCAATTATAATTACATTTTGATACTGATATATTAAACCGCTCTTTTTTATCAGCACTGAAATAATAGAGTGATTTTGTCAGAATAACATCCTACATGCTATGATTACAATGTGGAAGCTCAACAAGAATTTGCTATTATTTTAAGTGGACCTATATTTTTGAAATCTTAGACCACTCTTAGCAGCACTCAAATAGAGCAATTTTGTTCAGACCACAGCCTAAAATGGTGCCATTGCACTGTGGAAATTCAAACAAATTTCTTGCAGGCAGGGTGCACATCCCCTCCCCAGGAGGGGTCCAGATTAGACACTGCTTTAATTTGTCATTAATAACAATTCACATAGCAATATTGCATGCTGCATGCACTAAGTCTGCAATAATTATTTTTGCCTTTGGGTTAATGACTGTTATTATCTATGCCTATGGGATCATTCAAGTTGTGGTCAATGGCTTGTGATTATATCAACCTGGAAAAGATATGACTGAAGAATTTTTTAATATCCAGGATTTCATGTATAAGAAGTAACCTGCTTATAACCATTGCACTAAAAAAAACAGTCAGTTTGTATAAATTTCCAGTTCAATTGGATGTCACATAATAGGCCTACCGTGTGGAATGTGGATCGTTGTGATTGTTTACAGGATGAACTCTCATGTCCTTTGGTCCTCTTCAGTTCTCAAGAAAGCCCAATCATCAGCTCTTCTGACCGTCATTGGTAACCCACACTTATACCTCTCCCCTGCCCCTCCCCCCCCCAACTGCTGCATGCAGTCAGCCCCTTGTGATACATCTTTCTACTGTGTTCTTTCAGAACTTCCCGCTCATTGCCCTTTGCCGGCTACTTGCCCTAGAGGTCGCCTGTGTTGGAGGCTGACGAGAGGCGAATCCACTCCAGGTCCCGGTCAGACGGGGTGGGGTGCTTGTAGGCCTAGTGCTTATAAGGCTCAGAGGGAGAATCATGCCTCAGATGCCTGGCTGCTTCGTGTTGTAACTGGGTATTGGTCGGCTTGCACTACATGTGTGGCTCAGTGGCTGACAAGACCCACACATCTGGTGACCTTATACTGACCTGGGACTTTATCTAGGGGGAACAAGCTGTACAGAAGTAACCTGAGTATCAGCCTGAGCTCATTCCCTGTGCAGACAATATCACAATATACATGTGTACACATAAGTTGATACATGTATCTGTGGCTATGAACTGTGCACTGTGTGCAGCTCGAATCTGCCCACACATACAAAACCACAGAGGTCGTCGTGAAGACACAAGCCTTTTTGAACAACGTGTGGCGTTGCAAAGCAATGCAAAATATGTCATGTGTAAGAACAATCGGTCAAATTCAGGGGGGGGGGGCAAATGCCCCCCCCCTGCCCCCCCCCAAATGACGTCCCTGTATGGTTGTTGGTTGTCTACAGACTATGACAACAACAGATTATCATCAACAGCCGTTGCAACAGCTTTGTTGTAAGAGAAAAATGCGTCGTCGTCAGCAAAGGGGTAATAATTCACTCGTAATTAGCATTCTGGGCATTGCTGTTTATATCAATAGAATTCACGATCACATGGAAATTCCGATGTATAGGCATTATAATTCCGATGTATAGGCCTACATTCATCTTCGTTCTGAAGGTAGGCTATCACTGAGGACTGAGGAGGTATGTTTGCAAGTGCAGCGTGTGTATGTATGCACGATGAATAATGCATGCATGGATCAATGGATAACTATTGTATTGTATTGTATTGCATTGTATGTGACTATTTTACAAAGCGCTTCTCTCAGCAAAAGCGTTTCAGAAGCGCTCCCAATGCGATCGACACAAGAGAAAAGACAGGATTTAAATGGATGTAGGCTACCCCTGCATTATTTTGGGCACACGTGAACAGGACGATAATCAAATTAATTGCAATATCCAATGTGTATCCAATAATGGACTAGTATAAATATTTTGCCTAAATCGAGCTCATGCATGGAGACGCTGATGAAATTTTATGCCAAGCCATTACGTACAGCATGCCTAAAACTTTACTTTTCGCAACTTAATCTAGCCCATAAAACCAAAAGAACACTGAAGAAAATAATGACCGAAGACAGAAGGCCGTCCTAATTACCGTACTTCGGAAGCATACAGGCTGCAGTATGTACGGCTTAATTTGAGACGAAGGCAACCTAAGGGCCGACTAAGTGCACCAATTCGACCTCGAGTCGTGGGCATTGCCTAATTTAAACGTCTCTAGGTGGAGACTGGGGAAGTTCACTCAGGAACAGTGGCGTAGCAATAGGGCGTGCAACCTGTGCAATGCACGAAGGCCCCCGGCTGTCAGGGGCCCCCGGGTTCAGAGTCAATTTTTTACTTTAAGGACATTCAGAATCTATTCAAACCTACATCTGCATCGTCCACACCCCGTAATTTGTTGGGTTTCAGTCCGTGATTAGGCCACCTTATTACAAATATCTTTACTCTTTGCAGTCTTTGGCCGGAAGTAGTTGTGCTGACGTACATGTATATATATATAGTTGTGTCATGGTCTACGCGTCAACACATAGGCCTACGCGTTTAAAATTTATTATCTTTGTTGTAAAATGTGAAATTTATAAAAGATAACTGCATAGCCTAGTTACATGGAAATTATATATTTTTAACTCTCGTACGTCACTCTTTCTGTCCCCCAAGTTATGCCTAAGTCTTATTTAAGTGGCGCTGCTAAGCGACAAGCACGAGAAGAACGGGTAAAGAAGTACGCCAAAATGCAAACAAATCCGCATTTATGATGCCTGCCGTAAACTTGATTGAGTCATTTCACATTTGCCAAATTCGTCATATTTCCCGCTCTTTTAATCAACAAACCCAACAGCTTACAGTTTACAATTTAAGTAGAGCCTATGGGTGATTGATGACTGCTACTTCAGGAGATGAATTTTTGTGATTACTTTTGTATGGTATTCTAATTCAAATTTTGTCTGCTGATATGGAGAAGAATATGTTTCATTAGAAAAATTTGCGAAAATAATTTTTTTAAATGTGGCTAGTTTATTTTCATTTAACTTTGGTGTTAAGTATGCAAATTTCGTAAAGGCACCAGGCGTTTTGCACAGCTTTGTTGTTTGAAATCGAATGGAATTTCAAGCATTTAAGGGCCCACCGCCTATAAGCTCTGCACAGGGGCCCCCGAAGACCTTGCTACGCCACTGCTCAGGAATGAATCCCCCACCCAGATAAAATCGCGATGTGTTGCTATAGCCTAAATGTAAATACGTACCATTCCCCAGAAAAAGTGAATGCGTCAGAATCTCCCCTCACCCTCCGAAAAACTGAGCGACCTTGTGAAAATGATGCATATGTTGTCGTCCGTTATTTTAGCAGCAAAAATGGTATAGGTCTATTTTTTGAGATTTTGACTGAAATACTAAAAAAAAGTGTCCGCAGGAAATTTGACCAATGAAGGTGTTGTCGGTGGCTCAGCCGTCCGCCCATAATGTCCGGACAAATCGGAATTTTCTCGCCCACCCCCCAGGAACCCGAATTTACCCCTCCCTCAAGCAGAGGGACTAGATTAAACACTGAGTCGTGGGTATAAAAATTGACACATATGAAACTGGTAAGAGCAAGGGTAATACGCAAGCAAAATCGCTGGTAGCCAAGAGAAGTAGGCCTGTAGGCCTACTGTAGTTAAGAATTGCTTTCATTAATATTAGTATCATAATAAATAGTTATTCAGCACTGCTTAATTTAGCGAAGAAAGTTCCCCAGAAATGAAATTTCCCCAGAAATTTTTGACAAAGTGAGAACAGTTTTTAGTTGCTGTTTATATTATTGTAGCCTACTATACATAAACTGCTATGATGTACCATGATTTTATTTACTACTATATGATTCTACTGCTATTATATTTACTATTACAATATAACAATCATGATACTTTCATAATATCATGATGTCATAATGTGCATAACAATGTTAATTAATATTTGTAGAAATACTAGACCTACTTTTTACAAGTAGCCTATATGCTTTCTCTACAGCTAGTTTCTCTCCAGTGTTTTCTTTCAAATACGAGCTGACCATAGGACCACAGGACCATAGGACCACAGGACCACAGGACCATCCTCTCTTCACATCAGATTTACTGCGTACACGAAAGGCACAATGAGCATAACTTAGCGATTCTGAGTACGTCACGCACGCAAGCTTATAAATAATCTTGTCACGTAGAATCCAGAAAAGTATTAGACGACTATAGCCATTATTTAGTTACATTTGTATTTATACGCATTATCTATTGCTATTGCTATGTTTGCGTGGAGCGCGACAGTGCATTGGTTACGGTGCTGAGTCGTCGATGGGGGTGAAATCCACACCCGGACAAAAATTTGGTTAGAGACGCCTACCCTACACCTGCACCCTCATGTTGTACTGCACGCGTATATGTATACACGAGAACTGGTCCATAACTAAATGTCGGTTCTTGCTGGCCTCGACTTCAGAGTCAGTTAATGATGTTCCAGAAGTGAATCTCACTTCAAACTGGATGAGAAATGAGTCAAATCAAACTGACTCAGATGCAGGATTTATATTTAGCTGCCGACCACATGTACTGACTCTGGCGACTCACTGATTAGTGTGCGCCACAAAAGGCGCTACAGAATCACAGATGCGCTACAATACAATACAATACAATACAATACAATACAATACAATACCAGGATGATGTTGGATAGCTGTAATGGTCCGAAGTTTTGAAGATTTCGCTATACAAACAAGGGCGTTGTCAGCTCTCCCGACTATTGGTGTTCCGAATCTACTGAAGTTTCTCTTGCACGCATGATTTACCCAATAAATCAGTAATTATTGGTTACAGCGTTCGTCTTTGATGCGAGCAGGGTTTAATGGCTTACGCACCATAACATCGCATCAGAAGATTGTTATGAGTGTGTTTGAATGCTGCACAGGATTTATCTATCGCCCATTACTGCAGAATCTACACACACCAACTTTTAACCAAAATCCTTATATAGATGTTTGGTTTCCGCCTTTGAAACACGCTTGCAAAACACTTTCCAGTTCGAAGAGACGGTTCGCAGGTGTACTATGGTCAGTCTGAGGAAGAATACAACGTCAACAATTATTATTATGCTATAGGCTAAAGTGAATTAGTTCTTCTGCTTCTTAAAGCCGCACATAGAGACATAATTGCATCTACACGTTTTTCTATATGCTACATAAACAAACTTAGTTGGACATCACCGCACAGCAGTGGCGTAACTACGGGGGAGCAAGGGGGGCAGCCGCCCCCCCAAATGAGAGGGCTGCCCCCAGCCGCCCCCCCCCCAATCCCTGCGTTTGTTTTACTTTTTACTTTTACGAGTGATAAAGAATTAAAGAATGTTATATAATTTCTGACTTATTTTATTTTTTATACAACTTCCTGTACAACTTCTTATAGGGTGGGTGATGGGAAAGTGGGACAGGCCACTATAGTGCACTGTGGGACAGACAAACTAGTGAGGCTTGCATGCGTATTATGTCCAATACTGTAATACATCCAAAATCTAAAAATACATAGTCTATGGCAATATACCGATGCCGATGCACGCTTTAATTGCCAACGGTAGCCACCCCATCATTTTAAGCTGCCACCCCACTGCCCCCCCATGAAAAAATACCTGGCTACGCCACTGCCGCACAGCTGCATTTCCTCAATTGCAAGCACAATTACATTCTGCCGATCACGAGTCCGTCCATCCGTTCAACGTGCTATAGCATATACATAGGCTATATAGCCTACGTGTGCATCTATAGCCTATAGGGTCTTTACATAGACGCGTTTGTATACAGTTGACTAGTCTAGACATGCATCTTTTGGCTCAGACATTCCCACATATTACATTCTTTCATACGGTCCGCGATCTTGGAGTGACACTTGACCAAGAACTCAGTTTCTCACAACATGTTAACCTAGTAACGCGAAGCTGCTATTACCAGCTCCGCCAGTTGCGTGTTGTCATGCGGTCCCTATCTCATGATGCCGCTGTGGTCCTTGTCCACGCCTTCGTAACTAGCAGAATTGATCATTGCTGTTCAATCCTTGCTGGTTACCCATCTAGTTTAATAGGGCGTCTTGACCGGGTCATGCGCTCTGCTGCTCGGCTTATTGGTCATATCCCAAAATTTGCCCCAATTTCTGCCTACATGCGTGATGTTCTGCACTGGCTTCATGGGCGGAGACCTAGGGGGGACAGGAGGGACGGTCCCCCCAAAGAAAGTGTTGGGGGGACGGCCCATGCATTTGTCCCCCCCCCCCAATGTTTGAGCGCCAAGACTTTTTTGGGTGGCGAAAAAAATTCGTCAAATTTTTGGCCCAGACGACTAAAAAAAAAAGGTCATCAACTTTTTGGCGGCGAAAAAAAAAATTTTCCCGAGATTTCGCCGGTCGTCAGAAATTTTTCAGAAAATCTCGCGTCTTTCCGTCCCCCCCAATTCTCGGCCCAGGTCTCCGCCTATGACTGGCTTCCAGTCCCGCAGCGCATCTCATAGAGGATAGCAGCACTTGTCTGGCGGTCCTTAATTGGTAGTGCGCCTTCCTACTTATCTGATCTCTGTCGCCCTGTCTCTGTCGTAGCCTCCCGTAGAATTTTACGCTCTTCGACCAATGGAGAGCTGCTGGTCTCTCGAGCCCGCTCTGCTACCAGACAGCATCGAGCCTTTTCGGTTGTTGGCCCGTCCACATGGAATGGGCTCCCGCTTGCACTACGCTTACTACCTCGGAATAATTTGCCTGCTTTCTACAAGTTGCTCAAGACCTATCTTTTTAGCTGTGACTTGACTGGGAGCGCCTCTGAGTAGGCTTCTTGAAGGGGCGCTATATAAGTTTTCGGAATGAATGAATGAAAATATATACGTTGATGCATGTGTTTACATGCTTACATGCATGCATGCATGCGTAATTGCGTTTTGCGGACGCTTACCTACATACATACATACATGCATCTACGCATATGTACATACATACGTGTACACTGTACACGCATGGTAGGTCTATACATGTGCAAGCATCCATGCAGATATACAATTATACATACATCTGCGTTATGCCTATATAAGCTTATACCCATAAATACACATATACCAGAGGCAAGGTTAGTGGCGTCTAATCCTTCCATCAGCATTTGAAGAGCAACCCCCCACTTTGGCCGACTTGTACTACTATTGGAAATGAACAACACCTCAGCTTATGTCCAAAACGTAGGCTACTTTAACCCCCCAACCCCACTTTTGTAGTTTGATGGAGATGGCTCTCCCAACCCTCACTATTGGGTATACGTCCCGCGCCTCAGATTCACACTTTGGTGTGACCTTGCGCGCGTAATAAATTTATGTAATAATAATAATAATAATACGTCACTGGTCGAGGATCGTTTTCCTATTCCAGATCGGAGAAGGTGCCTTGGGAAGTTGGGATAGACGCCATTGAATAGCTCAAATATTTTCCTGCATGTCCCATTTGTGGAATCCGAAAACACAATTATACGTACATGTACAATCGTACAACAAGGACCTACCGTAGCGGTATAGGGCGGTATAACGGTATAATATCCGAATTGCTGTAGAATTGTTTTCGCTGTTCTTATCGTCTGCCTGTGCAATAGTATGCATAGTCTTCGCTTGCTGGTCGTCTTTTCTCTCCTCCATCAATCTATAATATGATATAGATCGTAATATTCACTCTAATTATTGTAGCAGACTATATACA
>OX457040.1:37960504-38020504 GCA_949752735.1 Lumbricus terrestris
GCTGAAAAGATTTGAGAGCAGTGTGAGAATTGTTGAAAAATAACTGGTGGATTATGCTATGATCCATGTGGAGTTGGGTTGTGAAAAGGTGAAAAGACTTAACTATGTGACCCTAAGAAAGACTAGCGAGGGTTGAACGACCTCAAACTTCCGGAAAATTCTCACCCTGGTTGAGGGAGATGTCAGTTTACTACCGTTACTACATCCAGCATATGACTAGAATACGCGAGCATGCCTGTGACAAGTATGAAGTTTCTGCGGCGCACCATTTGATTGCACTACAAGAACGTGACAGATAGGCGAATATGATCACTCCTATCCTAAACTGTAGCATAGGCCCGCCTTTGACCTTTGCATAGGAAAGTTTGTGAACGAAAATCAGATGCGCGTATGATTCGTTTACTGTTCTCAGCTTAAAACTGAATTAGACCTATTATATTATTTATTGTCGCTCACACGCATTAGCGTAATTGCGCAATCAAATTTTGACCGTCATGACTCAAGACGAAAAACAAGTTCAAGGAAATTCAGTAGGCCTATAGACCTGCCTGCCTATCTGCCTGCACGGCAGTTAACAGACGTCAGTAAAGTAGCGAATTAGCCTAATGCAAGCACGTTCGCAAAAACTACATCTGTCACAACATAATGTGAAATACTAATTAGGTTAGATTATAGGCTGATAATTATTCAACAGTCTCTGTGGGCCCCTAAAGGTCGTGGGCCCGTGTGCTTTGCACACATTGCACACATGGTAAGTAGGGGAGATAGGCAGGAATGACGATCACTTCTAGGAACGGCGACTTCTAGGAAAGGCGCTTCTAGGCTTCTAGGCCACGCCTACCTAGGCTATAGGCTTCTAGGCTTCTAGCCCACGCCTGCCTAGGCTTCTAGGCTATCCCTACCTAGGCTAATGGAGCTTCTAGGCTAGACCTAATTAGCATACAGGCTACCAGCGCACTTCCAGGAACGCCCTACCTAGGCTAATAGCGCTTCTAGGCTAGCCCTAGCAGGCTTCCAGGAATTCTAGGCTAGACCTAATTAGCATACAAGCTACCGACGCACTTCCAGGAACCCCTACCTAGGCTACCAGCGCTTCTAGGCTATACCTAATTAGCAAACGAGCGATCAGGTATTCTAGGATATACCTAATTAGCATACGAGCGACCAGGGCCTCTAGGGACCGGGCTATAGGATACTAGTGCGCTTATACTAGGGCTTCCCTGCTCGGCTGGCAGCGCTTCCAGGAACTCAAATCGCCAATTTAATACGCTAATTATTATGCGCACGCGGCCATACCGCGAATTTCGACGATATACCAGGAAACTATCCCCCAAGCGGCGCGAGAATTCTATAGAGCACCCAGGAAGCTGCAACCAATCAGAAAGCGAGAATCGCAATAGCCCAGGAACGGGCGGCCAGGCAGCGAGCGAGAATTCCTAAGAGCGACCAATGAGGGAGCGGGAATTCTATACTGTGCCCAACCAGCGTGCGAGATCCACAATAGCCCAGGAGCTACGTCCAATCAGAATGTGAGAATCTTACTAGTAGGAAATTTCTAAGTGTGAAAGAACAAACACAAGATTTTTCATAGCAATTCTTTATTACACAAGATTATGCAACATTTATATTAAAGCGATTGCGCAATATCTTGCACGATGATGCAATGTCTTCAAATATTTACAATGTTCGACGAGCATACGAGCGTTATTTACAGCGTTCGAAGATTTTTTTTTCCGCAGAATCCATTATTTACAATCTTCGACGACTTTTCATATTTAAAATAACTACAGAGTTCGATGATTTTTTTTTTCATAGCAGAGTCAAATATTTACAAAGTTCGACTATTTACAACAAATTCTCTATTCAATATTTACAGTCGATATCTTTACATGGCCGTACGCCAACGAGTCCGACGAGTTTAATAAGAAACGCTTGTCATCATAAGGGGAGAGAGCGGCCTTTCGCAGCTCAACAGTGTGTAGGTCATGTTTTCGGCTCTGAATCACATGGAATTTGGAGCTAGTAGGCTTCTCTTCAAAAATACAGGCTCGGTATTCTTCATGCCTGATGCATTTCTTGACAAAGCCCCTTTTTATCCCCTTTGCAGTCTTCTTTTCCTTCTCCCCGGCCAACAGCAAACTATACATTTTCGACCGGAGCCCACAAAATTCTATCACCGCATCCCCATTGCATTCGTCTTTAAATTTCCCAATGACCTTTGCGTTGGATCGGCTATGTAGAAAGTGCCCACAGGGGTAGTCTGAGGTGTCGTATTCATCTAAATTGCATTGCATGTCTGTGTATATGTCGTGTGTGAAAATATGGTAGCAGAGGCTGTCTGTATCTGTAAAAAGGAGTTTGCAGGCAGATCCATAAATGGGAATTATATGCTGATAGTGGAACTCGTACATTTTTAATTTTGAAATGTCCAAGATGCACATACCAGCATATAGGGGCTTGTTTAGATAAACGTTAGAATTTGTTAATTTTATGACGGTCAAATCTTCATTTATTATATTGTACGACTCGAAATTTGGACGGGCCACGAAGCGTTTGGCCCGTTTCGCGCTAGTTACAAGTTTCACCGCCAGATGTTTCCTGTTGTTTTGCATTGTTTTGCCGTAAATTGAGTTGTTCATTAATTTGAAGAGGTCTTTTTCAAAGGAAGATTTGGCAACCTGCCGTTTGGAAGTGTTGAAGTCGATATATGGCTTCAGCCATCGACTTTGGCGAAACTCGAGGATTTTATGAATTTTGGCCAATTTCATACCCATTTTCAGGTAGAACTGTAAATTTCTGTAATGAACGACGTACCGGGTCTTTGCCATGAGATTGGGCACCAACTTTGTGACACCGGTACCGATTTTAGCCGAAATTTTCTGAGAAACAGATTTTGCGTACGGGGATATCATGTCCGGTCGTATGTGCAATGTCTCTGGAGCAAGGGGATAGTCGTTGTGGTCGTCGTGGAGATGGGAAGGATAGTCCAAGTCCACGTCCAAAATATACCCCAAGTCGTCATCTGTCAATTTACTGTCCAAGTCAAAGTCGGAAATCTCGTCTTCGGTCAAAAATCGGAATTTACCCGTCGGGAGCGGTTCGGACATGGCATAGCCGTAGAGATTGTTACAGTCCAAGTACATGATGTAGCTGTTTGGACTGCTCGGGTCGTATCCTTGGGCGAGATACGGATTATTCGCCTTTGCATATCGGTTAGATATCATGGAGACGCCGCCTCTCATGCCCCGCTCCACAAACAGGTAAATGTCCGGGTCGGTGATCAGGTCTAAATTTACATTTGTCATGCGCAAGCACGCGTCGAAGCTAAGTCCGGGGCTGCTGTAGTAATGTAGCGGGTCCAGTTTGTAAAAGTCCAAGGACATACCACGAAAAGATTCAAAGACATCGGCCAGTAAAATGACGTCTGTCTTCAAATACAGATCGTGGTAGTCCTGCATAGTCGTCATGTCGAACGTCTGCCAAATTTTCTGGGCATAGTCGTAATCGTCCTGGGAAATGTCCTCGTCCGTCAATTTGCTGTAGAAGCAGCCTTTGGGAGGCAGAGTCCTTTCGGTCATTCTGCAGGCTGAAGTCATGTATTCGTAGGGAAATACGCCCTTACGCAAAAGCAATTTGTACTCGGTCGGAAAAAGACGGCGCAAATGTTTGAATTTGGAGTCATCCTCTTTAGATAAATTTTTAACCAACACGTCCAAACCGCAGTTTAGAAATTGGAGGGAGTCCAAAAATCTGATGTTGTTAATTTCGAAGGAGAGATATTTCTCCATGTTGGTTGCTATCACATTTATTTCCTGCTCCGCAAACTCCTTTGTCATATTTTTTAGGATAAGGTGAGAGTCGTAGCCTTTCAGATTATGGAAGATGACAGGAAGAAGATAGTTTGCAGATTTGCCTTTCTTAGATTTGGTAGGCTTTCGAAATTTCAGTTTGAGATTGCAAGGAGAGCAGAGTGCAGAAACAAAGTTACCAGTCATGTGACAGTGGTGTCGAACTTTGTTGGCGCCAGAAAGAGCGATAGAGCAAGAAGGACAAGATTTGCAAGAGTCAAAAGCTATCCGCTGCTGCTGGGTAAGAGGAATCATGGGTGTGTTTGTAGCCAAAATTTTATTTATCCGCGCTTGCTCGGATTTTATATGTTCGAAGAAATGCTGCATCACATCAGTGCCCGAGTACGTGTGTGGAAGAGCGTCGTTCAAGTGCGGAAACGAAGAAACTGTGAGACAGCAGAACCCGCTGGGAGTGTGTGTATCGAGAAATTTTGTTGAATTGGTTGCAGAAGCAGTGTCGGTTGGAGTCAAGTAGCTCTCGAAATCACTGTATATCACGTAAGGCACGGGCATTTCGTGCTGAGTGTTTGTGAATGCCAGATTAGAATTTTCGGGAGTGGGATATCGCACGGACTGCAAGCCGTGCTTGCCGCATTCCTCCATATGCGCATGCTTCCCAGCAGCAGTGGTAAAGCAGTACAAGCAGTAAGGACAAGGAAAAGATCTGTATGTATGTGAATTTCTAGAGTTTAAGAGCGCGGAAAGATTGCGGATTGTAATATAATGCCGCTTAGCGCCATCATCAAGCATCAGCAGGTTGACAATATGTTTTCTACCCCTGTGAGCACTTGCGTATAGGGGCATAAAGGTCTTGTCATCGGGGTTTGAATACATTACATTGATCGAATATTCTGGATTCAGACTCTCGAAGAGAGGAATTTGCTCGATAGTCATAGGGAATTTCAGCCCTTTAATTACGAGTTCGTCCAGATACCGCCGGTAGATACTAATTCGCCGTGCATTATCTTTTTGGAAATGACTGGCAGCCAGCGTTGCATATAGAAAACAGAATTCGTCATCATTGCGAAGATTCAGTGTGGCGCATTTGTTGGCGATATATTGCGGTGTGGGGATGTAAGTGCCAGCTCCTATCGGATCAAATACAGCATTGCACAGCTTAAACTCTGCCACCCCATTCACTAACCACCCGGAACTCTGGCTGGTGAAAACGTCCACAAGTTCATCGATGCGATGTACTGCATCTTGTATCTGGTCGGCGATCTGCGAAGGATGTGTAAGTGCTGACGGTACGGATTTGAAGTATCCGATCGTCTGGGCTTCTCCGTCTGGTGTGGGTCGCTTGAAATCTACGTCCACCGCCACGTACCATTTCACCGGCCTAAAGAAATATATTGAGAAATTGGCTAAGTCCGAATGCAGTAGTGAAAAATTTCTACGTCCAATCGAAAAATTTCTAAGTCCAGCTTTTCAGAGAATCAAATAATTTCTAAGTTCAGCGAAATAATTTCTAAGTAGAAATTATAGAAGCGAAAAACTCCAGTTTTTCAGAGAATCAAAAAAAAATCTAAGTCCAGCATTTTAGAGCGAAAAATTTCTATATTACAGAATAAAATTTCCAAGGCCAAATTACAGAAGAAAAATTTGTGTGTAGTGTGCTCTTACCCTTCATCTCTGAACGTATCCTCCAGAGCGGTGGTCATGCGCGACGCTTCTGCCAGAAGCATGCCATGCACATCGGTTGTATCGGACACAGGAAACGACATATCGATGAAGGCATTCTGCGTCGCCGTGCGGATGCCCGGGTTGGCCGCTTTCTTCACGCACGTAACACACATCTCCTGGCCGAATCGGAAGAAGCGCGGCGGTCTACGGCACTTGCACTGCGAGCACTCTTTCCGCAGCAGGCAGATTTCACAGAGCCCGCTCGTCAGGTTCTGTTTGTACGCACGACAAGAGCCGCAACGACCTAAAGACATGCAGAAATTTTTAAGTTCTCGGCTGATAATAATGTAAAATCATACAAGCAAAGAGCGAAATACTGGGTGTGTGTGTAATATGCAAGAATGTTAAAGTTCGTAATGGAACTTACTCGAAGTGCTGGGCTCTGCTGCCGCCGCCGCGCCGCTGCCGCGGCCGGGGTTGGTCGCCGCCGCCGCGCCGCTGCCGCCGGGGTTGGTCGCCGCCGGGTCTCTGGGCGCCGCGGCCGTCTCAGCGTCGCTGCTGCCGGGATTGCTCGGCACCGCCACCGCCGCCGCTGCCGCCGCCGCCGCCGGGGTCCCTTCTCGTGGCGTCCTCGCGCTCAAGTCCAAGGCTGCCGAGGTGTCGCTTTCGATAGCAGGCCCCGCCGGCGCTCTCCTCGCGCTCAAGTCCAATGCGCCCAGGTTGTCGTTTTCATTCAGATCTGCAACATACAGAAATTTCTTTCGTTGAAATACTAAAGGCCATACGAATATTCCTCTACAAAAATGCTGTGATTGTATTTGAAATCGTTCAATGATGTTCAAATATATAAAATAATATGATTGTATTTGAAATTGTTCAATGATGTGTCCATAAATTGTGAAAGATGGACTTACTGGCTCGCTTTGATGCTCGATCGGTGTCCGGCTCTGCCTTTCGCTTGAGTTCTACAACACAAATTATTCGTTGTATTACAATTCATTTTAAAATATCATATATTTTTCAGAATTTTTACATAATATATTTTATTCAATATAATTTTAGATGCTTAAAAATTAACAATATTAAAAATAAACTTACCCATTTCTCGAATCTTCTCCTTCAGTTGAGCTTCAATCTTGACCAACTCGGCGATTTTCGCCCGTAGATTGCTCACTAAAGAGAAAAATATCAAAATTGCGTTAGAGTTGAGAAGTTGTGCACGAGCTCTAATTCTGCTAAGTAATCAAATATTAAGAAAATATCCTACCAGTTTCCATGCTTCTTGTTGTAAACACACTTAATTCGGAAAATTTTTTTTATGTGGGTTCACAGACTCATATATCTACTACTTAATTCTTGTATGCACCGTCTTACGCTACTTTCGAAAAACTTTTCAATTATCAAATGTAAAAGTAATAAGTCAAGAACTGCTGAGCTCTGAAGAGGTTGTGTGTCGCACCTCGTCTGGCTGGAGAGTTTATAGTTCAGGGCCTACTTTCTTGATGTACCCCTACGCGAAATAATTCCCAGTGCGCATGCGCGCGGAGGGGTATTGATATGGCAGTGATGCGGTCGTCGTGTGTGCGAGGAACTACTTTCTTCCTACGCGAATTAGTTCTAAGGCCTACACGAAATAGCTCTTAGTACGCATGCGCAGAGAGGATATGCTGGGGCTGTGATACGTTCGAGTGGATGTGTGTGTGTGTGCGTGTGTGTGTGTGTGTGTGTGTGCGGATGTGTGTGTGTGGATGTGTGTGTATACCACACAAGAATGTTAAAGATTGCTTACTGGAATCGTCGGTCTGTGCTGATGCTGCTCCTGCATGAATCACTGCCGCTGGATCTGTGTCGCGCTCTGATGCCGATGAGGGCCCTGCTTGCAATTCTCCATTGTTCAAATCTACAAGAGATAATAGTATATGCCATAAAGTGAGGATCTTTGCATGTTGTATGTTCGTGAGGCCTTTAGCAGAGAAAAAAGGATAATACTATTATTATTATTATTATTATTTTCTATGCATCTCAAAATAGCCTACATTTTCCTATCAATTTCGTTCAACCATTGGAAAATGAAATACTCGGTAGGTGGCGTCTATGTGCTGCATGCGTTAATAGTTTTCAGACCTATGCAGAGAAAGTCTTGTCCTTATAAAATAATTATTAAGTTCTAGCTGTATATATTGGGAAGTTATTCCAAAGATCTGCGCATAGACAATTGTACTAAAATAACTCACTCGACATGTCTGTTGTAAACGTTCGGCTCTGAAGGAGATGTAGAAGATCGATGTGTTGATCTCGTTCTCGTCTGTTGATCGTAGATGCTGTCAGCGATTGAAGATTGTAAACGGATGACTCTCGGAAAATCGTCTCTGAGCATCCGTTGGGTCGGAAGGGGATTTTATAGGGGGCGCTGCCTATAGATTTCGCAACATAGCCCTGAGTGGTGCAATAAGTTTACTTGCTTGTATGCCTGGGCGTCTGCGTGTGACAAGTTGTGGTGCAATAAGTTTGCTTGCTTGACTGTCTGAGCGTCTGCGTGTGTCAAGGTATGGTGCAAGAGCCGTAAAAACCCGTGATTCATGTGCTTTAAGCTTGTGTATGTTGTCCACAGAATTCCCTACGATGGATGGATTATACTTAGTCATCTGTGTTGGCCTGCCATGTCAAGGCGTGTGGTTGGGCGCCTGAGTACTGCTGCTTGCCTGTGTGCGTCTGTGCGGTCATTACTCAACCATTACAGATTCGTGTTGCAATGCCGGTTTTTCCATGTATATCCAGTCTCATGGCTTTTACGCGCACTATAGGATGACTAATAGTCTGCTGCTGCTGCTGTATGTACGCTCGCCAGCTGTATGATGAGATCAGCGTCTGAGTCAGCAAAAAGCCCGGCATCTGCGCGGTGATTAACAGCAGGCTGATGTAAGTGCGTTCGCCAGGCATATCATAATATCAACATATGAATCATCAAGCTCTGCGGTGCATACTGTGAATCATCGAGCATAGTTGGTCAAAGACAGACAATTTCGGGTAAGAGTGTGGATTCGCATAGATCTGCTTTGTATATGCATTGGGGCAGAATGATTCAAATTCGGGTAAGAGTGTGGATTCCCAGCATGAAAGCGTTTATAATTAGGTGTCGCGCAGGTCTCATTCTTGCTGATCCGTAGCTCTCTGAGTCGGCCTCTGCAGATATTAAGAAGCAAGAGCTGGTTGTGTGTTAATGGAGTTGAAGGGCGGTTGGTTCGAATTCTCGCACCGCTTGGGGGATAGTTTCCTGGTATATCGTCGAAATTCGCGGTATGGCCGCGTGCGCATAATAATTAGCGTATTAAATTGGCGATTTGAGTTCCTGGAAGCGCTGCCAGCCGAGCAGGGAAGCCCTAGTATAAGCGAGCTATTAGCCCTAGAAGCGCACTAGTATCCTATAGCCCGGTCCCTAGAGGCCCTGGTCGCTCGTATGCTAATTAGGTATATCCTAGAATACCTGATCGCTCGTATGCTAATTAGGTATAGCCTAGAATTCCTGGTCGCTCGTATGCTAATTAGGTATAGCCTAGAAGCGCTATTAGCCTAGGTAGGGCGTTCCTGGAAGTGCGCTGGTAGCCTGTATGCTAATTAGGTCTAGCCTAGAAGCTCTATTAGCCTAGGTAGGGATAGCCTAGAAGCCTAGGCAGGCGTGGGCTAGAAGCCTAGAAGCCTATAGCCTAGGTAGGCGTGGCCTAGAAGCCTAGAAGCGCCTTTCCTAGAAGTCGCCGTTCCTAGAAGTGATCGTCATTCCTGCCTATCTCCCCTACTATGGTAGCTACGCCACTGTGATCATCAATAACTCAGGACCTGTTGTATTGCGAACATGTGTCCTTTACAATATTGATATTTGCTGGTACCTGTTTTTCGCAGGCCTACCAAAGAATTAAGTAGCCTATAGTTAAGAAAAGAAAAGCGACACGATGAAAGTTTCTATAAGTACTTTGTATACAGTACAATAATTTTAGATAACGTTATCTGCATGCAATTAGGAAAATCAGCACACTCGGAATCCGGGAGCAGTGCAAGCAGGGATGAGATCTATAAGAAAACAGAACGAGGATTTAAAGTGTTAAAGTGGTAAACCTGACTCCACCTCTCCTTCCTCCTACTTCTCATCCCCTCCTCCTCCACCTCCTCCTCCTCCTCCTCCTCCTCCTCCTCCTCCTCCTTCACCTCCTCCTCTCTTATCCTGCCTCTCCTTTTCTCCGTGATTGCCACGTTTCTGGAGGAGAATGAGGAAAGACGCCAGTCTGGCCGCTCTGGCGCCGGTGTTGTCGATGACAATATATCTAATTCATAGCTTAAGCTCTTCCAGTTGCATTGCCACTCGCTGTCTCCATACAAATGCCGGTACATAGTCCTTTATCTAAGTGCAGATCGAGTTGCAGCTGTACGTGTTTGTTTATTAGGCTGCATAACAACGAAGGAGTAGCAATGATATCCACTATTTGTCACAATCCAATTTAGCCTATAACCTTGACTCTAATACCTATTCGTTTGGATTTTTCATCACCGTTCTGAACATGGGCGAGCCTGTGGCAGGCGACCAGACCCTGCCAGCATGCGCACATGGACCCGTGTAAGACCCCTATAATTTCCATTTGAGGCACTGGCCTATATATAGCCAACAAGGCTCCAATCTAATTCCCACAAAAATGCGAGCAGAGGAATATATCTATCATCAGAGTAAGTAATGTTTGTTTCTCGTTCAACTGCACAAATGACTCGCCACAAATGGTAGAATTTATACCAAATAGATATTGATAACGCGATTAAACTCTTAAAAGAGAACAAAACGAGTTAAGCGAATAGGCTTTGTAATGAACATACACAAAGCTATTTAATCAATGGCATTCATAGGCTATATGTACAGAAAATCACCGACTAGAATTTACTAGAAATAGAACTACACAAACACCGCAGTTATATACTCATTATAATTCGCCTGATAGGCTACTGTAATACACAATACAGAATACACCGAATACACTATATACACTACGGTCCTCATGCTAATAAACATTCTTGCGTCACACCGTATGAGAGCGTCTACAGGTTATAGGCCTACAAATTATTTTAGGCCTATGCCACGCTAAAACAGCCCTTCATTAGATCGCGTCACAGTTTCTTCACGCATCGGAGAAAGTTTAAGCTTTACATATCTTTACAATAAGTTTTCGATGGTAACGGTATACGTAGGCTATCTCTAGGATGGCGTGAGGTTATAGAGAAATCTGCAGTATAGGTCCTATAGTCTATCAATATTTCGTAGCACGCACAATAACACGATTGCTCGCCTGATAGATCGACGGATCACAACTGAATATAGCTTCGTTCATTACGTATTCAGTCCGAAGGCTTTCAAGCTCCATGGATATTCCGGCGCTTGCTTATGTAGGCTGAGTACTTTTAAGATCATAGATTCGATTTGCAGCGGCAAGCCAGAGGTTTGGAGTAGGCCTATGGACTTCCGCTTTGGCTGCTCCGATGCTGGGCTATTATAGGTAGGCTATAAACCCATTCCAACATGGGTTGAGTGTGCAGCCTCATGATTTAAATCGCCTTAACTATCGGATGGAATGTAATAGCGGTAAGTACCAGTAACCGTGCGCTGAGGCTGTTTTAGCTGTAGGATGAAAGTATTTGGACTACAAAATTTCTGCCAATGTCTTTAGTGGCATTTGACTCTATCGGACTATTTCTTCACTTTGCCCGACAAACGGTGAGCTTAAACGTGATCTTTGAGGCAATCTTAGCCTATCTCTCCGACGACCTTCTATACCGCGTCGGTCTATTGATGTTTATTCACTGTGTATCCATCCATTCTACAATCTACACCGGCAACTGAACTATGGACGCTTTGCCGTTTTGCGTAGTGATTCTCTCTTCCAAGGTTATCCCCAGCATAATACATATGTGCCATCTTTATTGTAACAGTAAACAACAGCAATGAAAAATGTGCAACGGCATTCGAAGGCCAATTGCCAACCGTTAACGTATTGCACGCTTTGCAGTTGATCAATGCCAGCCAATCGCATCGATCAATCAATTACACTTGAGCTAAGCATGCATGCCCTACAAACACACAAAAGATCCGTAAACAAACAAACAATCAAACCCTCAAACAAGTATAGTTGCAAACATAATATGCGTGCAGGTGTCACGAATACATGTACATTTCCTATGCACATGCATACAAACATACATACAAACATACATATGCACATACATACATACATACATACATACATAAATACATACATACATACATACATACATACATGCATACATACATACATACATACATACATACATACATACATACATACATACATACATACATACATACATGTATACACACATAGACACATACATACATGCATGCATACATACATACATACATACATACATACATACATACATACGTACGTACGTACGCACATACATACATACATGCATACATACATACATACATACATACATAATACATACATACATACATACATACATACAAACATACATACATACATACATACATACATACATACATACATACATACATACATACATACATACATACATACATACATACATACATACATACATACATGCATGCATTCATACATAAACACGTGCTTTGCATACATATAATTATATACACGTTTGCATACATACACAGCTACGCACATACATAGGCTATGTATACTTGCATGTGCATACAGGGTACCGTACGCACGCACATACATACATCCTGGCACGGGAGACCCATAAAGACGCTCTTCACAACGTCCTCCTATAATAATGACATACATGTAAGTTATGTCTTTGTGGATGGATGTAATTCACAGTTTCGAAAGAGACTCTGGCTCGTTCGTACATGTAGCCTACGTCAGTAAACGCACACGAATGTATATAAGCTAACCAACGTCTTCGTCAACTGAACTCAACCGATTGAACTCTGTTGAATTGACTTTTGCTATTTGTGGGTCATTCTAAGTGTTGACCAACTCGTGAAGTTCTATGTCAACAAGGTTCGTTCTCGGTCCGTAGGTCTTTCGCGACGGCGAGCAGACGGTCGAGCCACCGTTCGTCTGCTTCGTCAGTCTCGAGCAGGCGCTCCTCGACAGGTCCTCCAGTTCGCGTCTGAACTTCCTTCCAGTGATGCAGTACAGATAGAAGTTGATGGCGTGATTCGTGTACATCAGCAGGAACGAAACGATTCGGAACGTATTTTGTGGGTACCTGGCTCCGGTAAGGTTGAAGATGATGGCGTGCACGGCATTCGGTAGCGTCAGGACGAGGAAAGCGAACGACACCGTTATCAGCATGTAGGTCACCTTCGCCTGGCGTCCGTGTGTGGCCGAATCGGTGCGGGATGCGCCGGAGAAAGTGGAGGTGGTGTCACCGGCCTGGCCACGGAGCAGGAAGGGACGACAGTGAAGCCGGGTTATGATGGCAACGTTGAGGACGAGGATGATTAGGAAGGGGATGAGAGAGTAGGTGGACAGTTTGAGAAACTCAAATTCCCTGAACATGAACGGATTGACGGACATGTTGGATACCGGTCCACAGGCAGGACGTCCTCGGTTGGGATTGTATGTGAGAGTGTACGTCCAGAAGAAGTGGCTGTTGTAGATGATGATCGCTATCACGAGGACGACGGTTGCTATGCGCGACCTCGTAACGGTGCAGACCGTCGATGCCTTGAATGGAAACCAGACAACGACGAACCGATCGACCGTGACGAATACGATCAGCCAAGCGGAAAGATGCTGCCAGAAGAGAGTGAGGAAGGTCACGAACTGGCAGACACCGTTCGACTCGTGCAGCAGTTCGTAGCCGACGATCAGTCGAATCCAGGTCTTGAAGGCGCCCAGGTAGAGGACGAACGTGTCGGCCACGGCTAGTGCCAGCAGGTAGAAGTAGACGGAAGTGCTTCTCATCTGGCAGCGAAGCAGAACGAGGAACGACAGCACGTTTCCTATTGTTCCCATTATAACAATGACCGGAAGTGCGTAGGTCGCCAGCAGCATCTCGTAGCTTTGCTCTCCTGATTTAGTTCCATTGTAGACGTAATAGTTGTCGTTGCGGTTGTCGTTGGTAGTCGCGAAGACGAGGTTGGAATCGGTCACGTGGTCCCTCGCCTCCACCCAATCATCATCTGGAGCAAAGGCCACGTGACGTAAGACCGTCACTTCTATAGCGTCATCCATTGCAAGAACAGAGAGATGAACGAACGACGAAGATGTAAATGATATTGTAAATCGAAGCTAGCGATGTACCAAGCGATACTTAGATAATTAGACTGCTTCTGTCTCACCTTGTCAACGTCCAAATAGAGTCGTTCAAACCGCAAGTAGTCTATAACTTACAGAGACAGATTACCATTCAAAACTGAAAACTGCCAACGGACGGACGGACGGTCGAAAACCTGAATGCGTTGAATAAAACCGTGATACACTGATGGACTTCGTCTGTCTCTCGGTCTTTCAACGTCCAACTAGATTCGTTCAAACCGCAATTTAGACACCGATTACTATCATTACTCTCCAACGCGAAACTTTTAACGGATGGTCGAAAACCTGAGTGCGTCGAATAAAACCTTGACCGCTGATGGGCAGATGATGACTGTTTGTTTATCTGGCAACAGTCTGGCGAAACGTATCTCGAATGCGCACAGAATCAAAGACAGAACGCCACCGCGTCAGCTGCCGCCTACATGTATAAGGGGCGATCTGTCTTCTGCTGGTTCGGTGGCGAATAGGAAAACGGATGGAAATGTATCTGACACCTTCGCGGACGAAAGCTCCTCTCAAGTGGAAACGATTTGAAGGTAAGTTACGTCGTCCGACGACCGAACCTCGTCTGCCGTCAGCAATGAATCCCGCCAGCACAGGAACCGCTTCCAACGCTCACTTTTCCATTTCCAGTGTCCGTCGGTCGATGTTGCTCGCTTTCCACGATCTCCGTGCGTCGTCTGGCCTGCCATGCATCCACCCACTCAGCTGAAGTAGCCGCCCGCATCAACTGCTTTCGGCTGCTGCTGCAGCAGGGGAGCGGGAGGTGGGAGGTGGTAGAGAGACGATTTTAATACCACACGGCTCATCGAGGCGCCGGAATAGAGGTCATGCGTGGATCAAATATTTAACGAAAACCAAAGCACGTTCTGTGAAAACGGTCCACAGTCAACGACGAGGTTCAACGACGAATAGATCCATCCACAGTTCCATCCATTTATCCTTCATTCCTCCCTCACTCCCTCCTTCCCTCCATCCCCTCCTTCCTTCCTTCCTTCCAACAGCAGCAGCAGCAGCAGCAGCAACAGCAGCAGCAACAGCAGCAACAACAGCAGCAGCAACAACAACAGCAACAACAACAACAACAACGACAACAATAATAATAATAATAATAATAATAATAATAATAATAATAATAATAATAATAATAATAATAATAATAATAATAATAATAATAATAATAATAATTAGACTACATTGTCTTTGATACCGCCAAGGTTATGTCAGTAGGTCAATAGGTCAATAGGCCATGTCCGTCTCGAGACTATGATCTACGGATCTTAAGTAATGTGAGCGTCAGTTGGCATACACTAGTCTTTTTGTATGACCCGTTAACAGTGGAGTCGCCTGCAGCAATACGACAGTTCTGGTACATTGTAGGTCGGGTCAGTCATGCGAGTTATTAAGCATGTCGAGGAAATCAACTGTAAAGAAGACACGAAAGATTGCAAAGAATATTTGACAGTTCATGAGGCAGAGGTCAAGAGCAAAATAGGCAAGACCTTCAATCTATCTAGTATTTTTTAGATGATAGGCATATACGGCTCATGCGCTGTGATGCAAACATTGAGAACATTCGAAACTCGTTCGCGACAAAGAGTAAAAAGATGTTTCTTGCAAACTAGTTGCGTCGGTGACAGATCGTGTCTGAGTGATCAGGATTCATGTGAACTTCTCGTAAGAGTTAGCAATGCAGGCGTTTAGGCCTCTGTTGGATTGAGGGTGTTTACTGTTTAGGTCAACGAACGCTGAACTGTTTCATTCAAACGTCTGGTTCTGTGTAACGATAAATCAAACACAGAGAGACATCTGTCTTGCGTTGAGTTGTGGTAGCATAAACCAACGCTACTGATCGGCAGAAGCGGTGCCAGAAATTTCTTGTACATGTAACAAGGTCATAGTCATGGAAGCAGCCATGCAGTGCATGCGGTGCATGGCCGATTTATGACCCAAATGCATCGAAACCGTACAAATGGCCCGCTGCTTGAGGCTTGAGAATTGGATATCGTGTCGGTGATCAGTTGTTATCTATATCTGGATGAAAGATTCGATTTTGAAAATGATAGCCTACGAATTTGGCAGAAAACATTTTTTTTTTGCTAGTGCAAACGAAACAGAGTTTTGACTCTAATGCGGCTGAACATGACATTCAATATTATTGGTTCTTTCGTAGACCGGAGTAAACAAGCAGGATATAAGTTTGTCTGAATTTGAATAAAATGAACTTCCTGTAACTCAGTTAATATCTTACGTTTGTTTCAGATTCAGGTTAGGTAAAAATATCAGACTGCCACTTCATAGAAATAATCATTGGTCAGCTTCTCACACAGAACGAGCAGATAGTTTATATTCCTTAATTCTGTTGGGAATTTTTTTATTCTTTTGATAGATTGGTATTTCTTGTCCGCCATGTTCTGCCATTGTCTACTCATTAAGTCGAATTAGTTCTGGATTTATTAACCGTGATAATTGAGCATGATCTAGACTTTCAATTGCCAATATCGGTTGGAGCATTCCATTATCGCGAAGCAACTATTTGGTCGAGCCACTTGTAAATTGGTTGTAAATTTTCCTGACAGGACGTAGCAGAAGTTCAGATCAAAAGCTACAAAGACTCAAGTTCTCGACTTTAAAGCCGTGCAGTTTCGACGATTGCGAATAGGGTAAGCTGCTCCATGTCACTTAATAACAAATAAAACAATGTGCACACCGTTGAAACATTCAGTAGGCCTACTATATTCATTTACACAGACATTCAATTGTAATCACACTCGTTTCAACATGCATTATACTGGTCAACGTGCAGCAGAATAGAAGCCGTATTCCAACGGTAAAACGGCTTTGAGAGGAGCAGATGAAGCTCGGGGGCTAATGACAGAGACAACCAAGAATAACCGTCCTATCGTAATCCCTGTAATACATTGACCCCCGGTCTTTTATTGCGACTCGTGGATTTCTACATCTGTTATTTAACCTTCTATCGCCAGAGATTATAGGATTCCCATATCATTTACCACACTTTGGTCGGTAATGGGTTAAGATGTCATGCATACACGAATCCATTTAAACAACCCTCTGCTTTTTGCAGCTACAGTCCATACAGCCTTATAGTTTTACCCATCTACTCCCATAGCGTGGTGTTTCCAAAGCTCCTCCTGTGCTTCTGTAAAAATAATAGTCTTGCTGGGTTGTCCTTCAGCATGCCGAATGTCTACTGCCGCTGATGGCTGATGGCTCATCTTCACGAGCAATCTATACGAGGAAGCGATGGTGGTGGCGGTGGTGGCGGCGGCGGCGGCAGGGGTGGCGGTGGTGGCGGTGGTGGTGACGGTGGTGGCGGCGGAGGTGGTGGTGGTGGTGGTGGTGGTGGTGGTGGCTGTGATGGCGGTATTGGCGGAGGCGAAGGACAATCAGTCGAGAAACGGATGACAGGAGGAACAATTTATTACTGCAATTATCAACATTCCCCGCAAACGAATTTTATATCAATTGCTGCTGTGCCTTCATCGTCACAAATATGCCACACCCGTATATACAAACTCAGTATATATATATATAATTATATATATATATATGCAACTACATGATATATAAGCTATTTTAGGGCCCATGTATTTTGTATATATATTATGTAGATCTATGCACAATCATTATATGACGCAAGTCACTGGTTGGTATAGCTAATCATAGTAAATATCAGATCATAATGTAGAAGATAATCGGGAGCTGTCACCCAAGGTCTCGCATTTGAGCGCTGAAGACTAAATTTCGAGATAATACATTTACGCTCTTCATGCAACTAAAACATGCAGGTCCATGTACAATGTACATGCAGACATTTGAGATAATTGAAGAGAATATTATTTCATGGAATAAAATTCGACGAACAGATCATGGTATTCTGATCATTCTAATAATTTCTGTTGGGCGTCGTTGCCATAATTCCAGGACATCAGTTGACATTGATTGGGTTGCTCCATAATTCACTGGAGAAGAAAAGTTGCGCAAGAACGAAACTTGCCACGCAACGATGACCTAAAGAACAAAGCAACTAAGAAAGAGTCAACAATTTTTATCATTGTCATCATCATCGTCAGCAGCAGCAGCAGCAGCAGCAGCAGCAGCAACAGCATCACAGCATCGTCAGCATCATTAGCAAGCAGCAACATCAGTATCAGTATAATTATTTGTATCATCATCATCATCATCATCATCATCATCATCATCATCATCATCATCATCATCATCATCATCATCATCATCATCAGATGATGATGAGGATGATGATGATGATGATGATGATGATCATCAGTGTTGTCATCATCAACTGCATCCTTAGCATGGACATCATCATCATCAGCATCATCATAGGATAATGTCATCACGATAATCATCAATAGCCTATACTGACAGAGAATCAATCTAACAGCGATGAATGAGAATAAATTATATCCATTTTATGCCGAATCATTTTTTAAATCTATTGCTTTTCTTCTCATGTTTAATCCTACACGTAGTCTTGCTTTATTAATTTCCAAGTTGACGTTGTGCAAATAATAATCTGCACAGCGCAACATAACGTCTGCCATGGGCTCGAGAAGACAGGATCAGAACAAAACCATTGCAACGGATACAATAATATGAGAAAACAGCAGGAATCGGAAGACACAAAAAATGAGAAACTATGAGATACGAGTTTGTCCTAAAGGATCTGCAGAAGACTGTCCGATAAAGTCCGATGAAGTATTGCCTTTTAGTCTAGATGCTATAGAAGGCAATGGACGAAGTCAATCAGCGCAGACTGCAACCTTTTTGAGTTGTAAAAATGCTGTCTGAACAGAATCAGACGCAATACGCTATTTGCAGGACGTGAGGGAAAGAGAGGCAAAGGAAGACGAAGGCGTTCACGATGGCGTGACAGACTGACAGTACACATGACGATGTAAACGAGAACAAAATAAGTTTTAGACTAAATGTGACAAAAGTAATATATTTGGAAAATGACAGAAAGCATACCCATGGGGAGGGAAATTTTTCGAACGCGTAGTTGTCAATCTACCGGCCTCAGCAGTTAGGCCTACTGTTTCTGGTGCAATATTGTCAGCTGTCCACCGAATTTTAGTCTGCTGATTTTTGAACAGGATCTTCTTAGATTGCTCTTGTCTTGGAAGCAAGTTTCTCGGCAGATTTTATGCGATTTTAGTAAAGCTAATCGGCTGCATACTAGTGCATAGTCAGTCTTATAGGGTTTATCGAGTTACTTCAACTGCTGTAGTCTATCTTCTACTTGTGGTCCGTCCGACAAATTTAACGCGTGCTTCATCATTTTTCCGTCTCATTCGTCGCGCAAGAGGGATTATTAACTGCTTGAAATTCCAGTCGATGCTGCTTTAAGCCAGGGCTGTTTTTAAGGAATTTTTAGAACTGCACAACACCTTCCTTCCTTTCCCATCCTTCATGGTAAATTACTTCCAATCAGAGGACAATGACCTTTTTTTTACTAGTTTTAACTGCACAGAACTTGTGACAGAAATGCTTTTACAACTACACAAATCCATTTAGAACTGCACGTTTTGTGTACAACTGCACGTTAAAAAAGCCCTGCTTTAAGCTTTAAAAGCAAGATTTTATTCATTTATGACGAACCGAAAACCGAGACAATATGACGTCATCTAAGTCTCGACCAGAAAATTTTGCAACATGCAGCATTGCAGCTGCCAATATTGCAAAGTTGCGGTATGATAAAGTGAATACAAAATTCCTGACAGAAGAATTTATGGCTTTTTGCTTTCAAAGCTCTGAGCAGAGGTCTCGCGTTCAGTCATTTGTTATCAGTCGTCATATTGTTCATAAATCAGTCAGCGTGTTTTATATTTTATTCATCATTGCAATAGAGTCGCTGCCATTGGTCTAAACAATCATAAATTTTAGACCAGATGATGAAGCTTTTATCGGCTGAAATTGTCTGACTGATCAGTGATCACGATTTTTGAGAAATAATCTTAATCTGAAAAGCGAGATATTCGCATAGAAACCTAACAAATTTCATTATGCGTTTGTGGGCGACCCCTACATTCCTACAATCCTACAATCCTAAATACGTGAATAAACATAGGCCTATAATATAGATCTAGGCCCTAATATATGTTGTATATGTTGGTGTTTTATGTTTTTGTGAGCATGATGTAGACTTCGTGAGCGTTGGAGATGATGAACATAATTTAGACTAAGCTTACTGATAAACAAATCTTAGTAACACAAAGTAACATTAAGAAGTTGTAACATTATACTCCTCGATTATTGACTCTCTCTCTGTCTCTCTGTCTCTCTGTCTCTCTCTCTCTCTCTCTCTCTCGCTCTGTCTCTCTCTCAACCCTCTCTCTCTCTGTCTGTCTCTCTGTCTGTCTCTCTTTCTACATGTATGTCTCTCTGCTTCTCTCTGTTTCTCTCTGTCTCTCCCTGTCTCTTTCTCCATTTCTCCCTGTCTCTTTCTCCCCTACCTCTCCCCACTTTCTCTTTATCCTCTCTATCTCCATCGCTTTCTCTTTATATCTGATGTGAGGAATGTAGCCTAACAATAACATGAGAGGTTCCGTAAACCTTACAACTAGTCACAAAAATGTTAAATGGATAGAACAATCGTAACTGGCATGTTTTCAAACGCCATACGTATGGCTGTCTGTCTATCAACGTGTCTGTCTGTCTGTCTGTCTATCTATCTATCCGTCTATCAATGTGTCTGTCTGTCTATCTATCTATCCGTCTATCAATGTGTCTGTCTGTCTATCTATTTATCCGGCTATCAATGTGTCTGTTTATGTATCTGTCTATCAATGTAACTCTCTGTCTGTCTGTCTATCTAACTAACTATCCGTCTATCAGTGTGTCTGTTTATGTATCTGTCTATCTGTCTGTCAATGTATCTGTCTGTCTGTGTGTCTATATGGCTGTCCATCTATCACTGTGTATGTATGTTCGCCTATGTATCTGTCTATCTATCAGTTAGTCTATCTATCAGTTGGTCTATCTATCTGTCTATGTATATCTCTGTCTGTCTATCTATCTATTTGCCTGTCTAAGTATCCATGTATACCTAAGTTTCAATTGCGTCCAACATCTGCAAAAGTCGATGCGTGTCACTGCTTCGACATTTTCCGGTTCTTGCGACGGCAGAGCTGCAACTCTTTCGGGACATAGGTTACAGTTTAAACGTCCGATGTCGAGTGAAGTCATGCGTGACTTGACAATATCGATTTGTTCCGTCTCCGCTTTGCTGACTCGCATTGTAATTGCGAATCTACTTTCGCATTTGTCAGCGCTACACGCTAAACCAGGAGGACCAGTGCAATTCAAAAAGCCCAATGTTCAATGTAACGCTTCTAGGTGAGCCTTTGTATGCGTGTATGAATCGTCTTTGTAGTTCGCAGGACTGCCTCAATACACCTTAGAGACAAAATCTGAATGAACGAACACTCGAAAATGTAGTCTAGACTTCCTCGTTTATTTTCAGTAGAACATAGAAGCATGCCAATATGAATTGATTGTTTTTAACTTTACATGCGCTTTCAACAAGGATCTGACATATCCCGGACTCTTCGCTCTAGCTTGCCATAGGCTATACACCCGCTCTTGCCAACTCGCTAAGATTCCACATTAAGTTCGATGGACCAGGTGTATGGAGTCAGTGCCTAAAGTGTGGAAAAAAGAAGTGCCTGGACGCCCCTTACCTTTTCAGTCTGTGCTCGCCAATAAGTGGCTGGACGGCGTTCAGATTTTAAAACAAGTGCATGGACGCCGTCCATGGCCGTCTAGGCACACTTTAAGCCCTGTATGGAGCTCAATTCTTCTTCATATCCAACGGGCGACAAATTTACAAAGGTTTAAAACAATATTACGCATCTATATTTGATAATTGATAATTGACTGCGAAGATGTTACGATAACCCATATAATAATAGCCAATGCACTGCTACATTGCACTTTGCTTTTGTTGATTAAATTCGTGCTCTTGAAAATTAAATGGTAAAATATCATGAGTGAACCGGTGCATAAAACCCCCATCTAGAAGGTTCCTATTTTGTGCAACTTACCTAAATTAATTTAAGAAATAATGGACTTGTGCTGCTGTGCATGAGGTTAAGTGGCTACAATGGGATACGTAGGCGAACTGCGCGTTTTTTGGAGAATCACAATTTGTGATGGCTGGGTTTATGCGCAAACGCCCATACTAAATTACAACACGAGAGATAGGGAGGAATGTGTTGAGGAAAAATACGGTTTAGCTCGAATAGATGAAGGGCGAATGAAGGAAATACAGTGAAGAATGGCCACATTTTCGCAATTTTGGGGACATATTTTTTACATGATCATTCCACGTAGGTTAATGTGTTGATCAACGAGTAGGCTATTTCAAGAAATTTGGGGGAGCTATAGTCTGTGGCATGAAGGTATCGTTTAAAGACAGCTGCACTATATCGACTTTGTTTTGATTAAGCGCTTGTGAATAAGCTGGTTCCCGCAAATTCGCTTTTATGGGCGCTGTAGAAATCTCGAGATTACGGTTACGATTGCTTTGGGAACACATTTTTTATTAGAACGAAGCAGTATAAAATCAGTAATAGATCTATCTACGTTCAAAGAAAACCTATTTGCAGGGAACCATTCAACTGTGAAGATAAGTTCATTATTTATTGTCTCCAAGAAAGTCTGATAGGATTTGTGGGAGTGGCAGACATTTGTGCCGTTGTCAC
This sequence comes from Lumbricus terrestris, assembly GCA_949752735.1. Taxonomy (NCBI): domain Eukaryota; kingdom Metazoa; phylum Annelida; class Clitellata; order Crassiclitellata; family Lumbricidae; genus Lumbricus; species Lumbricus terrestris. The sequence goes on from OX457040.1 coordinate 37,983,050, forward strand.
GACATAGAGTATCCCCCGTATTAATCATACCCCCCAAATGAAGAAAAGTCGAAAAAGTCACTTGCGCATGTATTTATTGCAAATTAATTTTCATATGCTTTGTTTTGAACAATGACACTAACAGGTATGTTTATTCCTACTAGATAATTTTTGTGCTTTGGTTTTAGAGTACTTAAAGCTTTTAAAACACTTAAAAACACTCAGAGTCACTAAATAAATTCGAGTTGCCTTTCTCGGAACATTGCTTAGGACACTTAGCCTAAAGCAATTAGAGTCACTTCAAATTTTGATTAGAGCACAAATTTTTCAATTATACGCATTTTTCGAAAAAGGGGATAGACTGGTTCATCCCCCCGGATAGTCTATAGATATATAGACCGGTTAATTCTATCCGGAGGGATAGATTAATTCATCCCCCGGATAGCTTTCAAGGGGGATACTCCGTTTCGTGTCACCGTCATTTAACAAGATGAATGAAGCAAGTGATTAATAATATAGGCAGTGGAACTAAATGACGCAGTGTCTCCTGCATTTCTTCAATGGCGATCACAGGGTCAGTCGGATGAAAGAAGCAGTCTACAAGACAAAGGAAGAATAGAAGGAGTAGGAGGGATAGGTCTATGACAAAGCGTGGCTGTTGCGACTTTTGTCTGATGCCTAATTAATACATAGTCTAGTAAACAGTCTGTAAGAAAACAGGTTTCATTAGAAAAAAAACACAGAGCAAACATGAACTGGAGAAGGCAGTGGATGTCGACGTAGAAAGAAAGAACCCTCATATGCATGATGCGTCCCATTGAAAATCACCAAGAAATTGGATTTTACAGCAGCATTAAAGGTTTATTTGACACAAATTACATTCAGATTGTGACACAACAAGGGAGCAGGGAACCACAATAAAAGACGGCAAAATCTCTTTAACTGAGACCGTCCGACGCCATCTTAGTTCTTCGTTGTTCTATTCGCAGCTGTACATATATAGTCTATATAAGACCTGCGCGTGTTCGACATCCCCCTCTGCTCTCCACCCACACAGCCATCTCCTTCCTTCCTTCCGTCCTTCGTCCGGTTCCTCTACCCACCGCTTCATATCCGGAGAGACAGCTCCCCCCGTCTGCCGGATTAAGTTCTGGATCGTAAATGATGGTGGTCTCTCTCCCTCCATCCCTTCCTGCTGAATACGTGCGGATCTGCGGGACTATGCAGATAGACTAGTCTTCTTGTTGTCATCCAGCACACGAACAAACCGGTGGAGGATGAAAACATTAACTAAACAAACACACGGACACATACGCACACAGACACACACACACACACAGAGAAAGCAGAAGAAGGCACGAAGACGACAGGCGAACCAGAGTTTCTTTTTCTCTGTCTTTCATTGCAATGCTCTTTCGAAGACCTACATGTACCTTCCATCCTGTGTCTCAAACTCCTCCTTTCAATCCTCCTGTCAATCCATTTTCCTTCCTTCTTTTCTGATTCATTTCTTGTTCTCCTATTTCTTCGAATGCTTAATCCCATCTGAGTTCGATTCCCGAAGCCCCTGTATAGGATAGACGTTCTTTTTATATAATACGCTGCTATTATCGCTGATGTATTGCAGTCTGCAATCAGCAGTCTGCAATCAGCAGGCTGTCTGTTCTGTTGTAGCTAAGATTGATGTTAATTAAGATAACAAAGATATAGATTAAGATAGCTGCATAATTGTACACTGTAACCGGTTGCGGTCTGTCAACCGCATTGTTCAATAAACGAATATTATTTTTCCTTCCTTCATTCCTTCCATCATCCGCGCACCAGACCTTCCTTTTGCTCGTTCATTTCTATCATTCTTTCCAGACATTCAGACTTCAACATCGATAAGAAAACAGGCAGACAGACAGGCAGACAGACAGACAGACAAACAGACAAACAGACAAACAGACAAACAGACAAACAGACAGACATTCATTTGCTCCCAAATTCCATCAGTCAGCAGATTGTCAATTTTCTCCCTCGTGTGTCCAACCGTGCATGCGTGTTTTCATGGAAGACGATGATGATGATATGCCGCCAACGCATCAGCCCTGCATCCAAATGAATCTCTCTCTCTCCTATAGTTATGACGAACACAGCCGCCATTGTTGGCCGGATGAACCCCCGCTTTCCTTGTACATACCGAAGCCCCGAGGACACAGATATGCACCGATCAGATGCCGCATGAAATTTGCATACGGGCGTTTTTCTTCCGCTCCCCGGTCGCCTCGAGAGACTTTTCGACAACGGACGAGTTCCTTTAAGAGCATCGAATGAGATGCGAGTCGTTATATTGCATCTCCCTTTCGTCAGTCTCTTCCACAAAATCTTAATTAAAGTCGTCGTCCTGAGAGAGACTCGCCTCCTCTGGTAAATTAACTTGCGATGCGAGTCTTAATGCGTCGGTGCACGCGGCGGCGGCGGCGGCGGCGGCGGCGGCGGCGGCGGCGAAGATTCAATCTTTATAAAAGTAATTCGATGCAACGCGAGCATCCTATTAAGCGCTGGAATCAACATCGTTTGATTCCTATTACTTCCTACATTTGCAGTGCGTGACCTGCGCCGACTTTCTCTAGTCGTCTCTCATTGAAAGTCGGCCGAATGGATTCCGCGGATCTTAAACAATAAACATAATATATAGAGCTCGCCCGTTGTCGAAAAGTCTGTCGTGGAGACGAGAGAGTGGAAGTAAAACAAAAAAAATATGTTCAATATAATTATGCAATGATATCACATTTGATATCTGAGAATATGATTATGATTTATTTCAGTGAAATGTTGTGACGCAATGTCAGCTTTATAGAACACATGTCAGGTAGCCTACTCACCATACAGAATGCGGTTTAACTTTTGTGCGCGAGCTCCAAAGCTTGATGCCTTGTGCAATAGACACTGGTGTTGTAAGTGGTGCTAGAGGAGTAGCCAGAAAACAAGGAGGGTTCCATCTAGGGAATTTCCAATTGACATGGCCGCAAAGTAGGCTTATGCGATCTAGTTGTTTATCGGATTGTGGAGATTAATTATTTCCGGGTTTGCTACCGTAAACCCTCTCCCTAACTCCACCATGTAGGCTACTAACCACAATAAAACTACATATGCGCCTAATAACAATGCTGTAAGACGCTTCCGGATATTGGCAAAGTCTTCAGAGATCGGTACATTTTCTCCGAGTTAAAGCACGCCAATGTGTCGATTATGGGAATTCATGAAGCATCTAAAAGCAGTTTAAAAACTTTAGAAGTTGATAATAAAATAATTGCTTAGCAATTTTAGAGTCCCTGGCGTCAAACAGTGACAGCCTCATCAGTCCGGACATAATTATATGAAGCGTAGGCCTACAATTAACGGATTCTAAGAAGATAAAGTTCCAGCCAAAGTCGGGATCATAATTATTTTTCTTTGCAGTTCGTCAATCGTTCGTTATTATTTGACGGCAAAATCCTAAAATAATATTATTGATAGGGAAGCGTTACAGTTCTACAAAAAAATTATTTATGAATCTTTGCACCACACTCGCGGAAGTAATCTCAAGAGAGTACAACCTTCTTCCGCGCGGCTGTCGTAGCCTATATCGATCTACCGAGAAATTCTCGTCACGTTTGATATTGCCGTCCTACCCCGAACATCGGCCTAATTTGCAAATGGGACATTGTACTAGCCATCCTATTTAAGATAACTTCTATGGCTTTCTCTCTTCCCGCTCTAATCTCTCCATCTCACTATTCATGCATCTTTCGGACTTGCTTTCATTATACACAGAGCCGATGATAAAGAAGCTGGTCTCTTCCTGTCTCGGCCTTTGTGTGGTGCAGAGAAATGTTTGTGATTTGCATTGGAATTCATATATAAATTCTTTCACAATCGATTCAGCAGTGTCACGTTTAATTTCACAGTGACATGTTTATGGGAAGGAGAGTGTACCCCATACATCATGAAGTTGAAGCCTCCCACGTTGATGGCCCGATGTGAGTATAAGCCTAACAACTGCGCAATAGCTCCAAGCCATCCATTATTGCATTCCATGTAGATTGTAGGGCTATAGATAAATTTACGCAGCTAATCTATTCAAGCAGTGAATAAATGCACGGAGGTGACATCTGGTGGCTGGTCGCAGATAAATGACACAAGTTTTCGATTTGTTAATCTGTTCGAGATCTACTGCGGTTCTAATAGCAATCGATGCGAAATGAAGAACGGAGAGAAAACAAAAAAGGAAGAAACTGTTAAAGAACCAAATTGGTTATTCGGAAACTTCTATGGACGAAAGACGCGTATCGTAACAAGTCTGCAATTTGGAAGGCTTTAAAATGCGTTCTATAAATACCTGTGTGCGTATAATAATTTATACATGCGCTTGGGCTGGGAGAGCCCCTGAGTATAGTCCCCTTAAAGAGACGCTATAAATTTTCTCGCAATGAACGAATGAATGATGACATGCATACATACATACATACATACATACATACATACATACATACATACATACATACATACATACATACATTAGGGTGCCAATGAAAAACAAAGTTTGAGTTTTTTTCGGTCTCACCCCTTAGTTTTGTTCATTTAGCCATAAAACTGAAACGTATCAAGTTTTGTAGCAATTAGGTAACATTTACTGGCTGCACCACACCTGTGAAGTTTTGAAAATCTGCAATATGGAATCACATAGGCCGCTATGTATAGCAGAATGCTATGCATCATGCACGATACACATGCAGTATTCCTCGTTGCATCAGTGTTTAATACATATTTTTGGCTGCAGTCTTTGACTGAGCAAACTTTTTTGGGCGCTTGAGAGTGCAGGTGATGACTTTTAACCACCTTGAGCAGATATTGCTTTGGCTCCTCTTGGTTCGTGATGGCGGACTTGAGCATCTGTTTCAATGCGACTCCCGTTCAGCTGTCTTTTTTTACCACCTTCGCTATTATGCCTTGCACTCTGCCCTGATTATATGCTTCACTGGTGTTCCAAAAGCTTGGATCATTGAAAAGGAAATCTTGTGGGACATCCATGGAAGTAAAAATGTCTTTGTGTTGTGTGACACAAAACGAGACAAGTGTTTTCAGAGATTCAGTTCTTGTCAATTAATTATTGTCAATTGAACTGGACAATCTTCTTCGCTCAACTTACTAAGGACTGCAACCATGTCAGCATGTCAACTTTTTCAGTAATCGAAGGTTCAGTGAAGTGATTAACTCAAGTGCAACAAAAATATAATGGCGCCTGAAAGTTTTTATGGCTACATCTGCACTGTGTTAGACTACAAGATCTTACAATATATGTAAGTCGTTTCGTGGTGCAGATGTGGATGATGTGCATGTGTGCCATGATATGAGATAATTATAGTTTAAATGTCTAATCACAATCATGTTAAACTGTTAAGCCCAGGCAGCTCAGAAGCTGCCAAACGAAATTGTGGGCGAAACAAATAAATTTTAGGATTGCTTAAAAAATGTCCCACCCATCGTGTCCTGTCGTAAGCTTCAGGTGTGTTATATGGATACCTGCATTACTGGCCAAAGGTTCATTTCTTATAAACAACAGCGACAACTGCAACAACAGTTACTTATAGTCATCTCTTGGATGATAGCCTACTGTTGCAGGTACTGACAGTTAAGAATTGATTCCGATGGCCTGTGACCTATATAGATGAGGCTGCAGCTGCCAGGATAAGCGTTGCATTAAATGGTTTGTCCATTACCTACATGCATGTTCCATGCAGTGTTGATGCTACATCAGGATTAATTATATGCTTAGTGGCTTTGTTGTCTTCCTTTTCTTTACAACAGGAATCTTCACATCACTGTCTTGGTCTTCATTTGTATTGCCTCCATCACTGTCGTCTGTCTATATTGCCATCTGCAATTTCAATAGAATTGTCATCTATTGACACCTTACTCTATTGTTCTCTTTTCTTTCTGTTTGTTACCTGTTTTTCTTACAACGTCGCTCTTCAACTTTCGCAAGCTTTAAGTCAACATGTCCCATGGATGGATCCGATTTGACCAGGGTCTATGACAACAGAGGCCGTTATCCTGGACAGAAATTTGCTCGGCGTACTACAGCACTATGAGCAGCTTTTGTCCCATACTCCCACGTCTTCCTTTTCATTTTCTCCCATTTTGCCAAGCACATTGCTCTTTTGCTAGTAATGTTATAAGCATAGAGACTTAATATAAAACATAGATATGATATAAAATTGATATAAAGCAAAGATATAAACAGAAATGATGGCAATCTACAGAGTTTGGCAAATTTCAATATCGAGACAGACGAACATGTCAGAAAGTAACTAGCATTACGGCACATATAACTATATAAAACTTCGGGAGCATGGTGCATCCTCTAAATGTTTATATATTTTGTTCATTTTTTTCCTGATTAGCCCCCATATACAAAGGAACATTTTCAGAGGGTGAGACCACAGAAAATTAAAACTTTATTTTTTGCTGTGTATTTCATTGGCACCCTAACATACATACATACATACATACATACATACATACATACATACATACATACATACATACATACATACATACATACATACATACATACATACATACATACATACATACATACATACATACATACATACATACATACATACATACATACATACATTAGTGTGGTTCACAGATACATGGTAAAAAATAAAGTTCAAGCCAGAAACCAAGACAACCTCTCAGTTTGTTAGACCTATCAATAGTATGATTGAGACAAAATTTCAGCTTCCTATTCCATCTGGAAGATGGTGCTCAACGACTGTGTTACTTTGCATGGACCAATGTAGGCCTATAGACGTTAATTGAATAAAATAATGTGTTGAGCATACATTCCTAGACAATCGTATTTTATATCAATATAAATCAAACATTGCTGTAATATGACAATATGTGTAATACTTAAGCAATTGGTCAGCTTTAAATGTAAAATTTCAGTTGGTTTGAAAAATTGGAAATGTTCAAAATTGTCAAAAAACATCGCTTAGTCCATGAATGTCGATAGTTCTCGTTTTCTTACTCCAACATCCGATAAGGTCTTTATAATCCAGAAGGCTAAGCAGGAGGCACTGTGTCAACAGCAGATTTCGTTATTGATTGAGTTGGGACAGCTTTCCTACTTCCCTCGACCACTTGGCTTTCTTCATCATCAGTGATGAGTCGATTGAATTCCTCGAACAACTTCTCACATCTCAAAGGTGTGTTTTTCACCACTCTGTGACCAGTGTTGAATTCTGTATCTGCCTTATTTATAATCCTCTTTCTCGATCTATTTTTCTGGTGGAAGTGTAAAAAATAATTACCAATCATCAGGCATTATGGTAGTGTCCTCATTTGCTGAGATGCAAAGTCACCCATGCAATCTCTTTTTTCAGTGCAATAGCACTAGGCCTCACCATTCTTTCACCAGGCTTCAGAGTCATTCTGTGGAATATTTCACCTTGTCTCTAAATTATAGGCAAATGGCCACATAACCAGACCTACAACCTCACCTGAAAGGTACTACTGGTGGTTTTCTAGGACCTTCATGGAAGCAAGACTGATCTCCTGGGCAACTGACTCACATGTTCTATATCTGACCATATTGAAAGATCTTGTTCTGGAGCAACAACAGCAAGAGAAGTCTTTTATCCATGCCATTGTGTGACGAAGGCCACCAAATTACATAAGTTGATGAATCTGAGTTTCTTCCTTCGTACTTAGATTGATTACATCATGTTGATTACTAAAAGGTATATTTTGATGGCGCGCAGTACCATCCAATGTGCATTGTTTAGTGAACTCTCCAGTTTCTTATTGAAAGTGGCTTACTATGTCAACCATTGATAGCTCAATGTGTTCTTGGTAATTTATCTAAAACTGACTTTATTTCAGCAGAGTACTTGAGAAAGCTGAATACTCTTGCATGGAGGGCTTCAGTACCGGATGTGACTTCCAGTCCTCAGATGTTGTTAAGTGTCACACATTGCCAAGCAGCATTAAATCTCTTAAACATTGGAATATATAGTGAATTCGATCAATCACAAGAACATGCAGAAGGCTTATGGCTAAAATCAATTCCTTCATATGAATGTCAGCTACAGGAGCTCTTGACCTATATTGTCTTCCTGACAAATCGTACACTCTATTGAAAATTCCGGTGCTGGCATAATGTTGTATCAATGCTCAAGACCTGAATATTATCAGTGAGTTTCCATCACTCCAGAAAATAATGAATGGCCTTGGAATTGATTTGTATCCTGACACTGAAGCCAATTTGGGCACTTCAAAGAGTTTATACACACCATCACCTGCAACCAGCACTGGCAGGCGGTTGACATTTCCTGCTCGGAAGATCCCAGGATAATCTGGTGGTACAAATTCAGATCTTTCAACTTCGGCATGTTCCATCCTGATCTTCTTAAGCATTCCTTGTTAATGGTACTCCATGAAAACGGCTCGACAGAAGGATAGGCCTATATAGTACACAAGTAGGCTACTGCAGAAATTGGCACAAAAAATCTCAATCCTTCATGATCAAATCACCAGAAGTCTCATTTCCATAAAATACACTTGTCACTTATTGGCTTAACAACTGTGTAGTCTTAATTCTGGCACGTATGATTCATTCATTCATTTCAAGAATTTATATAGCGCCTCTTCAAGAAAATCCACTCAGAAGCGCTCCCAATCCAACCACGGTGAAACAAAAATGTTTTAAGGAGCTTGTAGAAGACTGATGAGTCAACCCTTTGTAGCAGGCGCACCTGCAACGGGAGACTATTCCAGACAGATGGACCTACAACTGAGAAAGCACGACGCTGACAGGTTGAGGTTTCAACACGTGGGACCAAAAGCTTCCCACTAGAGACAGATTATTATGATAACATTATAACATTATGATAACACAACAGAAACTATTTAAAGCTCATCTACATGACAAATGTTGAGTTTTTGACCAAACAAGAAAGGTATCAAGATTTCTAGCTAATACTACTACATGGTAAGTTTTGTGTTTCATTGAGCACCGTCTTCTAGTCCGAATCTGGGGCTGAAATTTGGTCTCAATAATACTAATAACAAGTCTAACAAACTGGGAGGTTGTCTTGGGTTTTAGCTTGAATTTTATTTTTTTGGACCACACTAACATACATACATACATGCATGCATGCATGCATGCATGCATGCATACATACATACATACGCTGTAGACATTTTATTGATCGCATCCTCTCCGTATCGCGATGGGAGAACAGAAGTCTTACTATTGTAGGTGCAGACTACAGAGAGGCGCAAATTTCTTTTATAGAATAGACATGGGGAACTTCTTTTAACAAAATTAATAGGCGCCTTAAGATTTTTTACCGGCTTTTAATAACCTACTAACTTTTCCGAATGGGCAAAGCTCTCGAACGCTTGCAAGCAGTTCAAAAATATGGGGTAGGCCTACGGGTACCCCTCGTTTTCCCCGAAAGTACGTCTGCTTAAGAACGATATCGACTTCACATCGCTCCATAGAATGGCAATGCTTGTAAGAATATTGCCATGCACATTGCATCCACCTTTGGTGGCTTTGGTTTTTCAACGACACCTTAGTGCTCACTATGAGATTTTGATGGCAATGTGCGACACGGATAATTTGAGAGTAGATCTACCAATTTTGCGATGAGTTTCTCAAATTCTCGCAAAGATATAACTCCGTATTTTTAAAAATAAATTAGTGAAATAAATTTTGTCTGATTGTGTAAACTGTCTTCGAACAAAACCACTCAGCTGAAAATGACGCAAATAATCTGCTTCTAAGTTACTGAGAATGATCGTCAAAACTGCGAGTTACTTTTTAAATTTTCCGTTATTTTAGTTTCTCATGTAGCCTACTGGTAACTCGCCTTTCTGTGCATAACCTGTTCGGTCGTCGTTTGAAAATGAACTAGGCTATATGGAGATTTGAATGTTGCAATAGCGTCGCTCAGTCTGAAGAGGTCACAAGGTGAACGTCTGAGACCGGTCACCATATCTTCTTCGAAACCCATAAAAACGCTGGCTATAATTTTATGTACTGGTAACGGCTAATAAATTCCGGTGATAGAGGGCGCTAGTGTTGGACGTCGAAGCCCGATGAGGCTCTCTTTTATATGTGTCGTCACTGCTGTTGCTGGCCGCTTAGAGCCTTAGAGTTAGACGAACGAACGAAGGAACGGAAGCCAGCCAGCGGCGCGTGTGATTTATGATTAATGGCTGCTCTTACTGGCGCTGGCTACGGAATCCACAGAGTGCACTGGCGCCAAATAAATAACGCTGTACGATCGCACACACACACACACATACACATACACGCACACACACGCACACATACACATACACGCACACACACGCACACATACACATACACGCACACACACGCACACATACACATACACGCACACACACGCACACATACACATACACGCACACACACACACATACACATACACGCACACACACGCACACACACACACTGCACATACACGCACACACACGCACACATACACGCGCACACACGCACACATACACGCAAAAGCACTCACCCGCACACACGCCAACACACGTGCACACACACACATACGAAAGGCGCATTAATACGGAACGAAGTGTGATGTATGTGGATGGACACACGTCCTCTTCGTTCGACTGATTCTCGGATTAGTGCATCTGAATTATATGCATCGCTGATGGATCAGCTTGGTTGGAACCTATACCAACCAAATTACCAACCAATCATTTCTACTAAAAGCCTATAATTATTTTAGTCGGTGTAACATACACGGTTACGTACAGCAAGAACTAGTTGTGCATGAGTGCTGGCTATATTTAAGTACATGGTTACCAATACTACATGCATCATACATGTAGCCTATATCAGGCTATATGATCCACGACGTGCTTAACCTTCGTCGGTGTGGGAAGTGAAACGCATGAAGACTAAGACGTCTCCCGGCCTGACACCAAACCACAATCAAAGAGAATGGTTTTCAAACGCTTGCGGAAAAGGGGCAGAGAAAGACTACTCATTACGGAGAGTAGGCCTATGTTAGGTAACTTATTCGAGACAGAAGAACCAACTATCACCCATCACAATAGTCAACTAGAATGTCTGCTTCGCCGCCTCGGACTACAAATTCTCAGCCACATTTTCTGCACTGTCGTTCGCATTGTGCAAGAATAATAAAGAACTGTTCTATCGTATTTCTAAACGAACAATTAGTCTATATTAACAATGACATCTCACGCGATATAATATCAAAGGCCTATAATAGTTAATAGTCTACAAGTTCTCTGATTTGTTATTTAACGCTTAGCTTCTTTCTTCGGCGAAGTGTGGCCTAAACAGAGAGGACTCAGAGATTAATAGCATTTGCAATTGCTTTGTTTTATTTTTGACTCGCCATAAAAGAAGTCAATAGCCATTCAATGGCGCGTGCGATCATTGGAGAAGATTGCGTGCAGAATGAATTGCGTGGAGCAGCAGGAGGAGAATGACCGACGACGACTCTGGTTTGTTCATGCCTGCAGAGAAGTTGGTCGGGATTTGTTGGTTGGGACATTTTTCACGGATTTATAGATGGTTAAAAGCGATAAAAACGCAATTGATAAGTTTAGGATTCAATTCAGTAAACACTCGAGATTTACGACTCTTTTGCATCGTGTCGGGCGATAAAACAGGATCATTTGGCTCTACTCTATGATACTGATTAGACTGAAGCGAATGAAACGATGCAAATGGCGGATATTTGTCTAAGTCGCTCCAATGTCAAAAGTCACGTGTTCTCGCTGGCAAATTCCAGACGTTTAAAACGCCACTAGAGGGTCAAGCACAGGGCACCAGCATGTTCACGAGCGCTGTTCCGTTTGATATCAATAACCGCTGCTTGTTCTTCATTAGTTATCGCTGAAACGATTAGACCTCTAAAGAAACAGAAAGAGGCATTTATGAGGCTGACGGTAAAGGCGATAAGACACGATATGTCTCTCGGGGTGGGGTGTTAGCTTAAACTCTTTTGCTCTTTTTTCTTTTCTTGCTATTATCATAGCTAATAATAATAATAATAATAATAATAATAATAATAATAATAATAATAATAATAATAATAATAATAATAATAATAATAACTATGATATCGTAATAATTAGAATTATTGCATTATCATTATCATCATCGTCATCGTCATTATCATTGTCGTTGTCGTCGTCCTCGTTATTAGGGCTATTAGTTTAACGCGTTTATTCAAATAAGGTGTTTAGTGTTCTTGTAAAGTGGGTAATTGTTCTTGTCTCGTGCGGTTTTTTTAAAGTTCGATATGAAAATTAGATAAAAGAAAACGAAAAGAAAAGAGAGCGCAACACAGACAGACAGACAGAGCAGACATAGTCATATAAAGAACGAGCGGGAAAATGGCGTTTGATGCGCATGGAAGCCAGAGTATCACCATAGAAACGCTACGACGAAATAACTCAACGTCATATATGCAGTAGGCATATATATATATATATATATATATATATAATATATATAGGATATACTGTAAGCCTACTCTACGAAAGTCATGAATAGGCTACAACTTAACATAAGAAGTTTCAGAACAATAGGTTACAGTACAGTTCTCACAGCATGCCAGATTTAAAAGTAGTAGCAATTAACACTGAGTACTTTTAATGGCGTATACTGACCATTCTTGTATTTAGGGCAAACACTGATCAACCGTGTACTTAAAGCGTGTTTAATTACCTCTTTTGTTCCATTGCAATCATGGTCTTTATGACTTTATCTTTATTATGAGCGAGCAACATAATAATTAATTATTCATGTTCACGGATTCGCTTGCAACCGCGAAGTCGCGGGTGCTCACACATGGTTGCCTGCGTGTAATTCTACACACGGCGCGATCGGTATTTTTGACTGAAAGAAGAGAAACAAACAGACAAGCAGAGACAGACAGACAAACAGACAGAGATACAGAGAGGCAAACAGAGACATACTAAGAGACAGACAGAGACAGACAGGCAGACAGAAAGAGAGACATGAATTGCTGCGTTGATGGATTCTGTTGGTTTTCTCGGTCATCATTGGCTTTCTAACTCGATCGACTCGCAATAAACATCATCATCGTCGTCGTCGTAGTCGTCGTCGTCGTCGTTCGTCTGTTATCAATTTAAAAACAACGACCGCCGATGCAGTTACGGTAAATTGAATCCCGCCTGGCAGGACCCAACTCGTTTTATCTGCTCTCGGCAGAGCTAGTGTAGAACCGTGCGGAAAAACCAACTATATCCTATACTCGATTACATATAGTATGTACGCAGCACATACTTGCTGACCAATCGACCGGCCATTTCACCACTGACCAAAGACTGACCGCTGCCGCTGTGAGAGCCGATTTAACCGTGCAGCCATAAAACGCGGTTTCGCAATCAAATTAGAAATGATCGTCTGCTGCTGCGCTATAAAAATAGAACCACTAGATGGCGCCACCGAGACGCGTCCTAATCTGTCTCTGCTTTTAGTCGCTAGAGGGGGACGGGGGCGGATGAAGGGAAGAAACTAAACAGACAGAGGAAGGAAGGGAAAGGGATGCTCGATGTGTGGTCGGTTGGAGAAGGAGGAGGAGGAGGAGGAGGAGAGGACCCATCCGGTGAAGGCCGGATATGCACCTCCACAGATCCGCTTCTTTATAGTCCGATCCGTGATGAAGGAAACGTCGGTTCTATTGCAAGTTGGCCAGTGAATTAAAAATGGTCCTGTTGGGAGTGAGGGGGCAGAACTGGTTGCGTGGGGGAAGGTCTACAACGGGAGAGTGACTCGTGGGCCACGATGCAAACAACGATGCCAAACAAGATTCCCGGTAGGTGTCGGCATCATTGAGGTTATTTACAGGAAGACAGATTATATAGAGACAGACAGACAGACACGCAGACAGACACACAAACGACCAGGCAGAAGACGGACAGAGGCTGACTGACAGACAAACAGATAGACTATATATATATAGCCTACTCATTGGCAGCGCCCGCAGCTCTATGCATGCATGCATGCAGGTTTACGCAACGGCAGCGATGAATGTTTCTTGTTGTTTGGCCGAAAATGATTTGCGCGAACATTGAAAAGAACATTTGAATCAATCATTCGATCTACACAAGAGAATAAAATCTGCATTTCTCATTCAAAGGATAATAATTATTATCATAAAAGAGGAAGCGTCCGTTGACCGTTGGCTGTTCTCTTGTGGCACCAGAGCATTTTTTTATCGTGCAGTTCTACACAAAATGTGCAGTTCTGAATGGATATTTGCAGTTGTAGATGCACTTCTGTGTAGCTAAACATAGTAAAAAGGTAATTGTCCTCCGATTGGGTGTAATTTGCCATGGAGGATGGAAAGGGAAAGAGGGGGTTGTGCAGTTCTAAAATTCCCTTTTAGAATCCTACCAGTAGGCTTAACTGCTCTAAACGGTCATTTACTTGTCGACAGTGTTTGCAGACTTGTCCGCCCATCCCCATTATAATTTCACAAGAAAGGTAAGACTTTCATCGACTCTATTCCAAAAGAAATTGCTACACATGCCTTATTCGATTCCTTCTTCAATTTATCAATATTATTAATTTTATGCTGCGATATCGGTCGCGTTTTCTTCCTGTGCCTGCATAACTTGGACCAGACTCTCTTTTATAATTTATAAGAGCAGATGACGCCGTGGCTTGCATTTGTCTTTTATTTTAGAAAACCCGATTAGAATCTCAATATCCATGGAAGGCTCAATCGTAATCGTAATAGGCCTTTATAAACTTCTGTTCTGTAAGCGTCACTCGAAAGCCAAGTTCAAAATCACTGAGTGTCTTGCTGTGGTCTATACTTTGTAAGCCGATAACGTCTGAATTCAAAGACGAGCGAAAATCGTATCCTAAGATCTGGTTACCAAGGCACCGTATTGTGTTCGGAGCTGCGCTACGATTGGCTCCAGGCCGGTTACCATGGCAGCGTATTGTGCTCAACGCTGCGCTATGATTGGCTACAAGCGGTTCGTTTTCGGCCTGAAAGTCATAAAAATGGAGCGATCCCGTAGGGCATTCAGTCCCTCGTACGCTGGAAGAAGATCGGAAGAACAACAAGAGGATGGAAGACTACGAAGATCTCGAACTGGTAAGTTTGACTTATATAACTTATGCTGGTCGAAGGGAAGCGGTCCTCGGACCGCTTCTCTTCGGCCAGTGTAAGAGTCAAACTTACAAGAGAACCGGGCCATTGTAGGCCTTAGATAGGAGTAGTGATAGGCCTAGTTGATTTTTAAGAGTAATGTTAATTAGATTGAATAGGACTTTTTGAGCTTTATCTATATTTAGATTTTTCTATATTTAGACTTTTCTATATTTAGATTTATTATTACTAGTCCTGTATACGGACCGATGTCTAAGCGGTTAAGCTTAGACACTGGCCTGTTTTAATATAGCTTAGATTCAGGCGATCGTTGCCCTATAAGGCGTTCTCTTAGGGCAGGGTGTTGTTGTTCTTGATTGCGCAGGAAGAAGACCTGGGAGAGGACGTCGAAGCGAGACGGAGAGCGAGGTCTCGCAGCGCTCGGCCGGGAGCAGCAGCGGCCAAGGACGACGATGACGAGGGAGCGACTCCTTCGCGACGGAGACGGAGACGCCGCGGACGGGGAAGAAGCCGTCGCCGTCGCAGCCGTCGCCGACGAAGCCACGGACGCCGCCGACGACGTCGCCGACGCCACTAGACGACGACGCTGCTACGATCGGGAGGGCGTCCTCCTCCTTCTACGCTGAAGACGGGAAAGACCAGAGCGACCGCAACAGATGAACTGTCGTCTGCGAACTTATTTAAAATACTAGACCGATGAAGTCTATGAATGTTCGCTCAATAAAAGTTGAAAAGAAAAAAACTTGTCTCATTCCTCTAGCTAGGGTTAGGCCTATAGTATAGGATATATAATAGTCATTGTAGGCTGCACTGGCGGCTAGGCTCTCTGGTAGATTGGAGGCCTCAGCTTCGAAAGTTGTAGGCTATTGAGTTTCCCAATAGGAAAAAACACCAGGCCTTCCAGAACCTTAGTCTTAGGTGCGCAACTGCTCATGAATGGGAAAAGAAGCAGAAGAGATCAGTCCCTTAACTGAGGCAGCCATGGGTATAAAGTGTTGGCGACTTCATTTGCTCAGCCTCGGTATATGACGGCGTGTGATGGCCTGTCCTCTCATTCACCGTTTCATCATCTTCCCACAGAGAAAGTGTACAATTAGTGTGCTCATTATAGCTGAATAAGGTACAAGTAGCGTGCAAATAAAACAGCTAGGTACCTTAAGTCAAATGCTGATTGTAGGAAAGACCAGGATACAAAATAATAGACTACTGCTTAAATCGGAATACAGACCCGGGCAGAGATTATACC
Source organism: Lumbricus terrestris (assembly GCA_949752735.1). Taxonomy (NCBI): domain Eukaryota; kingdom Metazoa; phylum Annelida; class Clitellata; order Crassiclitellata; family Lumbricidae; genus Lumbricus; species Lumbricus terrestris. The sequence continues at coordinate 37,999,487 of OX457040.1, forward strand.
CCGCAGTCGATCAAGTCGTGGGCTACGATCGACTTGGCTCTCGCGACGATCGACTCGATCGACTTCGTCGACTCGCCGACCTCTCGACGACTCGATCGACTTGGCTCGACCAACGATCGACTCGATCGACTTCGCGTCGACTTGGCCTAGTTTTGTCTCTTGCTCACCTCTGCAGTTATGTGATCTCAGAATGAAATTATACGATGGTAGATTTATGTCATAATCTGTGTGACGTAACAATAAGCCTAAGTTCGTATTCTCAGTGAATTTATAGTAGATTTGCACTGTAATCGTAATGACGTCACATTAGGCCTCGTTTTAGATTCTGTAAATGAACTTCAATAATTATTACGGTATATCTGTGCAGCCTAATAGATTTGTTTCATAATCAAAGCGATGTTGCGTCTAAACAGCCCCAGTTGTGTGTTATGAAAATGAAATAATATGACAACAGATCTGTATCATAATCGAAATGACGCCACTATAGACCTAATTTTGTTTTCTCAGTGAACTTTTTTACTGGTATAATTAGTGTATGATGATCGAAGTGCCGTCGTAAAAGGGTACGTTTTATATTCGCAAAATTAACATAATAATTGTTTATTGTTAGCCTACATCGTAACCAGGGCCGGATTTACAGATCTGTTTAATAATTGAAGTGACGTCACAATAGGTCCTGTTTATATTCTCCAAATGCATTTTATAATAGTACATTTGTATCAAAATCAAAGTACGTGACGTCACAATAGACCTTGCTTATATTCTCAGAATGAGCTTCTATAATAGGCGTAGTACATTTGCATCATAATCGAAGTGACGTCAAAATACACCTTGCTTATATTCTCAAAATGCACTTCTATAATATTACATTTTGTATCATAATCGAAGAGACGTCATAAAAGAGCCCCATTTTATATTCTTAAAATTAACATTTACATATATACAAGCGTATAATAGTAGATCTGTATCATGCTCAACGGGAACAGGACGATGAGAAAGTAGCACATGACTAAAAAGTCATCAGATTTTAAATAACCTGAGTTGCCACGGGTTTTTAACAGTCTTTTGGGCGAAAGACTAAAAAAATTTCCGCGAAATTTTCTCTGCTCCAGACCCAAAGTTTTGGCCCCCCTTCCAAAATTTCTGTATCCGTCCCTGTACTCCTTCATCTCAGATCGAAAACGTACGTCTATAGTCAACTTTCACACTTCCACTAACCATAGGCGCAATCACGTCCTAAAAGTTGGGGGGGACCAAATGAATCACGTCCTAAAAGTTGGGGGGGACCATAATGATAAAGTCAATGGGACCACTCAAAAGTTGGGGGGGACGCGTCCCGTGGGTCCCATAGGGTGGTTGCGCCTATGCCACTAACACGAAATCGCCAATTAACACTGCCAAAAGGTTAATTTGCTGACATGTAGGCCTACTTGTGTGCAAAAACTGAATTACGTCATTAAGCTTATATCATGTAGGTCACTTTGAGTCTTCAAGAAATAGTAGGCCTAAGTAAAATATTTCTAAGTCGAGTCGATGAAACAGCGATCGACTCGACTTGCAAGTCGACGATTTTTCGATCGACTCGACTTGGCAAGACTCACGATCGACTCGACTTGCAAGTCGATCGAGTCGACGATTTTTCGATCGACTCGACTTGGCAAGACTCACGATCGACTCGACTTGCAAGTCGATCGAGTCGACGATTTTTCGATCGACTCGACTTGGCCGAGTTATGATCGACTCGATCGATCGACTCGATCGACTGCGGGGTATAGCAGAGATGTAGCCATCAACCGGGTTTTTGCAACGTGCAATTGCACACAAAATGTGCAATTCTAGACGTAGGCCTATATGTGCAGTTGTAGAAGCTCTGATGTGCAGTGAAAACTAATAAAACGAGGTCATTGCGCTCCGATTAGGTGTAATTTACCATGGAGGATGGGAAGAGGAAGAAGAGATCGTGCAGTTAAAAAAATTCCTTAAAAAACTCTTCTCTTGCCATTGTCAATTGAAATAACGGTTCCATAAAAGTCATTGTAAGTACATTAGGGTCCTAAAACCTCTTTTCATGAGATTAGAAGGTCATTGTTTTGTCTATAGGATTTCTTAATTTGTGGCTATTGTAGGTGACGTGTAAAAACTTGACTTTCTACGTTCCTCTGTCTTCAAATCGTTGAATTAGCCGCATCTTCAAAAGTTCAAAGTATAGTAACAGATTTGGTTTATTTGATAATTTGAATTTTAAAAATACTGCACAACAGCGCACATTACTAAGCTCATTGAAGCTGTTAACTGCATTCTATTCCTATTTTAGTCACTTTCACGATACCAGATCGTATACATAAAATTGTCTATGGTGATAAATAAATTCTTAACTGAAATAGACCGAATTATATGCAGATTCCAATCTCTTAATCCTAAATGTTCTAAATTTTGTTTGCGTCTGACAGCAATTGACCATCACGCATTGGATTTTCGTGAAGTTGACCATGACCTTATCAGCTTTCTGTTTGGTCTTTGGACGAACCATTGCAAAAGGTCATCGCCGATGAGTGAATGGACTGATGAGCAAAACCGCAATCGTTAGTCTACCAGTTGATGTATGTCCTAGACACGTCGCCTTCTGGAATTGGGATGCTGCTGGCATCGGTCTCTGTCATATGCGATGGACGCAACCTCGATAGTCGTCGTCTCGTACGCTATGACATAAATATTGTGTGCTTCTGTCGAAACTCAATGCGCAGGGACATATCTGTATTGTACGATGGTATATATCCCACCTCTAATTCAATATTCAGAGCAACTGCGCAGAACGAATCACGTGTGGTTACCCGGAAAGTAGGCTATAGCCAACGTGGGCCTTGTAAGGTTCTTTTGGTTTATCTATAATAGACCCTACATTCCTGCAATGACATACAGTAAAATAAATGCATCTGACATTGCTTTTCTTCGACAGTACAAAAGTGCGCACGCATAGCAGTAGCAGTTTCAGTTTAACGACATTAGCGTCGCCCTCCTCCTTCAGTCAGGCTTGGGACTGGCATTTCCTGTGTACGAGCAGTGGTGTAGTCAGTCAATTTGTAGAGCAATATTATTGTGCCTGACGGACTTGATCCTATATACACAGAAGAAATCGCCTCGGTCGAGGATTGAACCTCTATACTCTCCGCTCCACAGGTCGACCGCTCTATAACCAATCGGCTACCGTGCCTGCCTGTCAGACGAGTTGACAGAGTTGCATAATTACGCGATATTTGTTGCATCGTGCGTTTGTCTATAATTATATAGGCCATAGTTATATGGTAGTGATGTACGTCGTCATATATATTAGGTTTTCAGGGCAAGACTTTTAAGTAATGGCGCCCTTCCATGATGGGTTCGTAGGTCATCGTCTGTCTGCAGACGGGCTTCAGTTCTGCGGCAGCAACCGTTGTCATATATTCGCTTGGCATTTCAATTTCACCTTCACCTTCGATCGATGATGGCGGCCAACTGCTGCCGCTGCTGCTGATGCCGATGTGGAGTGGCGAATACTCATTGCTTTCCTTCTCAGCAGCAGTAGTCGTCTTCATTCCCATAAACCTCATCGAGCATTTCTCGTATTCGTTGTCGCAGTCGTGAATTTCCTCGTACACATCAGACGTCGGATTTTGTTCAAGACCTCGATCACTTTCTGTGGCCATTGATATTCTCTGCAGGAGTGTCTCGTTGCGGGACACTTCATCCACAGTTCGTCTTATAGCGAGTTCAGAATTCGAATTGGAATCAAGACGACCACCTGACGCCCTCTGGCGGCGGCGGTGATGGCGTCTGCGTCGCGAGAAGAAAATGGCGGCGATAGAGACGCAGGCGAATGCAACGATCGTCACTAACACGAGCAGACCAGCAACGAAGATGCGGACCATGAATCCATCAACGACGAATACTTCCGCTGTTGCTGCTGCTGCTGATGCTGATGATGATGTTGCTATGACGACTGCAGTTGTTGGTTCTTTGGCGTAAGAAGATGAAGTGTGTTTTGGTGAGTGGATGCCTACCTCTAATTCCTCCGTGTAATTCCGGTTCCGGAGAGTGTTCCAGGCGATGCACTTATAGGTGTGGAGACCTGGAAACGAATCGAACAGAGTAACTATAGACCCTCGTGTTTTTCCACCTGTCGGATCCACCCAGATATACGACGGAGTGGGATACCCAACGGCCGAGCAGTTCAACGCTCTCCTGCTGCCGTCTGCAGTGTTCACGGTAACCATGGCAACGGTTACGTTGGCAACCGGAACGAAGGCTCGCAATGAAGGTGACTGCCAGAAAGGCAGACACTTCGTTCCGGTCTCAGAAAGACAAACGGAAGCGACATAGGGTGTCTCGTTGAATGCATCGATTGTCACGTTGATACTGGACTCGATTTCTGGGAAGGCATTAGCGTCCTCCGATCGTCGTACAGTGGCGCCCTCTTTGGAGATGTTGTCTGAGTTGGTCCATCGAAGAAGCGGAACTGAAATACCGGAATAGCTCATTCGGCAAGTGAAGGTGGCAGCTGACTCGTGTTCAGCGACCTCCCGTGAAGCTGGTTCGAGTCTACAGCTCGAATTATCGCTCACTACTATGAGTTCCATTGAAGCGTAGTCATTCTGGTCTTGGCATTTGTAATTTCCGCTGTGATTGAAGTTGACGCGTTCGATGACATGCCGGGCATGACCTGCGGGGTCGGCCATTCCTTCTGATGCGATATCGACACGCTGTTCTCTTGGGCTCTTCTTGTATATCCAGTAGACAACAGACTTTGTGGTAAAAGAATCGACACATTGTAGTATCACCTTAGTTCCGCAAACTGCCACCAGGTGACTCTCCATGCTCGTTATCTTTTGAGTGGAAGACGCAATCTGCAACAGTAAAACGAAGCTCACAAGAATTGTGAAACGAAGTTCTAAAGCCATAAGTCTGTCTCTGATTCCGAAACCAAACTGATCTTCCTTGACCGAATGATCTACAGCCCAGCAGCATATAGGCTACAGCTCTAAATATAACTATACTGAAACATGATGATAAGCCCATAATAGGCAGATCGGCTAATTGTTTATCATGAAATTGTGTACGCATTTGTCTATAACCAGGATCTACCGTCTACACCACAACGTAGACATTACTGAAAATATGTACAATTAGGGCCTACAGCAAGTTCTAACACTAGTTGGGGCACCCGACGTTGCCCGGGAATTCAGGGTTTTCGCCCCCGGCCGCAGAGTGAGAGTGGGGCGGAGTGGTCCAGGTGGCCCTCTAGGACCTCTATCTGGCTGGAAGGCTTGAGGAGAATAGGTGCGAACTGTGGCCGTCCCAGAAAATTTTGGCTCTTCGCCCCCCCCCCATCCCCACCACGCTTGTGGGGCGAGGTGGGGCGGAATGATTGTGGCGCTCTGTCTAGCTGCAAGTTTTGAAGTGAATAGCTGAGAAACAGTCGCGAAGGTCCGCATCCCGTCCCTCATTGTGAGGGCATTCGTCAAACCATCCACTGGATGGTTCTTTGTCTAAGTGAAAGGTTTCAGGTTATTAGCTGCGAAACATTCATGCATGCACGCATTATACATGTCATGCCATTCCGCCATCGTCGCTCTGCGACGGTTGGCTGCACGAATGGATGAGCATTTTCCACAGTTGTCTATCTCCTGCCATGTTCATTAACCTCCTCCCCGAAAGTCCAGTCCATTTCAAGATGTTGTCTATCCATGCCATTCTTGGTCTTCCTCTTCCCCTTTCTCCCTCCATCAGTCCCGTCATCAGGTTGTTTTCTATGCTTTCCTTTTGCTGTCTCATCACGTGTCCTAAGTATCGTAACTTTCTTGTTTTTTACGTGGGTCAACAGTTCTTGCTTTGTTCCTGCTATGAAGTACACCTGTTCGTTGGTCAATTTTTTGGTACATACACCGTGATTCAAAAAAAAGTAAGCCAAAATGTTTTTCAAATATCTCCAATGCCTGATGACATATCACGCCAAAATTTTCGAAATATTTACAGAATTGGACCAAGAATATGATTCCAAGATTTCATGAGATAAAGTTGAACGGATAAAAAGATATGTATCTTTCAACTTCATATGCTGAAATTTCAGTTTACAAGCAATTTTCTGTTAGATTCAATAAAATGTAAGTCAAACTGTTTTTCTTATATCTCTAATGCCTGATGACTAATCATGCTAAAATTTTCCAGATATGTAGAGAACTGAATAACAACATGATTCCCTCAGTTTGGTTTGATTATTTAATTAAATAAGATGCTCAAAATGTCCTCCCCCTGCTTGCACGCAAGTCTGGAGGCGCTGGCGCCATTGGGCAACAGCATCGTCGATTATCCTCTGGTCCAGGCCATCTCACACTTCCATCAAGCACTACTTCAGATCATTTATACCATGGATTGTTGTCTACTCGGTCTTGCATCAAGCTCCACACTTTGTGGTCGACAGGATTCAAACTGGGCTGTTCGGAGGCCATAATGTGGGAGAAATGAAGTCTGGCGTCTCTCTTGTCAGCATTTCAATGGTTTTCTTGGCTCTGTGGGCTTAGGCACTGTCCTGTTGAAAAAACCAGCCTTCTGGGGGACTAGATTTCTGATTGCAGATAGAGGATGTTGTGACAGCAGAACGTCGCTATAATAGGATCCATTAATTTTTACTCCAGAGTCACTGAAGACCAAAATTGGGAACTATCAAGCGTCGAAACCGCAAAGAACACCATAACAGACTTGCTGAAAGTTTCGGAAGATGAAGTTGAAATATTCATATCTTTCTATCCGTTCAAATTTATGACTTGATATTTTGGAATCCCATTCTTGATTCAATTTTCTAAATATTGGGAAAATTTTACTATGATTAATTATCAGGCCATAAAGATACTGAAAAAGTTTGACTTACATTTTATTGAATCTAACAGAAAATTGCTTGTAAACTGAAATTTCAGCATATGAAGTTGAAAGATACATATCTTTTTATCCGTTCAACTTTATCTCATGAAATCTTGGAATCATATTCTTGGTCCAATTCTCTAAATATTTGGAAAATTTTTAGCATGATATGTCATCAGGCATTGGAGATATACGAAAAATAATTTGGCTTACTTTTTTTTGAATCACGGTGTATATACATGTACAAGCACACATTCTCCATCATACATAATAGATAATTAGATATAGACGTCTTCTCTGTCTGGCAGATGTAACTGGATGACTTTTAATGCTCTTTTCTACTTATTGAAACTACCAACCGTCTTACACCTTAACGATAAGCTATTTGTTCCTCCAGTCAAGCATGCGCTCGCCGTAAAAGTTAGTGAATGGATGGATGGATCCAGATTTGATTTGACGAGGGCCTATGACAGCAGAGGCCGTTGCCCTCGAAACAATTTGTTTGGCATAATACAGCTCTTAGATAACGAATGCGTAGCCTTTATAAATGCAAAATCCACATACACACGCATTTTGTAAAAATTGACAATCGTTGAAACAAAATGATACACTGTCGCTGGATGAAGAAAAACGAAAACTGTCCGATGGCGATAATTGGGAATTACTATTTTCGCTTCTGACGACCGTAAACTGTTTATTCGTAGGCTATGGTGCACATGCTGCAAAGTCTATAATTAATTATAGATCTATTTGCAGTGGACCCATAGCCTATACTGCCCGATAAGACTGCAGCCCAATAAGTGGCGTAGGCTACATGTATACGGCTGCAATTGGATGAGCATCAAGAGTGGTTCTCAACTTTCCTCAACGCAGACAAAATCCTGTTCACAGTTCACACTCCCTGTCATTCCACTCAACTTGGTCCATTTTTCTAATCTGTTTTATAGATTACCATTGCATAGTCTATCATGGATATTATCCTGATTCCTCCAATTCCTTTATCACTCATACACCGTTCAGTTCTAACCATCATCACCCACTATTATAGCCGTCTCACTAACTACCTGCCTGACTCTCCTGATTTTTACCAACTGCCTATATATCGACTCTGCTTTGATTGAGCGCCTGTGAATAAGCTTGTTCCCGCGACCGCGTTTTGTTGGCGCTGCATAAGTCATACAGTTTTTACGATTATAATATACACTGCCGATGACAACAAGCTCTTTCTGTCATTCACTCCATGCATCTCTCCGGTAACTCGCGTCTCTTTTTGATGACGTTGAGTCTTGAATGGGTGGATATAGCATGCAACAAACCTCTTATAAACCCGTCTAAGACTGCATTCTCACAACTTCAGTCAGCGGCGCCCGCAGGATTTTTTTTGTACGCACAGAAATTTTCGATGGAGGGGCGAACAGGGAAAAATTTTCGTCGCCGAAAAAGCTGATGACCTTTTTTTTTTTTTTAGTCGTCAACCTAGAATTTCCCAAAAAACATACCTTTTCTATCCGCCCAAAAAACTGATGACCTTTTTTTTTTTTTTTTTTTTTAGTCGTCAACCTAGAATTTCCCAAAAACATACCTTTTGGGTCATCGCGCTGTACGCACTTACCTATGTGCGTACGTCTGCGGGCGCCGCTGCTGTACGCACTTGCGTAAATGCGTACGCCTGCGGGCGCCGCTGACTTCAGTCACAAGGCGACAACCAGGGCTGTTTTAAGGAATTTTTAGAACTGCACAAACCCTTTCTTTGCCTTTCCATCCTCCATGGTAAATTACTCTCACTCGCAGAACAATGACCTTTTTCACTGGTTTTTAACTGCACAGAATTGCTTCTACAGCTGCACAGATCCATTTAGAACTGCACATTTTGTGTACAGCTGCACGCTAAAAAAAACCCTGGCGACAACTCAAACAAATCGACTGATTGATGGCTGTTCAGTTAGATGGATCGACTACAGATCAATCTTGTCGCACACACAAGCACACGTACGCAGGCAGACATGCAGACAGACAGCCAGACAGACAGACAGGCACGCAGACAGAGAGACAGCAGGGACTTGACTTTTGGTATGCCTAGGTTGGGCATAACTTTTGACTCCATCATATACCCCGCAGTCGATCGAGTTGATCGATCGAGTCGATCATAACTCGGCCAAGTCGAGTCGATCGAAAAATCGTCGACTCGATCGACTTGCAAGTCGAGTCGATCGTGAGTCTTGCCAAGTCGAGTCGATCGAAAAATCGTCGACTCGATCGACTTGCAAATCGAGTCGATCGTGAGTCTTGCCAAGTCGAGTCGATCGAAAAATCGTCGACTTGCAAGTCGAGTCGATCGTTGTTTCATCGACTCGACTCGACTTAGAAATATTTTACTTAGTAAATATTTTACTTATTCTACTATTTCTTGAAGACCCAAAGTGACCTAGATGATATAAGCTTAATGACGTAATTCAGTTTTTGCATAGGCCCTACAAGTACCGTAAATGAACCTTTTGGCAGTGTTGGCGATTTCGTGTTAGTGGAAATGTGAAAGTTGAAAGTTTACTATAGACGCACGTTTTCAATTTGAATTGAACGAGTACAGGAACGGATACAGAAATGTTGGAAGGGAGGCCAAAACCTTAATTGGGTCTGGAGCCGGCAAAATTCGGCCGAAATTTTTTTGTCCTTCGCCCAAAAAACTTCTAAAAACATGTGGTAACTCAGGTTATTTAAAATCTGATTACTTTTTCAGTCATGAAATTGTGCTACTTTCTCATCTTCCTGTTCCCGTTGCGTTGATTTACAGCTTCCTGAAACCTGATGGGGAGGTGTAGTTCTTTGCAAATCTCTTAATGGAGTGGGGACATGGGCGAAGTTTGGTTTCCGTTCTTGGAGGGGCTAAAACCTTCTTGGGAGGGCTAAGTCCGGAAAGAGAAACCGTTTGCATGGTAAAAGGAATGAATCTGGGTTTTCTGGGGGGGGCTTAGCCCCCCCTAGCTCCTGATAAACTCCGCCCATGAGTGGGGACATGGCCGGATTGCCTCCATAGGATCCGCTCCTGAATGAGTATGATACAGATAAACTATAATGGGCCTGTATATATATGTAGATGTTAATTTTAAGAATATAAAACGGGGCCCTTTTATGACGTCACTTCGATTATGATACAATTCTGCAATTAATTAAGGTCACTGAGAAACGAACTTAGACCTATTGTGACGTCACTTCGATCAGGATACAGATCCACTATCATATAATTTCATTAATATTGACAATACAAAACTAGACCTTTGCTTATTGTAACGTTCATTCATTCATTCATTTCAAACACTTATATAGCGCTTCTTCAAGAGTATCTACTCAGAAGCGCTCACTTTGATAGTATATCTGTATCATACTCACGTTACTCTGATTATGATACAATTTTACTATTATATTACAAGTTCACTTCGAGAATTAAAAACTAGACCTATTGTGACGTCACTTCGATTATGATACAAAATGCACCATTATAGAAGTGCATTTAGAGAATATAACAAGACAAGACCTATTGTGACGTAACTTCTATTATTAAACAGATCAACCGGTAGGCTATATTATGTTCTTTTTGCGATTATAAAACGGGGCCTTCTATGACGGCACTTCGATTATCATACAATCACACTATTAAATAAGTTCACTGAGAAAATGAAATTAGGTCTATTATGGCGTCATTTCGTTTTTGATACAGATCTGCTCTCATATTATTTCATTTTTATAATACGAAGCTGGGGCTTGTTTAAACGCAACATCGCTCTGATTATGAAACAAATCTATTATTATACGTCTAGTATGAGAATATAAAAACTGGGCCCGTTTTGACGTCACTTCGATCATGACACAGACCTACTATTAAAGAGGTTCATTTTAAGAATTGCGACTAACTTCGATTATGATACAGATCTACTATTATAGAAGTACATTTTGAGAGTATAAACTAGGTCCATTGTGATGTCACTTCGATTATTACACAGATCTACCGTAATAATTATTGAGGTTCATTTACATAATCTAAAACGAGGCCTAATGTGACGTCACTACGATTAATTGCAGTGCAAATCTACTATAAATTCACTAAGAATACGAAATTAGGCTTATTTTTACGTCACACAGATTATGACACAGATCTACAATCAGATCTACATTGTACTATCGTACAATTTCATTTTGAGATCACATAACTGCAGAGGTGAGCAAGAGACAAAAGTAGGCCAAGTCGACGCGAAGTCGATCGAGTCGATCGTTGGCCGAGCCAAGTCGATCGAGTCGTCGAGAGGTCGGCGAGTCGACGAAGTCGATCGAGTCGATCGTCGGCCGAGCCGAGTCGATCGAGTCGTCGAGAGGTCGGCGAGTCGACAAAGTCGATCGAGTCGATCGTCGCGCGAGCCAAGTCGATCGTAGTCCACGACTCGATCGACTGCGGGGTATACTCCATCATGCTCTACTTCGACCATAATAAATCCGTTTATCGTCAACGCAGTGTTGACGTTTTGGGTCTATGAATACAAGAATGCCTATGGCGTCTATCACGACCCTTAAAACGACAACGGACCTCCTCCCACGTATAATTCCCGAGCAGGGTACTATAATAGGTGCATGTGCAAGATATTGGACTACCAAAGGTCAAGTCCCTAATATAGACTCACGACCCATTGCGTTGCTGCATTGCCCTTTGAACCCGACGGACATCATGCAGCATTACCTTAGCAGCTCAGTGGCGTAGACAGGAATTTTTCATGGGGGGGTTGGTGTCTTTCTGCCTGACCGGATACCCTTTCTGAAACCAACCCAACAGTATTACAGTAAATAAAAAAGGAATACAGTAACAAAGGGAACAAAGTAAGAAAAACAGTTGTTACTACAAGCAATTGTCTTGTTTTTCTTATTTAAGTGGATAAATAACCTTTAAAAAACTTTTTCCTAGGAGAATGGGGAGGGGGTTAACCCCCGAAACCCCTTTGGTTACGCCACTGTAGCAGCTGATACGTCAGTCTCAACCTGCTCAGTCGACCCGTGTGGGATTAGTCACATCGAAAGAAATAGGGGAATTCCTCACGCTAAAGTTCCTTGCTCTATCCCCCCATGCAGCCACGATCCCGAGTGCAACGTAGGCTACATGTAGGCCTACGCATGCATGTGATCCAACAACACACAGGCAAACCAGCCTTTAGCACGTGACACCGCTATTATAGAACATGACACCATAATAGATGCACTTACACACAAACATATGCAATGCTAGACATACACACATAATATAGGCTATAGTACATACAGAAAATTATATATAATGAATGAAAAAATCAATTCCCATTTTGCGCCTTCATAACATCAACAGCAGCAACGACGACGACAACAACAACAGCAACAATAATAGCAGCCAGAGCAACAATGATCAACAATTGATATCTTCCAGAGATGATTTCCGGAATTTAGATGAAACGACTGTCGTTGGATGTAATGAACAGGCCACAACTCCCCACCAGTATTTGCAGCGCAAGCATAATGCGAGTTTACTAATCTATACCATGTAATACAATAATATTGCTATATATTATGATTTGCACATAATAGGGCATATACAAGGAAGCATGATTATATAGGGACATAATAGAAAAAATATAGTTTCGTGGCTTGTGGGCGGAACAAAGAGCAATAGGATATATATATATATACATAGAGTTATAGTTTATTCATATACTTAGACAGTCATGTACGTGTGTGTATATTGTAAACAACATTTGCTTCTGTTATCTGCCCATGACAACAACTGAAAGAGGTTGTTTCCAGGTCTCTGTTCAGTATGTGAAGAATTTTTGTCAAGCGACAGAGGAAACAGTCATTGACTTTGTGCGTGGGTGAGCACATGTACGTGTGTGCGAGTGAGTGGAAGACAGACAGACTGAGGCAAAGAGAGGAAGGGAGAGATGGAGAGAAAGGAAGAGTGGAAGAGTGGAAAAGAGTGAAATGGAGCGGGAGGAAAAGTCAAAAGGACTGGCGAATGACGTGGATGCACAAACGTACACGAATAATGAGATAACGAGACACACAGAGAGACAGAGAGACAGACAGAGGCAGAGACAGAGAGACGGAGAGATATATAATTATAGAGAAAGACAGAGAGTGACAGAGAGCGAGAAGGGCGAGGTTGTTACAGGAAATGAAAAGCGCAAACGGAAGTCATTGGTCGACCTCACGTTTTACTTCTTTTCTTATCCGTAGATTCAGATTGAAATGGGGCGTTAAGACGAAAACAACGATTTCCAGCTGTTCTTTCAGCAGACATTGCAGCATGAATTCTATTTGCAAATATACCGTACAGGCTACAGTCCGTACTACCATTGAACGGTGGTCACAAAATAACCTCCATTAACCGATAGTATGTTTTAGTGCTCATCTCTTTTATATATATATAGCCCTTTTAACCAATGTTCAAAACACTAATCGCAGTATAACCGCCACTAACCAGAAATACTATTCAAAGCAGGCATATATATATGTATATATATATGTATATATAAACCGATCCGATATGGAGGCTGAATATCGGAAAAATAATAGTTTTAAAATTAGAGAAGAATTGAATAAGAGAACAATCTAAAGATTATCTGTTATCAGACACTTTCTAAGTAAGCAGACATCTTCCCCATTAACGTTAACAGTTTGTAATATCATTTCACTCTGCTGTATACGTATATAGGCTACATGTAATATGTCCCTACTTGTCATTCTGATGCCTTTGGCAAAGTCTGCATACTTCCGCGTAGGCCTATATTTAGAATATTTCAGAGAAAACCGCGTCTTCCCCATTGCAGTCGACCCCTTTCCAAACCCCGTAACTATGACAATGCGGCCCTATACACTGTTCTCTTCGTCTGCCTCTCTTCCATTCTGTTAGTTTCTCTGTTGAATGTCTCTTGTTTTTCCCTCTGTATTTCCGATTTTTTTTACATTGAACATACTTAATACAGAAATAATTAATAAAATTACACAGCTCTCTGAGCCTCTCTCATACCCACCTTCTAAAGTACTTGCAAGTATATATATATATTTGCAATTGTAATATAACAAATTTATATAGCGCTTCTTACAGAGAGATTCATCATTCATATTATTAGAGTTGTAATTGAACATGATTAGAGTCTACAGTACCGTTCAGCTCACAGTTCCCTTTAGTGGGAAATTCCCTAGAGATTGGCGCAAGATTCGAGGTTCACGTTAAACTTTAATTACCACAGAATGAAGCGATATTTTCCCTCCAATCTTGCTCTAAACTGAGTGTGCTAATGGCATGGGAGGAGCTAAGACGGGCCATGGGGCGATGATTAATGTAATCAATTAGCGTCTGCATTCTGCCATTATGTCGTTCTGCATGGTCAACCATCAACGGTTTGCGGTGAGGTCTATTGTACAATGTGCATGCATGTGCATTGTGCATGCACACATGACCGACTACGCTTTGCTTACATGTGCATTGTACATGTGCCAGTATAAAAAGAGCGGAAACCTTTAGGTTAATACATACAAACAAGCACACATACATTTAAATACAAACAAGCATGCATACATACATGCATACATACATACATCAACATACATGCATACATACATACAAATATACATACATAAAAATATACATACATACACTCACATACATACATACATACATACATACATACATACATACATACATACATACATACATACATACATACATGTACATGCATACATACATGTACATACATACATACATACATACATACATACATAGATACATACATGCATGCATGCATGCATGCATGCATACATATGATACATACATACATACATACATACATACATACATACATACATACATACATACATACATACATGTACATACATACATACATACATGTACATACATACATACATACATACATACATACATACATAGATACATACATGCATGCATGCATACATATAATACATACATACATACATACATACATACATACATACATACATACATACATACATACATACATACACACATAGTTGTAAAAAACTTTTTTTCGTTTTTTATTCTCTCCCAAAAAACGTCGGTTTTTTTGGTTTTTTATTTTTCCCATCGTTTTTTATCGTTTTTTTCGATTTTTATGTAACCTTATTTAATTATTTACTGTCTAATATTATTTTCCTTAATTTAATTTTTTCTAATATTCCATACGTTTTCACCGTAGGCTACTCTCAAGGATGCAGCTAACTATAGGGTCTTTATATAATTGTTTAGGTCATAATTTTGAGAAATACATGTAGTAGATCCCGATAAGAAATTAAATTTGTAAGAGTTATTTTGATATAAAATTCTTGGGCCTATAATTAATATTTAGGCTATGAGTAACAATTTTAAAACAAATGTACAATATGTAATTTAGTAAACATCTGTGGTTTTTTCTTCTGGTTAGATTTTAATTGTGTTATGTCGATCAGCATAAACTTATAATGTGAACTTATGTCTACAATTCAAAGTTGAAAAGATTTCAATACCTTCAATTTGTCCAAATTTCTTATTAAACCAAAGTTATAAGAAGAAAAAAATAACTGTGGTAGATTAATATGTTACTTATACCAATTATTTTGGCCCAATAATAAAGTTGTGTTATTTGCGGTTTCTTGATAAAATTGCATAAGCAAGGTTTGTAAGCTGAAAATGAAATTTCAGATGTAACAAAGGCAAATTATTTTCCGTTTCCGTTTTTTATCGTTTTTTTGTCGTTTTTTATTATTTCGAAAAAAACGACGTTTTTACCGTTTTTTATTTTATTTTCATCGTTTTTTACATCTATGCATACACACACATACACACATACATGCATACAATCATACATACATACATAAATTCATACATACATTTTACATACATGCACATACATGTACATACGACGATTTGATGATGATACCATTGATGATGATGACGAAGACGACGAAGAGGAGGGTGGTAGTGGAAATGACGATGAACATGATCACGATGATCATGATGACGATTATGATAACGATAGCAAAATTGATGCTGCTGCTGATGATGAAGATGATAATGATGACTGCATGCAAGAATGTATGCAGGAATGTATGCAGGAATGTATGCAGGAATGTATGCAGGAATGTGCATGTATGCAGGAATGCTCTATCGTATGTGTGTATGTGTGTGTATGAACGAACGTACGTCAGACTCAGTACGCACGTACGCATGCATGTATGTTTGTATGCCTATGTATGTAGGCCCATATATATATATATGTGTGTGTATATATATGTGTGTATGCATTGATATATACATGCCGACTAGACCTCTGCAGCTCTATCGCATCCTCCACCTAATGACTTGAAATGCGTCGTATACTAGTCTGACTAGAGGCGCAGGGGGTCCATAAGGACAGATTATATGGATCTGATACGGTTTAATCTTTCAGGCGACTTTATTGCCCCATCAAGGGCGTGCAAATGCAGCCTAGAGCGCCCCTTCCGTCACGATGAATGATTAATTATAGGTCGACAGTTTCTGTAACCGTTTCGATTATACTCGGGGTTAGTTCCTACAAGTGTCTCATGCAAAATGTCAAGTCTCCTATTTAATTTTAAGCCTTCTCTCCTGCTATGAATGTATGTGTGTGTGTGTATGTATGTATGTATGTATGTATGTATGTATGTATGTATGTATGTATGTATGTATGTATGTATGTATGTATGTATGTATGTATGTATGTATGTCTGTATGTATGTATGTATGTATGTATGTATGTATGTATGTGTGTTTGTATGTATGTATGTAAGTATGTGTGTGTATGTATGTACAGTATGTACAGTATATATATGTATTATGTATATCTATATATATGTTTGAAGGCATATGTATGTTCGCTGCCATGTTGTAACTTTTTGTCCTTCTAATGCGTCTCATGATGGGCTAACATGGCTGATGATTTCGTGTGCACTAGCGCCTCTGTTTGTAGGGTTCTGCGACCCGGAGGGCGGTAAGGTGATAGCTAATTAGCTATGTCCCATGGGTGCAGATTTGGTCGGTTAATGAACCTTAACACAGCTGGACCCGGAAGATGTTCATGCAGGGTGATGCTCGCCCCCAGTAAGCCATTGGCGTGGTATATAAATTCGTTTCACCATCTGAGCGTTGCACTCCTTCGAGATTCGTTAAGAATGGCAAGTGAAACGGTGAATATGTGTATGTGTGTATGTGTGTATGTGTGTATGTGTGTGTGTGTGTGTGTATGTGTGTATGTGTGTACATGTATGTGTGCATGTGTGTATGTGTGTGTATGTGTGTGTGTATGTGTGTATGTGTGTACATGTATGTGTGCATGTGTGCATGTGTGTATGTGTGTATGTGTGTATGTGTGTGTATGTGTGTGTATGTGTGTGTATGTGTGTATGTGTGCATGTGTGCATGTGTGTGTGTGTGTATGTGTGTGTGTATGTGTGTATGTGTGTACATGTATGTGTGCATGTGTGTATGTGTGTGTAGGTGTGTATGTGTGTATGTGTGCATGTGTGTATGTGTGTATGTGTGTATGTATGTATGTATGTATTTATGTATGTATGTATGTATGTATGTATGTATGAATGAATGAATGAATGAATGAATGAATGAATGAATGAATGAATGTTAGGAGAGAGAGTGCTACACTGATGCGTAACTGACTAAGTACTAAAGCTGTTGCACAGCTGATGACGTACGGTCACCGGCTAATCTCACTGAGGTGAAAAGGAGGGCAGCCTCAGCGAGGTAGAAGTCCCTCCCTGCCGGGATAGCCTGTCAGTGTAGAAGATCATCCTGATACCTCATCGAGTTTCTCTCTGGAAACTACTGATCTCGGTAGGCTAAATTCAGGATGGTCGCCCACCTATGGGTAAATAGTGAAGACTGCCTTGGTGCCCTCGGCTGAAGTCCGTCATGTCACGGCAATGGCGAGGGCGGCACTGCAGCACAGCACCCGCAGGTAGCTGTGGAGAGCATACTGACAGTCTACTGACATCGGTCTTGGTCAACCTGCTGCGCTTGCACCCTCATCAATATCATCATCATCATCATCATCATCATCATCATCATCATCATCATCATCATCATCATCATCGTCGTCGTCGTCGTCATTGCTTCTACTATCATCATCTTCGTCGTCGTCTTCTTCTTCGTCGTCGTCTTCTTCTTCGTCGTCGTCATCATCATCATCGTCGTCGCCCTCGTCGTCATTATCATCATCATCAGGAGGTTGAATGGAGGCGTTAATTACGAATAGAGGCGGAATGAGATATAACATATATATATATATATATATAAATATACTGGAATATCAAACATAGACACTGGTATTGGCACAGAATGGGTTGAGAGGATGGAAGGGGGAGTCGTTTACAAGCCCGCTGACCCATTCATTGGCGAGAGACGGCAGTTAAGGGAAAGGGAACGGGGATCGCATTCAATCCACACAGGTTTCCAACGCCGGTAATTGCACCCACCCACCCCACGTCGACCAGAGGCCCGGCAACTCAGGGTGACCAGTAGACGATGATGATCGTTTTTTAATGACCGCAGAGTACGATTATGGCTAATAATTATCATTGGCTGTAGGCTATTATTTACTGTAGGCTTAACTTACGCAGAACAACTGATATTTGTCTAAACCTATTACTTAATGTGCGAACTACATGAAGATGATGATACTGATTATGAATGTAGTCAACATAGCCTACTTTAGTCGAACATAGTACACAGGGCACATAGTTGTTTCAATCTTTGTCTTTTTATAGGCCTATTTTATTTTAGAAAAGTCTTTTCTTACTTCTCATAATAGTTGTATTAAATTTTTGATGTGACTTTATTTAATTATAATTTTATGCTCTCCGTAATTGTATTCTTTAGTTTATTATTTTTGTCTTATATTCCTTACCTTTTCACCGATGTCTTATGGATTCAGCTAGCTGATGTCGTTGTCTAAATGTTTGGCGTCATCGTTTGAAAAATACATGTACATGTACCTCAGCACAATAAACGGAGTTTATAATAGCGATAAAAGTCGCCCTATTGATTGCTGGATCATTGCCGATATTAATAGAAGTCTCATTGATGTAATTATATTGCTGCTGTTATTTTCATCTTTTTGCTGCGGTTATGAAAAGAAATTTTGAGTGTATATATATATATAATATTATAGCTCCTCTCGCGGAACGAACATTAGGTAGAACTCTCAGCAAGGAAACTATTATCATTAACTATTAATGAAGTGCAGTGCTTCTGATGGTTTAATCCAAGCTTACAAATTGTATTTTCTAAGGCTTATGCCGTAGTTAGCTGTTTGTGTCTCGCCCTTGTAGCGGCATTAGGATCCTCTTCGCCTCTCCAAACTCCATGTATGTATGTATGTATGTATGTATGTATGTATGTATGTATGTATGTATGTATGTATGTATGTATGTATGTATGTATGTATGTATGTATGTATGTATGTTTATCTCATCCCCAGGTGGCTCTAAAGCTGTGTACTGCATGGACCTTCGGGCAGAGAACTCATCATCACACACATCAATGGTGATTATTATTCGGAATCAGGCCGCTAATGAACCTGGCCGAAGTCGTAAAACCGGCTTAATTGTCTGATTGTAATCAGCTTGCGGGATGTGAAGTCTCTGGGGGTGTCAAAGCCCGTGGAGGAGGCAAATTCCTGTAGTATACGCATAATTGCATATGTAATGCAGTCTGCAGTGTGTACTTTAGGACTCTGTTATGCATTGTGTTGTGTAGTAAAAGGTGAACTGTCCACCGTGGACAGGCATAAATGCACGACTTTCAATGCTTATAACTCAGCCAATCTTTTTTGTTTGCTTAGGCTCAATACATCAAATTAAAGTTTAGATTTTTACGGCGTCATCAGCAGCAGAAGAATCATGCAAGCTTATAATGCAAAATCTCCATAGCAGAAGACTACTTTCTTTCCAGTCAGTCAGGGCTGTAGGCCTACTTTAGGGTATAACATGCCTACGCGGGTATACAGCATATACTCGCCTCCGGACAAATGGGGCCTGAAAACGAGGGTATACGCATGAACACAGCTTATACCTCACAAAAACCAAGTGGGTATACACAGGAAAAAATCGCGATTTAGGACAAAGAAATCATGATATTTGAGCACTTTACGCCGTGAAAAAAGGGAATTTCGGGCGAAAAATCATCCATATAGGGTTATAGGCCTATAGACCAAAAGGGTGGATAAAATAATGCATAGGCCTATATATATATAATGGTCTATAGGCCTATACTCGGCTGAATCCTCCTGCTTCTACTATCATCGTCGTTGTCGCCCCACCCCCTCGCCCCACACCCTCGCCTCACTCCCACCCTCACTCCCACCTCCACCATCTCCCACATACGCTGCCCTCCACCCCAAGTCCTACCCAACCCACCCCCTTCGCCAACCACCCCACCCCTACCCCATCGCCCCATCTTTCGTCATCGTAATCGTCGTCGTCATCATCATCATCATCATCATCATCATCATAATCATCATCATTTTCATCCTCATCGTCGTCGCCGTTATCGTCTTCTTCATCTTCATCCTCTTCGTTATCTTCCTTGTTGTCGTCGTCGTCGTCTTTATCCTCGTCTTCATCATCCTCATCCTCATCTTCATCCTCGTCATGACTATCATTTTAAATACAGTAATATGTCCGCCCCATATACCGTTGCTGGTCAATATATTGCTTATAGAGTTTCGTCTATAGCTTGGCGCTGCATTCTGTCTCAAGCTCCATCCTACCTACATGTATGTGAGCTTTTTACTCCAGTTTCGGTTTCTCTGGGCCGTCGTTCGCTGCGGTCAGCTGCCCGCGGTGACTTTCTTGTCCCTTTTTGTCGTACCGCTACTATGCAGCGAAGAGCATTTTCCGTGGTAGGTCCAGCTATCTGGAATGGCCTCCCTGCGGCTCTCCGTTCGCTTCCCCGTGACTCTGCTGGCTCTTTCTACCGTCTTCTCAAGACCTTTCTCTTTGACCAGGCCTGGGTTGGGAGCGCCTCTGAGTAGAGATCTTGAAGGGGCGCTATATAAATTCATGTGA
>OX457040.1:38025504-38115504 GCA_949752735.1 Lumbricus terrestris
CCACAACCACAACCAACAACAACGCAACAACAACGCAACAACAACAACAACAACAACGCCACCGCCACCACCAACAACAACAGCATGTAACAACAACATGCAACAACAACAACATGCATCAACAATATTAGGTCAATACATTAATGATTCGATATTTTGAAGAGTTGCTGGTATAGACAACCGTGTAGGTCTTTGACTCAATTGAACTGACTGCACGTGCATGCTGATATACAATGTAGGAGAACATGCATTAAATCTGTTAAGCTCGATCTGTCCTCGTAGTTTCGGTCATCCCGATGGCATTCCGAAATCAAGGCAACCCCATTTCCAGTTTACGATACTTCAGTCCAGATTTAGCAGGCTTATCTTAATTGGAGTCGGACCTTCTGTTCAATTCATCCCGAACAGCAATTCGATTTTCTTAATAAAAACAACAAACGACGCATCTGACACCCGATCCATGCGGTTACAGATGGATTTCTTTATGTTCATGCGTATAATGTTGAGAAATCTTACTGCATCCGTTGTCATTTAGCCTCTGCAGCGGCTCCGGAAGCGGAGATGCATTGCATCCCCCACCTATGTGTGACGGACTCGAACATGAATGCGAACAGCCTTTATGGGACGATTTGCCTAATGAAGGGTTGAGCATATCAGGGACTGGTCTGCCCGGGTCGCGGTCTCGGTACAATAAATATTGGGATCAAGACACTGAATCAGATGCAAGTTGGGCAACAGCAGCAGCAGCAGCAGCAGCAGCAGCAGTAGCAGAGGTTGAAGTAGCAGTAGAAGCAGAGGCTACAGTAGCAGCAGTGGCAACAGCAGCAGTAGTAGCAGAGGTTGAAGACTTGAAGTAGCAGTAGAAGCAGAGCCTACAGTAGCAGAAGCTGGCAGCAGTAGCAGCAGTAGCAGCAGTAGCAGAGGCTGAAGTAGCAGCAATAGCAAAGGCTGAAGCAGCAGTGAAGGCAGGTGCTACAGTAGCAGCAGTAGCAGCAGTGGCAGCAGTAGCAGCAGTAGCAGAACTGCAAAGGCAATAGTAGCAAAGGCAGCGGTAGCAAAGACAACAGTAGCAGCCGATGTCGTCATTTATATTTTTCTATTCTCTTCTTAGATTTCTGTGTTCATTCAACCGTGAAGATGAAAAAACAACTTTATTTCCATTGTCCTCGTGACCTGCAACAGAAGACGACGACAAAGAACGGAAATAAAGCAGAGAACTCAGGCTACACAATACAACAACAAACGAATAGTTTCCATAAAGTCAGAACACGTCGCAATCGATGCTCTTACTCAGATGGGTGTTGTGGCTTTCTCCGAAAACTACTTTCTGCCTGATCATTCCGTCTGCATTCATATGCAAGTTTAGTTTTATATGCGTCGTAAAAGCAATAATATACGGAAACAGTCGACCCCAATGTCTCACATTATACGTCCACAGGAATTGCACGGCCCTTAAATTAAAGCAAAGCTGACAGTAAGAGCCTCTGTGTCTCCCATTTTCATCTTCTTCCGGCAACTACATGTAGCCTAGATTTGATTAATAATTATGAATTGAAGCAACGTTTGCGAATAAACTGGAGGCTTTCGAAATGCGTTTTCGAAATATAGTCTATGCGAGTTTCTGATGACCAACACGAATGATCGCTGCCATCAGCAAGACAGTATAGAGATTTGAATATTGTCTGGCGCAAGTAGGCCTTACGCCGTAGTCTGAATCAATGGAATATGTGCTCTGATAATAATTATTTATCATCGGCTACGTACGTTTGTAAACGTTCTGGCCACATTTGCCTCTATTAGAAAGACACTGCTAGAACTTTATTTTTTTAAAGAATGCTCTATTTCTAGGCTAAAAGAAACTAAAAAGCAGGGGTTTTTTAACGTGCAGTTGTACACAAAATGTGCAGCTCTAAATGGATTTGTGCAGCTGTACAAGCACCTCTGTACTGTTAAGACTATAGTTTTAAAAAAGGCGATTGGAAGTAGGCCTACCTCCGATTGGAAGTATAATTTACCATGGATGATTGGAAAGGAAAGAATTAAGGAGTTGTGCAGTTATAAAAATTCCTTAAAAATAGCCCTGCTAAAAAGTCTTAATTTGTTTCCCGCCCAAATTGCAGGCTGCGTTCTGCAGACAGATTTACGAAGCTTGGGACAATACCATTGGGAAATACAGCATGAAAATTTAATGTGTAAGCCTATATATAGCCTAACGCCGAACAGGACCTATAGACGCGCCAACGCGCATACATATAATTACGTGTGCATCGAGGTTTATTTACCTTTTAGCACCACCTAGGGAGTCTTTCTCTTGGCGACACATGTATGCACACGGGGAGTTGTTCACATAATTTTTTATTGACAAATTTAAACAATAGGCTACATGCATGATACGCTGGTTAATAATGCGAGCAGTTTCCTGCTATGTCGCCGCCTTTTCATCGACTTCCCACTCTAGTGTTATAGATCTCGCTGTAGACGCGCACTGTAATAATGTTCTGCCAAGGTGTACGAATAAAAATGATTTTTTGCAAAAGCGAAAAAGTAGTCGTTTGCAAACTTGCCCAGCTGAGACTTCACTCTCAACGCCATAGGGTTTCTATGGAAGCAACGTGAGTCCAGTGAAACGCAGGGGGAAATCAGAAATGAGCCAAAACTGACGTAGGAGCCCGGTTATTTTAGTGTGGGATAGAAGCCATTGCTCGTTGCAGAGTTCGAAGCATCTCCAAGAACAACATTTCTACCAGCGTCAACTTTCTGCTTACGTTTGAGCACTTAAGCGACGAGATTAGCCTACTTGCAATAACTATAACTAATTATTAAAATGCGACACCTTCTATAGCATCGTCAGTAGGCCTACATTCAGGATGCTTTGGAGTGTAGGCTACTAGAAGTGATTCTGGAAACCAATGCAACTTGCCAGTAAAATATTAGAACGCCGAACGGACAGTAGGTCTATAACCTACGTCTCAGCTGAATCTATGAAATCATTGGGGAACATCTAATGAACGTATGACTACCACACCCAGATGCAGAACCTATATACACATATTTCACCTTGCATGTAAGCTCTAAGCGCTGGACACGGAATCAATCAAAATGAGGTTCGGACTTAATTCAGGTGGATTCGCCGAGGTTATAATGTTCCAGAAAGACTGAGTGTATAAGACTACAATGCCTGAAGGCTGAAGCTTTATTGTGCCAAGGCGCCACTGTAGGCCTATGTAAAGCCATGCACGTGTTACGGCGCTGGACAAATCGTTGCAGACCTAGGTCTATTTATCATCATCGTCGTCGTCGTCATCGTCATGATTATGCGCATAATGTATTGCAGACCATTCCCATTTATTATACTAAGGGACTGTCTATATCTCATCCTCGACCCTTCCCATGCAATCGCAGATAACTTCTATCGTCTTCAGTGGTCCCCGATCTGGTCTGCATTTCCAGCACAGATGGTTTATATATTCTGGTGTGGTCGGTGCATATTTCCGGGATAAATTACCCGGCTGCCGCCTGTCATATGAGTTGTGCAACGGAATATAGAGAGACGATGATGCGAACGAATATGCCAAACATGTCAAGAATATCCCTCTGTTTACGTGTTTCCACACGCTATAGGCTACATCTCTTTCGTCATTCGCTCGAGGTCTGCATTATACTGTGGGACAGTAATTTCACTGCATGGGTCGGCAGTGAAGTTAATGAGTTTTTTTTCTTGAAGTGACGGTTTGTAATAAAATGTAAGATGACAATAACAATTACAATAATGCATTTAGGCGTAAAATTGACAAGAACGATATGAGCTCTGGAAGCAATCAAGGGCATGGAACGTCAAGAAAAGGGAAAGAAAGTGGGAAGGTAGGGCAATCTGGAAGCAATCAAGTCAACACGCACAGCGTCGCACACGCATACATAACGCGCAAGCATGTGCACACAGTACACGCATTATTTGATTACATACATACTACATAGGCTACATACATGCATACATAGAGGCATCACAAGCATATGGGCATACATGTACACATACATGCATAAGTCATACAAACATATACCTACTTGCATACATGCATACTGCACCTTCATGCATGCATTACAATACTACGTATAACAATAGAACATTACAACTTTGCGCTCTTCGGCCAATGGGGAGCTGCTGGTCCCTCGAACCCGCTCTGCTACCAGACAGCGTCGAGCCTTCTCGGTTGTTGGCCCGTCCACATGGAATGGTCTCCCACTTGCACTACGCTTACTACCTCGGAATAATTTGCCTGCTCTCTACAAGTTGCTCAAGATCTATCTTTTTAGCTGTGGCTGGACTGGGAGCGCCTCTGAGTAGACTTCTTGAAGGTGCGCTATATAAGTTTTCGGAATGAATGAATGAATAGTCGTGCATATATGAATGCATGAACACATACAGACACGGAACCATACATAAGCCCACTCAATTACATATACATACTTACATGCATAGATCTACATAATTATATGCGTGGCATTCCTACACACAAGCACACGCATTCATATCCATATGCATAAGTGCATGCCTGCACCGTGCACACATCTGCATGTATTGGCTACTTGCTTGTAGTAGTGCGAAACAGGTAATCGACTTAAGCGTCTTTAATTGTTATAATAATATCATGCGCCAGATTTTCTTCACTTGTAAAGAAGAATTCTAGACATGCATAGGATGATGATTATCAGAGGTTAGCCAAAGTTATCCAACTTATCCACGTAGCTAGTACTAGCTATATCTACCTCTGACTGACAATGCCGTTGGCCTCAACAAAAGCACAGTGAAGTTACAAATGGGGAAAAATTGTAGTGTAGCGTCGGGTTAACAATGTGAGTCGGTGATTGATAATTGTTATTGATAGGTCTGTATTTGCTTCTCTTGTTGCTCCTTACTGCACAGAAAACTTGATGGAACCAAGAGTTCCAGAAGAAAAAGGAACGACCGAGGGTCATAAATTAGCAGGGACGTTTATCACGACACGCATTGCATTAGGCCTAAGCTCAGAGTTGGTTGTCTTATCGCGTTCGCAGACCCGTCGACTACACCGGATGCCAGCTGAAAAGACTGATAAATAAGAGAGAAGTCAACGGGTTCGTATGTCACAGTAGCGTCACAAATGACGTCTGTCACCACATGCAGTACATTAGACTCTGATTAGGTCCGTCTGGTTCTGTCCGGACACTCCGGACGGTTTTTTAATGAAAGGAAAGCGAGTCGTCGCAAATGAAATTACTACAGTCGCGTATCAGACAATTATTGCAATTATTGCTAGGCGCCAGGTCTCTCGAACAGAGCTTCAGGACGCTAGTTGAAAAATCCCACCTGCTTTCTGTACCTATTCCCTAACGGCCTAGCCAACCTTGCCCTTCCGCCCTTCCACCCATCGTATACCATTCCCTTTACCATTCCCGCTCCTCTTTCTCCTAGCAATTACTTCACTCGGTTTTCCTCCACATCCGTTTTCTCATTCACTTCTTAGTCATCACACGAAATGTGTAACTGTGTGATTGTGTGTGGGCGTGCGTGTGACGCTGTCCAAGTTAAAGCACTTCATCGTTCTCTTTCGATATAGGCCTTCGTCGCTGTCGCCTGTAGTCGTTGGCCTATTCCTGTGTAATTATTTCTTTGTATCACATAATAATTCACTAGATTGCGCCACTCAACATCACGAACCTGCAACAGAAAGCGGATTTGCTATTGCGACTACAAATCACGAAAAGCCTCTCCTCTTACAACATTCACAGAAAGAAATTATGTGATACATAGATACAAACTATATGAGAGCAGTAAAATTGGGATCACCTGGGGCCATAATTATGCCCAAGTGGGTATAACTCTTACACCTAGCTTAAATATGGCCTATGCTGGAGTAGTGGGTTAATTCCGTAGGCCTATGCATGGGTCGAGATTAGCGAATCATACTAGGTATACAGTTATCCCAACTCTGCAAACAAACCGAATTTACGACACCGGCTTCATTATTTTGTCTCAATCATGCCATCCATCACCCGTTAAACCATCCATTGAAAACTGAAGTACATGGGCAAATCGCCCATGGTTGTAGACAATGACGGCGCTATATAAATTGCCATTATTATTGTCATCGTTATTATTATTTAAAAATTATTTTTATTATTACTATTATTAATTTTTTATTGATCTCATCTTAACACATCCAAGCTGCTTTTCCATTTCCCAGTTCTCCTTCTCCGGGATCCTGACCAAAAACCCGGATCTTGCTTTCATAATAGACCAATTTGCATACCTGGACAACTCGTCCATGGCTGAGTTTCGGCTCCACGTGCTGTCACCATCATTACGAAATTAAATGCTTCTGACTTGACGCAAGACTCGTGTCGTGTAGGCTTACTGTGACTGCAACTATTGTTCTTCACAGAAATCTCTTGCTTACGATTCAGTTAGGCCTAGAAGTTACACCTATTGTAAGTGCAGATCGAGCGTTTAGGTTATTAGACTTGTAGCATGTCAAAGAGTATACATTTCTGGTGCTGCTGACCTTACTAGGCCTATTCGTTTAATTCTGGCACTGCAGGCTATAGCTTTCTTTGGTATTATAGGCTATAGAGCGACAGTTAAAGATGAGAAGCCAGAAAAACACGAAACAGAAAAGACAATTTATCAAAAAACTCTCATTTTATTACAATTTCCACTGTGTGAGTGATGCTTTTATTATTCTCGCACTGTTAGTTGATTCTATTTAGACTGTTTGTAAAAATCCGTTTAAGAGATTTTTGCACCAGGTCGGATAAAAGTGTCCGCGTAGTTGTCGATTGAGTTGAAGTTGTCCTTCGATCTCTTGAGGCTATGTTTCGATGGCCCACTGCGATCTGGCCCTACCACATCCATCTTATCATACCGCCCATTCATACCACTCTCAATCTCTCATCCCTCGGCTCAACAACGCACAACACAGAAATAAAAGATAAATTCAAAATTAATAATAGTGGGCTTGCGGGATATTAGGCCTAATCCGCGCCAGAGGCCCTCCTGCCTTTGCGAGGAGCTTGCGGGGTTTTAAGCCACGCCAGAGGCCCGGCAGGTACTAATACAAATAAAGTAAACCACAAACACACAACAACAACAAAATAACACAGAGCCACACAGCCGTCACTCCTCATAATGCCCTCAGGCCAATTCTCTCAGGCAGCCATATGACTGTAGCGGTTTCTAAAGCAACACAGAAAACCCAAGAACATATTAATTAACACATTGTCATGTTATGACAGCATGTGTACTAGTGTGTAGTATCAATAAAAGAAGAAATAAAGTACAATATTTTTGGGTAATGATCCTACCAACAGCACGCTGGCTATAATTAGGCCTATAAGCCAACCAAGACGCATCAGCGCTTGAAAGCCAAGGTTATAAATTTAGGCGTAAGTTAAAGAGGTTGAATTGGGACTAAAGGTCGATTGCTAATGAAAAAGAAAAAGGAAGGCTGGGGGAAGGTGCCTCCCAAAAGAACTTTGGGAGTTTATGCATAAATGTATAGGCCTATTGGCTATGCCATTTTCATCAGTCATGTTCTCTCCTCTCATGTGATGCAGGTCCTCTAGGAAAACTTAAAGACGCATGTCTAAGTCAGAATAATTTCCCTTTTAAATTATGTCCTTTATTAATGAGACGTACCCTGAGTACAATAACTGACATTATTTGCTGGGTAGGCTACAGATAGCTGATTATCTAACAACACGACAACATAATCTATAGAGAATAACGATGTTTCAGTTCTGACAGTTCACAAGGCTCACCCCTTAAATGCGCAGTGGTCCGTGGAAGAAATTCCTCGTTCCTTCGACGTCAGAACGGATAGTTGCTGATCACGCTTTTCATCAACTTTGCAAAATTTTTGGCATCTTTTAGGCGATCACCATATTCAGGTTGCATTCGGCGCAATTTCTTTTTGGCTATTTCTCTATAGTTGCGCTTCGGTCTTCAGTTTGGATTTCTGTCCTCGGTCATCAAGTACCGGTAGCGATCTTTTTCATAGTAATGTGGTTCGATCTTTGGCTCGCTCCTGCAGCAGAGTAAAAAATTTTTTGGCACGTATGAATTGATCAACGGATGTATAAATGAACAGATGAATGGATGAATAGATGAATGAATGGATGCATGGATGAATAGAGCAATTGATAGATGAATAGATGAATAGATGAATGAATTGATGAATGGATTAAAAAAGCAATGGATGTATGGCTGAACAAAATAGACGAATTAATGGAACAATGGATGCATGAATGGATAAACAAATGAACAAAATGAGCAAATGAGCAAATAGGGCTCAAATAGCCTAGGTGAACGGATGGATGAGTGGATACCTTTGCAAAATTTCAAATTTCTTTTCTTATGATTTTCTGCTCGAAGTAGGCCTTATAACGTTTGGTGTCGATATTTCTATAAATGGTCAATAAATGTCTTCAAATGGCGCCGTTAATCTCATCAAATATCACTTCTATTTCTTTTCATCGACAATTTTCGAAAATTTTCTTTCGAAACGCCTCGCCGTTAGTCGACGTCTGATCTCGATTTCCTATGGCGCGATATAAACGATTTAAAGGTGACGTCATCGAGCAGTAATCACCCGATGAAGTCTTTAGCAAATTTGCGTCATGATGATTGTAGTTGATTCGCACATAAGTAAGTAATTCAACGACGATTTACTGGTAATTTGATATAGCGCTCCTTCAAGTTATCTACCCAGGAGCGTATTATAACAATTATAGCAGTAATAACCATGGGCGGAGTTTGGTTTTCGTTCTTGGGGTGGTTGTAAAAATTTCGCCCAGGACTAGCCTCGTCCAAAAAAAATTCCCCGACCCAAAAGGTTGATGACCTTTTTTAGTCGTCAAGTTTCAAATCTCATGAAAGATACTGCACTTCCTTGGCCCAAAAAGTGATGACCTTTTTTAGTCATTCGGAAATTTCGCGTGGGGGCTAAGCCCGAAAAACGATACCAATTACACGGTAAAAAATGGACACTGGGTCTTCTTGGGGGGGTTTAGCCCCCTAGCCCCTGATAAACTCCGCCCATGATAATAACTATTATTAACTAATTATTAGTCATTAATATAACTATTATAGTGGACCAATTACTACTGTTGTGAAGGACGAGGCCTGCATTTCCAGACATTCAGCAACTGCAGCTCCTAGAATAATATTTTAGACTCCTGATGGATCATAGGCCTAACTATGTCGGCCTACCTCGAGGAAAATAATAATAATATTTATTTTTTATATCTCGCATTTGCTATAGCGCCCCTTCAACCTTCCTACTTACAGGCGCTCCCGACTACAGCGCGGACACGGAATCGGGGTTTCACGCCGAAGCGCACGAGCGATATTATTGCGAGTGAGTGACTTGCTCAAGGTGAATGCGAACGTGGAACCTGGCCCCAAGGCGCCGAACCGACTACTAGGCCTACACCACCGCGCCCCATAATATCTTCATTATACTTTATTAGGCCTACAGTATTCGTTTTATTTCATACTGCACATGGCACAACGCAGAATGATAGGCCTACGACTGATGAACACAAGTTATTACAGGTCTGGAGTCGAGTAGGCTATAACTTTCAATAACAAGCAGGGCGCCCATCACTTCCAGCTACTCATTGTTACCAGCACCATCGATCAGATTCTGCCAATTTGAATGTTGAGTGGATCTTTTGGGAATTAATTAGGTACGGTAGCAAGAAGCGATCCAGCTTCCGTGTAGATAATTAATGTATTCCTCGTGCCAGAGCGTTAAAACCATTACCATAATAAGCACCTCCCAGCTTATTAATTTACTTTCCGTTCTCAAAAGATAGCTTATTATAAAAGTATGTTGCCGTACATGAATTGTCTTGTGAATTAATCATTCAAATGCGGACCTTTAGTAATTGAAAACGGTTTACTAAGCTTATCAAGTATTAATTAACAGGGCGCAAATCAAAAGGGCGAAAATCAATGGAGCGCATGGCCATTAGAGCGCATGTTCGAAAGGGCGAAATCAAAAAGGTGCCTGCTTAAAAGAGCGAAATCAAAAGGGCACCTGTTTAAAAGGGCGAAATCAAAAGGGCCCATGTATAGGCCTACCTATAGTGGGAAAATATTAAGGAGCAAAGATGATTAAAAGAACGAAACATGGTCAGTTAAGCATTTTTATAATCCACGAATCCTGTTATAGAAAACATTATTGGTTATAAAAAGGTACTTTAATTGATTCCAAAGACCACTAATTAAGCTAATTAAATACTAACAAAAATAGGCCCAAAGTAACCTAATAATTAGTCTTTACCGCCGTGACTCTTAACAAAATTAATTAGAAATTCATATCTACACTTCTCCGTTTTCGTCTGTTAAAGCGTGCGCCCTTTGATTGACCGACCTGCCAAAATTGCCCTTCATTGAACGTTCGTTCTAGCCTATTCATTTTCGCCTCATTGATTGCGCCCTGATTTCTCTTGTGCTAATAATGTCTTTTCGCCCAGTCGAATATGCGCTCTAATGACCATACGCTCTATTGATTTTCGCCCTGTTGATTTGCGCACGGTTGATAGAATACCATCGAAAACAACCGGTCTGAAACGCAAAGCTGCACCTTTATCTCAATTAACCTGCTGAGCGTCTCATAGGCTACTTCGGACTTTCCATTCAAACTTCCATTCAAGTTATTAGCATAAATTATAGCCTATACCAATTGAAGAGATCACAACTTGATCCGTTCGTGCATGCTGATCGATGCCTTCCAATAACTCAGATCTAACCTAATCTATAGCTTCTTTGGTATACACGTAGGCCTATCCTTCGACGGACGACAATCAAAGTCGAAAACAGCCAGAAAGACACACCACATAAAAAGAAGACAATTAACTGAACAAATAACTGTTAATTTATTACAATTTCCACTGTGTGAGGGATGATTCTCCGACAACTGCTAATTAATTCTGTTTAAGACTCTATTCGCACAAAACGTTTTTAGTCCTGAAATGAAGAGTTTTTGTGCATCGTTGTCGATTGAGTTGAGGTTGACCATCTCTTGAGGCTGTCGATTGATGATGGTCCACTGCGATCTGGTTCCACCACCTTCCTCTATTCATACCGCCCCTTCATCACCCTTCGCATCCCTCGACTCAACAACGCACAGCACATAAATAAAAATAAATTCAAAATTAATAATAGTGGGCTTGCGGGATATTCGGCCTAATCCACGCCAGGGGCCCTCCTGCCTTTGCGAGGAGCTTACGGGGTTTTACGCCACGCCAGAGGCCCGGCAGGTACTAATACAAATAAACTACAAGAACACAACAACAACAACAACAACAACAACAACAACAACAACAACAACAACAACAACAACAACAACTAAAACAACACAGAGCCACACAACCGTCGCTCATCACAATCCCCTCTGGTCAAACCCCTCAGGCTGCACCAATGTAGCGGTTCCTAAAGCAACACAGAAAACCCACAAAGATAATTAATGCAGGCTATGACATTATATCCTATAGTCTACGATAATTTATATGTAGTAGGCTATCACGAATGTGAAATATGTAGCTTAGCCTAGTATCACTAATATTAAGAAATAAAGTATAAAATTATAGTGATGGGGCGCGCCTCGTTTTTTGGCTAATTGATCCAACCGATATCTTTTTTTCAAGATGTCGCCTCTGCTGATTTCGGCGCTATAGAAGTTTCAAATTGCATTATACATACATGCAAGTTCAGGACATGCACGCTTTCACACCGGACACATTTCCAATGTCCTTTATGAATGGACAACAGTCTGAGTACCGAAATACAATGACGATTATTTAAAGAACAATCTGCGTAGGCCTACAGATATAGGCCAAGCTGATTATCTAAAAACACGACAACCTAATCTAGAGAACAATGATGTTTAGCTTGCGAGGCTTACCAGATCTGATACGCAGTGGTCCGTAGGCCCATACAGGACGACAGAACGGATAGATAGTATATTGATTACGCCTTTCCTCAGATTTGCAACTTTGTAAGCATCTTTAATAAGTGCTTCGTTATCCAGGTTGAACTCGACGCCATTTCCTTTGTCTATTTCTGTTAGCCGGGTTCCGGTCTTCAGTTTGGATTTCTGTCTTTAATTCGGTCGTCAAGCAGGAATCTATTTCATGTAGGCCTAGGGCCTAGGCTAAGTCGTTCTGATTCTGCAGCAGAGTTTCGCATCTTTGGTAGATGGATGGATCGATGGATGTAGGGGTCCTAAAAATGGATAGATGAATGGACGGATCAACAAAATGCGGATAGCAATTGGTCAATAAAAAAATTAGCCTACTCTTATCTTATTTTATCTTATCTCAGATGAGTGGATGTATATCCTATTAACAAGTTTAATTAGTTAACGTAGGCCATGTATACAGCCTATCAATGAATTAATGTATCGATGGATGATTAAATGGATAGAAATTCGATAAGAGAATAACATTTAAATCCTCAATTTGGAATAGTTATACACAGGCCTACCGGTACTGATCTATTTTTGTCTTCAAAAGGTACATAAAGCCGCACATTGTAGTTGATTCGCACATAGCCTAAGTAAGTAATTCAACGTCTAAGGCATATAGCCTACCTGAAGTCGTAAGTTTGTAGAATTTAACATTTCTCTTCTTATCGAAACTTTTGATGATCTTCTGTTTGAAGCAACGCTTCTTAATTATTGTCAATCGCTCGATAGCTGTACGTTCAATATGGGCCTCAAATTGCTTAGACCTCAAATTGCACATTTCCTCTAATCGAATTTCATAATTTCTCAACTTCTGATCAACGAATTTCGATAATTTTTCTTTTCGAAATGATTCGCAATAACGTCTGATTTCTGCCAAGCAAAATTTCTCAATATTATTGAATCCCGCTCGACTCGTACAGTTTCCAAGCAACCGATGACGTCATATTTACACCAACTGTTTCAATATGACGTCACCGGACAAATATAGCAAACTTAGCCTACGTCTCGGATTGTCGATGATCCGCAAAGTAGGCCTAAGCAAGCAATTTAATTTTACTGTGTACGGACCGTGATAGAGCGCCCGTATGGCATCGCCCCGAAGCTTTTATACCTATTCAGGGTGGGCGCAACTTGAGCCCAGTGAAACGCAGGGACCGGAAGGGTTTATTTAACAATATTTTAATCACTTTTCTGCATGTGACTCAATGTGAAAAACATAAAATCTTAAACTAAATATGAAAAAGACCGTTGAGATACAATACAACACAACTGTGGGGCGCAGTGGTGTAGTTGGTATGTTCGTCGCCTTGCAGCCGAAGGGTTGCAGGTTCGAATTCACCTCAAGTCGCCGCGTAGGGACCCTGGGCAAGTCTTTCACTCGCAATTGCTCAGCGCTTCGGCGTGAAACTCCGATGCAGTGTCGGATCCGCTCTGTAGTCGGGAGCGCCTCTGAGCAGCGAGCTAGAAGGGGCGCTATAACAAGTGCGCATACAAACTAAAATTTAATAATGCCCTCCTTTCACAGCTCAGATGCGCACATTGAGGTCTAAGTCGGACAACCATTGAGAACCATTGGTAGACTGGAGCAGGTATGTCTAAGTTTAGCTTTGCGCGAAAGACCCCTC
The DNA here is from genome assembly GCA_949752735.1 of Lumbricus terrestris. NCBI lineage: Eukaryota > Metazoa > Annelida > Clitellata > Crassiclitellata > Lumbricidae > Lumbricus > Lumbricus terrestris. The sequence goes on from OX457040.1 coordinate 38,039,138, forward strand.
AGAGTTGCGAACATGAGGAGGAAGAGTGTTTAAGCTAATGTGTAGGCTACCTTACTCTTATGCTAGTCGAATAATAACATTAACAATACGTACGGTACTTCTATAGTGCCACTTTTGTCCTTGGCGCTTAATATTTTAGTTTTTATTTCTCAATTAGTCGCATAGCTTTTTAGTCCAATTATAGTAGTAGACTATGCAAACAATACTCAGGTTTTATTGTTCTGACGAGTCTGGCAAACTTAAATTTGAGGAGTGCCTTTCTTCTATGTAGGCTATGCCTGCCTGTTTCTGTTTTAATGGCATGGCCTTAAACCGGGACAAAGAAGTCTGAGGCAAGTTTGTTCTACATGGCTGCAAAATGACCAACCTTCTGAGGCTTCATAAAGATGCCGTTCCTTGTGTACAGATAGGAAATAGAACTCCTACCATGTAACAGAAGCTGTGGCTTACACTATAACAACATCTCAAATGGATAAAGCATTCTTTTTAAAAAACAAAATGATTGATTTTATTGATCAGTATATATAGTAAGATAGCTAGCTAGATGGTCACATGATATCGAGTATATCTAGATTCTAGAATTAAAAAGATCATGAGATAGAAACTATAAGTATGCTGTTCACCTTAAACTCTGTAGAGAACAATGATCATAAAAGCAGAGCTTTAAACTTAGATGTAGGCCTATAATATGACATGACATTATGATTAACCAAAATCTTAATTTTTTAAGCTTTATTTTATAAATTAACACAACACAATATATAATAATTCTGTACACAAACCATAAGATTCGTTTACCTCATTTCATATTTTCAGTCATCATTTCGTTTGGCAGGATCTGTGGGGGGGGGGGGGTGATCGGAAAAAGACTTCCAAGTCTTAGCAAAATAAACACAACATTAGAAACCCCTCCATCTTGTCTCTGTGGTAGCTGTAACTGGACTCTGACCGGTGGCAGCGCCAGCTATACAATCTCAGCAGGTCACAGCAGGTTGAAGAAATGAAATGTAAAAAAGGTATTAAAAATTCCAAGAATTTTGGCAGGTCACGAGTAAAATAGGCAGCCGAGACCTATGGGCGCTGCCACTGACTAGTACCTCCTTTTGCCTCTGGACAACCACTTGGACTCAAAGCAGGTTGCGCAAATAAGTCAAGTGTCCAGCTTTCAAATGGCACATTAGAAATTTCTAGTTCATGATTACCAAGAGCGGATACAGAAATTTTCGAAGGGCAGGGGGCCAAAATTTTCGTTTTTGTTGTTGGGACAGAAGAAAAATTTCGTCTTCTTCATCGCCAAAAAATATGGAGGGGGGCTATGGCCGGATTGGTCCCCCCTGGATCCGCCCCGATGATTACGAAGTCGAACAAAATTATTTAACAATACATTTCCAATCAGGAGCCTGTGAAATCACATTTAAGCCTCTCGCTTGTGGTCGGCTGGAAGGACTCATGCACTTTAAAGCACTTCACAACTTTTCGAAGCATAATTACGCTGTGAAAGCAGCAACATTCATAAATAAAAAATATCGCTACCTACATGAGAAGACACAGGTAACGAAAATTAAACTTGCATAACGATTTTCACTGTCATCACAGGTACTTGGTTTAACATGCAACATATCGAAGGTCATAATAGATGGCAAGAATGCTTCTTTGTTATATACAGCTCTTTCAGATGATACCATTACTTTGTTTACAAGACAATAAGAACTGATCCATGTTGCAAGTAAATAATTGTGGAAGAGCTTTACTGCTTAATATTGCATGCATCTTAATGCAGTCAGCCTAGCGCTCAAAACTGAAATATGTTTTTAAGACTATTAACAGACTTTAGGAGACTTCCCACTAATTTAATATTTCATACAGCCAAATATCGACAAACATACAGCCATAATTATATACATGCATTACACATGATACAAACCTGGTCTATAATATCACACAGAACAAGATACAACATCATTGCTATTGAGTCAAAACATGTACTGGTATACATGTGTTGCCCGCATTCAACATAGAAAATCATTGGCTAACTTTCAGCCAGGATATGACAACATGGATTCATTGAATTTGCCTAACACATGCAACAGATAATTCAGTTGAATGGTGTAAACCGGTAACGCAACAATTCGTGAACTTAATGCGGAAAGGTTCGAAACACGAAAAGCCCAACTGTTTAATCATTTCCGATGTTCATTGGAGCTACTTCACGCAATACTGTCCATTCCAATCTCCTACTCAACAAATCTGCCACGCGTTCACTTGCCACGTGAGAAAAGTCTTCGAAACAACAGATGAAACCATCCAAGCCAGAGAGACAGGATCACACAAGCCGATATAGTTATCATGCTAATCACCAGAAACTGGTGCGACTTGTCTTGGAAGCGAACTCGTGGAACGTATCTCAACACTGGATGCATCTTCTCCTTCAGCTTCTGCAGTTTTGAAGGATTCATCATCAGCAGCCGTAACGATTGCTTTCTGCTGAGAATTCGCTTCAATTCCACACTGTAAAAACCAACTTTAAATCAATCATTCTTCAATAGTCATCATTACAATTCAATTCAATTCATCTGGAAAGTCATTATTATACAACTGATCGCTCAACAAACTTTGTTAATCTGATTTTGACAATTTGATTTTTAAGGGAATGTCAGAATGTGAAGAACGATTAGAGACGCGGCCGTACACACTTTCCGTTGATTTAGAAATGATTTACATCGATTAAGATGTATTCAGTGCTCTGCGCTAACAGTCGAATCCAGTCTTCAATTTGTTTCTGATTCGCAGATGGTTTTCGAGTCAAATAATCGTTTGTTTTGCTCAATGGATTGCCATTCATCATTGAGTTTTCAGCAGAAACTGTCCATGACAAGCATAGGTGCATGTGAGTACAAACATTTCATCTCAAGGACCTGCAGGGAAGGTTATTCTAGGTAGACTATACTGACTATACGAATGAATTACTGATTATATAAGAGTACATTACTACCTGTATGACACGGATAACTAATTGGACTATTGACAGTCAATGAATATAATCAAGTTCATATATCACAAGAATGTTCGTTGAACATGCCTATTTATCTATCTAGCTATCTGTCTATCTATCTATCTATCTATAGAATTTACATAGCGCTCTTACAAGATAACTATTCAGAGGTGCTCCAGCCCAGGCATGGCCAAAGAGGAAAATTTCGAGTAGTTTATAAAAGAGTTAGACAAGTCCGGCAAAAGGGAACGCAGGCCAAAGAGGAAGAGCTATTCCAAAGAGAGGGACCCATAATCAAGAAAGCCCTATTGTCTGAAGGCTGTGTATGCAAGTGGAACCACAAATCGCCACAAGATGTTGAGTGCATGCATGTGCATTACTAACCACTATAATAGGTGAATGGGTGAATAGGTGGGTAACATGAGTAAGATCCAATTCATAAGTCATAAGGTAGAGAATCCGTTGCAAAGTCATCAGATAACAAAGGCACGAACCTAGTTTGCGAGTAACCTGAACAATCCATTGCATCACTACTCAACTCCGTTTCAATTGCTCTGTTTTCAGAACCTTTCATAACTGGGTCTCTGCTCTCTATGCTCTCATCTGGCTTCTCCTGTTCCTCCTTCTCCTCCTCCATGTCCTTCTGGCATTCCTCTCTGCTCTGAGAACTCACTGCCTGTAGTCGGCTGAGGAAGTCAGACGGAAGATCTTCGATGATGGAACTACTTTTGCGTCTATGAAAAGTCACAACAAACAGCATTTCAATTTTCTTTATGTGACTTTAAAGTTCTGTTAAAATTCAAATTAAATCCCAATCAATATAACTTGATAATATTATAATATAATATTGAATGACATGAATAAGTTGACTAGATCAAATAAATATATAACATACAAATATGTATTAATATAGGCTATAAGCACTTTGCCAACACAATTTTGTATTAATAATAGGCTATAAGCACTTTGCCAACACAATTTTTAGATGAAAGCACTGATTATAGTTAATACACTATTGTTGCTACTGTGACATCAAGTGCTCATGAAAATTCTATTGCTGAAAGTTTGACATCAAAGGATGCTTGAACTTGATCTAAATGCAGATCATTAGGCATGATCAGATTATTCAAAGACATAAAACATCTACACCAGCACCGGTAAATCATTCTTTTCTGCCTAGAAAATAAAGTTAAAATCATTTTGAATTGTAAATAACTTTAAACATGTAATATTTACTAATTGACATCATTGTGACAAGAACTAAAGATAAACAAAATAACCTAGCAAGGTGGCGGGGTATGTCAGTACTTTCAGATTCTTCATTTTCTTCTTCGTAACATAAAGGCGGTAAGATAAAGGAAGAATTTCTATGAATAAGACGACTCGGATTATCCTAAAAAAACAACAACAAAACTAAATCAGGTTTCCTGTAGCATGAAGATTTGGGCACCAGAAGCGAGCTATTAAACGTGCATCAGCGACAGATAACCTGTCACTACTGGGAGCGCCTCTGATTGGTGTGCACTGTGAGAGGCGCTTTATAAATTTATAAATACAATACAATACAATACAAATTGTTAGTCTTATTCAACTGCTATGCAAAGTTTTCTCCTTTCTCCAATCAAGGTGTTAGCTAAACTTTGTCAGTTGTGAAAGTATGCCTCCTGCTACCCGACTGCACAGTCATATTTTAAGTTATACAGAGACTATACCTTTAATCACCTTCCAAACTGTTTATGCAAGATACATATTAACTTGCGAGGCGCGGTGGTGGGTTCAGAGCCTTGGAACCGGAGGGTTCTAAGTTCGAATCCACCTCAAGCCACCGCGTAGGCACCTTGAGCAAGTCCTTCACTTGCAATTGCTCGTGCACTTCGGCACAAAACTCCGATGCAGTCTCCGTGATGTAGTCGGGAGTGCCTCTGAGTAGCGAGCGTGAAGGGGTGAGAAATAAATAAATAATTCGTCCACAGCACCACATTTACAGTTGACAATATTATTATGGTACTTAACAAAAATAATTAGTGGTAATTAGTATCCTGTTATAGCACCGTGTCTAATGCACAAGACATCAACCAATGGTGCACCACAATGAGGCTGTAATCAGGTAAAAGGACCAGAAGATCAGTTTGCAAAAGAGAGTGAGGCTGCCTATAGAGTTTAGAAGCAATTTGAATAAGATAAGCCTTAGGCATAGACGAAAGTCATTAATTCATTTAAGTATTTATATAGCACATATTCAGAAAACTACTCAGAGGTGCTCCCAACTCGAGCACAGACAAAACTAACAGTTTTCAAGTGCTCCATAGAATGTGTCAGAGAGCGGTCTATGAACAGACACAGCTAAAGCGGGAGGAGGCTCTTCCATACCACAGAAAAAGCATGGATTTGCATGACTGAGGTATAAGGAAATGGGACTGAGAGCACTCCCTTTTCTACAAATGTCACAAGTGAGTAGATTGCAGAGATGCATGGAAAGAAATCTAGAATTCAGGTCCAGCCAATGAAGAACTTTATTCCTCAGGAACAGGTCTAGTGTTGGGTATGACTAGAGAAAGGCAGTGTTTATTCATAGAATTGAAAATTAAATAACTGAATTTCAAACACTGATTAGGGGGCCGTCCATAAAGTACGTCACGCTCCAGGGGGTGAGGGGGTGTAAGAAAGTGTTACAGTTTGTGACAGGGGGGAGGAGGTCAGGCCATGTGTGACGTCACACATTTATTTTTTAAATTCTTTTTTATTTTTTTGTTCTTAGTACCTAAAGTCCGACCCGGCCCGGCCAGGCATGTCTAAAACCCGGCCTGGCAGGATAAAAGTTGATTTCCCGTCAATATCAAAGCGTTTAGGGACACACGTCACTATTAGAGGGATTAGGGATAGTATCCTAGGGTTTAGAGGGTAAGATAAATGGTTATGTTTTAAAAAAAATTGTTCAAAAGTGTGACGTACTTTAGGGGGGGTCCGAGATTTGTGACAGTTTGTGACAGGGGTGAGGGGGGGGTCAAAAATAACGTGACATATTTTATGGACGGCCCCTAACTACAGTTCAATGTTCAATAAACTGCAAGCGAAAATTTGAAAGAGGATCTTTGCTAAACAGAAATCAAAGTTAAGTGATTTTATGTAGGGATAGTCGAAATTCACAAAGACATGGCAGCTGTAAATTCTGTGATTTCAGGCATAAGCCATGAATTTCCTCAAAAACCATGATTTTCAACAAATTTTTAAAAATTAATGCAACACAACAGCTAGAACGTCAACGTTTTATACATGAGAAATTGGCGACACAAGCAATGATGGTCTACATTAGCAGTGCCAAGCGTTGACTCTGATGACACATAAGCATGACATTACACAGCGATATCATGTCACTGCACCTTGATCTGTAAATTGATATGATTACACTGATTAGATGTCATCAACTGCAAACGTGACCATTCCGCACATTTACTGTGACATTTATACATAGCGTACATGTCATCACTTCTCATTTGCGATATTATTTGGTCGGACACAAGGAAATGAAAGAGAAATAAAAGAGCGGTTTTTGCAATAAGCTACTGTGAATCTTCAGCTTTTGCCTTGAATTTCTACTGTCATAGTTCTATGTCTGATGCACTAGTTACTATGAGCCAAAAATTCTGAATTCTCCGAAGCTTCTGGCAATTTGACTTTGTAATGCCAGCAAGAAGCAAATTACAGTAATTAAGATGACTGGAGGACAATGAATTCACAAGAGATTCCTCGAAAGGCAATGGTGACTAATTTGATGTACGTTATGAATATGCATGTATAGGGATATGCAAATGTCACTGACATAGTTGGTTAGGGACACAGTAACGTCAAAGATAACACCCAAGTTGTGAGCAGAATTAGTCAACTCAATCAGTCACTCATTTTGAAAGATTTTAACCATAGATTCAAGCCTTTTATGCCGCTGTCTTTTCAGAGCTTAATAATGGACTTATTAACCACCGTGAAAGACTGCACATTCTCAAAGGCAGTGATAATAGATGCAGAGATGCATGGGAAGGCAAACTGTCAAATGAAATCAAAATTTAAGTAACAACATCCACTGTATATGACCAACATTCAACACTGCTACGTTGTACTCGGCTGCACGGCGAAGTGTGGCAACTCTAAAATTGCACTGAACCTTATAATATAGGAGTCATACTTTAGATGAGAATGCTCGACTATGACGCCCTTCCTGTGGAGTTATGGCATTTTTTCATCATCAGCTGTCCATGATCTGGGGGTCACCTCGGATCAGGAACGGTTGATGGTCCATCGCACAGACGTGGTCACTCGGCGGTCAGCGGCAGCTGCCGACTCAATTATTGTTCATCCATCTGTGCAGGCCGATCACACAGATCCGGATTGACCGGCTGGAGAGGTTCACCGGGTGACTGCACGCCTCGTTCGTGGTTCTGCCAATACTGACCATGTCGTGCACTCTATGTGGGAGGGGTCCTGCACTGGCTTCCGTTCCCCACACATCTATTTCTGGATCTCTTCCCTGGTCTGGCTGAAAGTGCCTTTCTTGGGAGACATCTGCGTACATGCAGAGCATGTCTCATCATGACAATGATTACCGTCTCCTCCTCTACACCGCCCCATCCCCACCGGCAACCTGACATTTCCTTTTGCCCATTTAGATACAATGCAGCCATGCTTCTTCTTCTCAACTATTGGCTCAGTGACATGGAATGGGCTTCCTCAGGAGATCTTTGGGTCTTCTTTCACCATTCTATCCGCTTCTTAAGACGATAGAATGATGCTTTTTTCCACTTAGCGTGGGTTGGAAGAGTTTTTGGGTACAGACCGTAATCAAAGAGGAGCTCCCTCACCATTCTATCAGCTTCTTGAAACTGCTTTTCCCACTTGGCCTGGATCGGAAGAGTCTCTGATTAGAGATCATAAAGATGTGCAACTTAAATTCTGACATACCGATTAATTAAACAAAGTATTCAATAAATCTTCGCTTTATGATTATTTTGATTAATTTTGAATGAGTGTAAGGACAGAGATGTGCAGCAAACCAATTCACTTTGTAAGACCAGAAACCCAAACCACTCGTCTAAATATAGTATAAGCTTCAAAGTCAAGAGCTTGTAATTATAAAGCTTTACGCTATGGTAACCAATATTAGGTTTTTTATTGTAGCTATAAAAATAATTATATGATATTGCATCATCTGTTGTCGGCTACTTCCTTCTATGTAAAATAGTTTCAGCTGCTTCCTTCTATTCATTGTATAATAGCTTCAGCATGTTTCATTTGCATAGATCTACATAAAATAGTTTCAGCTGCTTCCTTCTATTCATTGTATGATAGCTTCAGCATGTTTCATTTTCATCTATGTCAAATAGTTTCAGCTGCCAAGCATTGCATCAAGATGCACCTAACTGGTATATCAATTAATTGGTATCAGTAACTCGCTAAAACATGTAAAACAAAAAAGGTTTATTCAGGCAATTAGGATGACAAAGATGCCAGAAATATATGGTCAGTTTTGATGTAGCCTTTGTATGCATAGGCAATAGTAACCATAGAAACAGAAGAAAGAATACTTACAGATGATTTAATTGAAGACAAACTATTCCTGAGTTGCAAAGGATTCTTTGAAATGACCGCTATGCTGGCCCGCCGACGATTTGCCTAAAGAACATGTAATCACAACAACAAGGCATCTTCAGGATGAAGACTAAAAATACTAAAAAATCTTCTCTGCAAAGAAGCAACATTTTCAGAATTTGCATCATTAAAAAATCATACCAGTGACAATCGCAATAATATTTTGCAATTGCACAATATTAAAAAAATTCATTGCAGTAAATCATTTTGCAGTCAACAACATGACCATTGATGCAGAGAAAAGGGAGTGAGTTAAAAGTTATACTCAACCCCTATTTAAAATCTACCAGCAGAATTTCAGACAGTTTTAGACAAGTGTATAATAACCGGCTGAAAACAGTGATCTGAAAATATAATAAATATGTATAACTCTGCTACAGTAACTAGCGAAAAGAAAAAATTAAATAGCAAAGAAACCAAATTTCAGAATGAAACGGAAAAAGATAAGAAAAGAAAAAGCTTAGCCACAAGTAAGAAGAGCTAAATAAGCAACTCCACAAGCTTCAGCACTGTCCTCTGCAAACAGCAACTCGCTCTGTTTAGGCCTACTTTGTAAATTCAATAAAGGAAGGACAAAAAACTAATCCAAAAAGTCTACAAACGGCTCAAACTCCATACAATCTTCATAAGACACATATAAATCATAAATCCTAATTGAATGTTACAGAAAAACTGTAAATGCAAAATAGAATGAAACACAAAGAAGGAACAAAAGGCACATGAACAGAACATAAGTAAAGTAATAACAGAATTTGTGGCTAACAAGAAATAAACCAGAAGGATCAAGAACAACAAAGATGGCATAAAACAAGCAGATAGTTTAGAAAACAAGAAACACATGAAAAGGAAAGCCCGAACTGCTTACGTATTCGTCTTAGAACACGTGCAAACGGTTGCTTAACCACAGCGGCTGAGCCATCCTGGTCCTTGATGCATTAAATGTTAAAATGACACAATCAATATTTAACATCTTAACATTTCACTATCAGTATTTTAGTTGCTTTGTAAAATGTCAAACAAACTCCTGACCCCGTTGGCAGATTTGAGCTGAAGCACCAACGAAAAAAAACTAATCCAACTTCCAGAACAGACCTCTGTTTTTACATAGTTTGAGATATTATGAAGACTTGAACATTTTCATTCTGTCACCAAATGAGCTGGTCAGGCCACATCAGAAGTGGTAATGCTAAATTAATAATATTAAAAAAAATTACTTTATATGTTTTGATATTTTAAGAGTTTACCCTAAACTGTGGTAATCCCGGTTGATTACTTGTTCTATTCATGCCATTGTCATTTCCTTCAAAACAATAGAAATTACAAAGCATTCAGTAAGAAACGATTTCCAAAAAGCAATTTCAACATAAGAGGACAGGCATGTTCTGTGCAGCAAAGGTGAGGAATCCTTATGCAGACATGGCATGTCGGTTAAAATATGCAGCATGGGGTGCAAAATGAACTGGTTTAGAGCAGGATGAATGCCAAAACATGATAGCGTGCAAGTAAAATGCAAGATATATAGTAGAAATTGACTAAACTGAACTGCATTTAAACATACAATGATCACACACATCTAAAAAATTATTTTTCAAATGCATCCTAACATGGAATAAAAGTGCAAGAAAATCATGTGAAAGTTTAAAAGTGTTTAAACACCTAAGACCGTATCCAAACTTTCAAATCTAAATTAACCTCATGACATCTATAGATACAACGAATAAACCAATGTCTGCTTTAACACTTTCAAGCCTGTCAGTAGGACTGAAGACGTTACTGAACAGAAGTCGTCATCTTAATCATAATGAAAGGATAGGGCACCAGCTTATTTACAAGCACTGACAGAAGTCACCAAAAGAATATAATATGGTTTCATATATGTGATGACAGCACTTGACACACACACACAAACACATGATAACCTGGGTTTGACCTACTGCTACTGAAACCTGATAACCTGACTTAAAGCAAAGAGACAATCCTTTTTTAGTGTCTGAGCACTGACAAAATGACAACAGGAAGTAAAAAAGAAACACATGCCTCTCGATCAGCATGCAGACTAATTGAACGTTGTTTCAACCCAGATAGAAAGACATGAAAAATATTAGATGGTCTTTGCAATCTAGAGGGTGAGAATACAGAGTCACATATGTTGTAAACAAAGTGACTTCCTGATGCATGAAGTTGATCGCGTTGAATGATATCAAACGGTTCTAAATCATCATGCATGAAGTTAAGACATTTGGTCCGCATACATTGAGGAACATTTATTTGGTATATGTATTGTAATCGTAATCTGCAAATTTCTACAGTGCCCCTCGAAAGTCAAGCGCAGGGCACCAGCCTATTCACGAGCAATGTATGTTTTACATGATTAGAGAAAAAACAACTGTTCTGACTTCTTTCAGGGGAGAAAGGACTTTTACAAAAAATATTCAGCATATAACCAAAAAAAAACTCGAAAAAGACTTACCCTGAAAACAGCTAAAGTGCAATAATAATTCAATAGCAATGAACAGGCAAGTCCGTGGAGAACAGATAGACAGCCAACAAGCCATACTGCAGAGGATAGGATAGACGGGTTTTGAGTCTAGACTGCAGACCGTTAGCAGTGATGGAAGTGAGCAGGAAATTAAGGCACCTGAGACCAGTCACTCAACCAAACTCAATCAACATCAGCACATCATGGTGAAACAAACAGCTTCAGCATCTACAGAACGTACAATTCGATTACTTCCATGTATTTTCGTACCTCCCGAATCCCTGCTGTCCTGCCTTGTCGAACGCAATGTCTTCCTACAAAGTCACATCAAAACGACTCCTAAAAAGTCAGGAATGAGCCCATAAGACTGTCAAACCTCAGCAGTTTTAATCCAAGAACCCAGTAACTAGTTTCTTTCAAACTTCCATATACTTGGCTCCAGATTACTGAACCAAAAGAAATGCAGTCAGTAAGCAGCTCTTCTGTGAAGTTCACTAATATCCCAAATATCCCATGCTACTCGCTAGTTACTAACCTAACTAATATTTAAATAATAATTTATTAATTTATGTTTATGTTTAAAACGCTTATTTTGCACCATGAAAAGTCAAGTAAATCTGAATCATCTGATAAAATAAGTATCTTATCGAATGGGTCTCTAGTAACTGAAACTGGAGACAATACCTGGCGTCTAGAAGTTCAGTGTGCTCTTTCTCGTAGACTTTCTTGAGATTTTCAACGTGTTTGACCATGACATCGATTGCCTGATTTACTCGAAGTTCCTATCGGAACATAAGTCAAAAGTAAAGAACATAAGTCAAAAGTAAAGTACTAATTAAACTCGTTATTTGTATAATTGTTTCTTGTGAAAATTTTAATCAAGCAAAAATCACAGCTTGAGTTCAAAAGAGGGGAAAGATGGCAGGCAAGGATACTGGCAGTGAACGTCTGTAAATTTCAAATAAATGTTAATCACACAAAAAGTATGGCAGTAGCACTAATTGTAACAGAGAGAAAAAATGAAACAGAATTTAAGACATATAAAAATTTAGAACGAATAAAACAAAAATCCAGTTAAGACAGCAAAAAAGAGTAAAAAGGAAAACGATTTACATGCATCAGTAATCGACTGTGAATAAATAAATAACCCTAGCTTAAACACTGAGCGTTAATTGGTGCCACTGTGAATTGACTGCACGCAGATCAAGTCAATTAGCAACGATAAAAGTCGAAGCGATTTGAAGACAGTTTCTAAAAAACTGAGTTTGCAAAAAGATTTACATGTATAAGTAGTTCACTGTGAATAAATAAACGTAGCTCATTGAGAGTTAATCACCGCCACTTTGAATGACCGCATACAGATCAAGCCAATTACCAACGAAAAAGTCATGCGACTGACAGACTTTTAAAAATATCAGTTTCCAAATGAAATTTCCATTGGTGTTGTTTGTGAATCAAGCTAAAACATTGCATTGTATTACCGCTTCTCACAGCAAGAGCCTTTCAGAAGTGCACCAATGCATGAAACCCCGAGAGAAAAGGCACGTTTTGAGACCAGAGAGAGATGAAGAAAGTCTATCAGAGAGGATGACAGAGCGAATTAATAGGGGGACGAGGAGAATTCATTCCATAGTGAGGGACCTAATGTTAACGCCATGAAGTTTATTGTGCTTATGATGTGAATTTGTGAATTTGTGATGATACTATCGATAAGACAAGAAACTCTTCACAACTTCATTTACCTGTTGGACAGCGCCGTGTACTTCCGCACGGCTGGACATTCGAGCGATGGCATTTTCTAGGACTTCAATGTGTCGCTGGACTTTTGAAAAAACCTGCTGACTAGACGGATTGTTGCAGATCTGATTCAAAGCCTGCAAAGCACAAACAGTAGCTGAACGTGAAAAGAACTCGAGATAAATTCTGATGACACAGATTTTAACTGAACAATGCTGTACTGTACAGAAAGATAACACATTCGAATTACTACACAGCCTTCCTTGATCAGCTGCATTCATTCCTGGCCTTGTAACAGGATATATGTAGGGCATCAGTTACCATATAACCAACATACCCCACATGCAGCATATAATGGCTCTATAATACTGCTGGTACCAGTGCATTAAGAAACCATCACTTAGAAAGGGGAAATATGCAACAATTTATGCAATACAATCTTAAGCAATAATGCACAGAATACTTTTAGGACCAGTTTTCAATGAACAAGACATTTTAAAATTTTAATACAGCATCTACTATGCTTGGTTGTCAGACAAGCCACAGCAAACTACTCCAATATGTATTCACAGTAAATAAATAAATAAATATGTATATATATACTGTATGCATATATATATATGTATATATATGTAATAGGGTGCCAATGAAAAACAAAGTTTGAGTTTTTTTAGGTCTCACCCCTTAGTTTTGTTCATTTAGCCATAAAACTGAAACATATAAAGTTTTGTATCAATCAGATAACATTTACTGGCTGCACCAACCTGTGAAGTTTTGAAAATCTGCAATATGGAATCTCGTAAGCCGCTATGTATAGCAGAATGCTCTGCATTGTGCAGAATACAAATGCAGTGTTCCACGTTGCTTCAGTGTTATTGGTTGTCCAGTCTTTGACTGAGCAAACTTTTTGGGTGCTTGAAAGTGCTGGTGATGGCTTTCAACCACCTAAAGCAGATATTGCTTTTGCTCCTCCTGGTTTGTGATGGCAGACTTGAACATCTGTTTCAATGCGACGCCCCATTCAGTTGTGTCGTTTTGTACCACCTTAAGCTCTTATGCCCTGCACTCTGCTGTGATTATATGTTTTAATGGGGTTCCAAAAGCTTGGATCTTGCAAAAGGAAATCTTGTGGGATATCCATGGAAGTAAAAAAATTGCTTTGTGTTTCGTGACACAAAACGAGACAGCTGTTTTTCAGAGATGTTGTCACTCGAACTGGAGAATCTTCTTCACCAAACTTACTCATGACTGCAACCATATAAACTATTTCCATAACAGAAAGTTCAGAATTAAAAAAAGACAAGACCAAGAAGTGACTCACTCAAGTGCCGCACATGTCACATGAAAGTTTTTATGGATTCACCTGCAACGGGTTTTCTTGCACTCCGGTAGACTACAAGATCTTATAATATGCGTAAGACGTATCGTGGAGCCGAAGTTGCTGATGTGCATGTGTGCCATGCTTTGAGATAATTGTAGTCTAACCACAAAATAATATGTTAAACTGTTAAGCCCAGGCAATTAAGAAGCTGTCAAACGAAACTGTGGGTGAAACAAGTAAATTTTTAGACTGTTTAAAAAATTTCCCGTCCATTGTGCCCTGTGGTAGGCTTCAGGTGTGATGATAAGGATGTCTGAATTGCTGGCAAAAGGTTAATTTCCTACAAACATCAGCGACAACTGCATCAACTCCTTGTAGTCATCTCTTGGATGATACTATTGCAGCTACTGACAAAGAAATAGCATGCAATTGTCTTTCAGCGGTTTGAGTTCATAGGATGAAAGTAATGTCAATGTGAATCCATGCAGCAGAAAACCTTACAAAGAGACCGTCATTTGGGCCACTAGAACATCCCATAAGCGTGTCAAATACTTTTGCGACAATTGGTTCGTGTAAATGATCCCTGCCTGCATGCCACGTTAACGAGCTGCTTGTGAAGTTTTTGCTACAGTATGTGACACAAGCTCCCGCTTTGTTGTCTTGGATACTAGTACTTGTGTCAAAACACATCAGCTGGACACATTCACTGAGTTTCCATTTGTCAATCATTTAAAAGACTGTGCCTCACCAGAACCACTGCATAACTTTGGGACCCTGAGAAGCTTCATCTCACCATCTCCATGGTAGCACCTTGATTGACTAGCAGATCAATGCTGTCTCTACCTGTTAAAGCAGTCATTCTCTTACCATCCTAGTCAGGGGCTTCTATCCCCCCTAAGCAGCCGGGCGCAATCCATCTTCTTCCCCCCCTATTCCTGGGTCAGTCTTGCCTCTCGGCAATAATATGTTACCGAGTCAAATCCTCTGGTGAATGAAGATGTGGGACGGTTTGTGAGAGGGATGGTCTCCTCCCCGTAAGAATTGTTTCAATTTCCGCATTGCAATTTCCGCATTTTATGCTGTCATTTTTACAACTACTAGCCTATTATTTCAGTGGAGGATTGCTGAAAAGAGTGGTCGTAGGAAGAGGGAAGTCTAACTTCGTAGGAAGAGGGAAGTCTAACTTCCACTTGACAAATGGCCCTATAGTTGACAATCATATGTTTGGGAGTTTCCACATTGTAGGCCTAGACCTGTATGGTACTATAGCTGCTTACGATGTCATCCTAACAAAATTACTCTGACACTTCTGACACTCTGACAGTGCTGATAAAAGAGTGGCTTGAGATTTCGATAAATATACTTGAAATTACAACAATTTCTTTATTTATATTATTTAGTCCATCACCGTGCAGCTGTTTCTGCTGCACGGTGATGGACTAAACGATAATGAATAATTGCTGACGAGAGTAAACTTAGGCCCATAATAAATTATAGCGGCTTGTAGCCTATTTGTTGCAATTCATTCAGTTTAATTAATGCCTGTCTCTTTTGCCCAAGACGGTCGTGAATTGCTGACCAAGATACAGTTAGCAGAAATTGTTACAAATGGTACACAAACCATGGCAGGAACTCAGGGCTTTTTTTAACGTGCAGTTCTACACAAAATGTGCAGTTCTAAATGGATTCGTGCAGTTGTAAAAGCGCTTCCGCCACGTTCCGTGCAGTTAAAACTAGTAAAAAAAAGGTCATTTTCTCAGATTGGGAGTAATTTACTATGGAGGATGAGAAACGAGAGAAGAGGATGTGCAGTTCTAAAAATTCCTTAAAAATAGCCCTGCAGGAACTACCAAACTGCCAAAATTGGGTAGCCAATGCCATGCATTGTGTTTAGCGACTCTGATCAGTGTGCACTGCGAGAGGCGTTACATAAATTTATGGATAGAGTACAATGCAATAGAATGAAAATAGAATATATAGGCCTTCGTAATAATCATGCTGTTTTACTAAGAGTTCATGGAACACAACATTTTGAAATTTGAGTCTGAAATTTGAAATATAACACTGGAGAGAAGCAATTTTAGTTGTACAAAAGTGGTAGCCTAGTTGTATACGTAGACCTATATAATTAATATTAAATTATATTCATTATTTTAATTATGATTGTGTCATTTATTAAAATAGCAAATAATATTATCATAATCACATAATCGTAAATATTATAGCAGTTCATGTTATGCAAAAAGTAGGCCTAGATAGTAGGCCCCTAGGCTAAAAATTATTACCATTCTGCCAACATTTTCTGTGGGGAAGTAATTTCTGGAGAACTTCCCTACAGATGTCTATAGATTGAACACTGTCCTCCATGGCCGGTTCCCCCCTACAGACGAGTTTTGGCTCTTTTCTGATTCCCCGGGATTTCACTGGGTGCAAGCTGCGCCCGCCATATATAGGAATAGAAGCCCCTCGTTGTAACACGCAAAAAGTGTAACTGTATTGTATATTCGTTTAATCCAATATACAACAAACAGAACGCTGTAGGTTTACATTGCTAATAAAAATTGGGGAAAAAATTCTGTTTCCCCCCCTGTTTTTCACTGGGCGCAAGCTGCGCCCAGCATGTATAGGGATAGAAGCCCCTGATCCTAGTGTATCATCAGAGGACCAGGAATACCATCAGAGTAAAATGCATCCTTTTTAAAGGCAGTAGATGCACGATGCTGCCTGCAAACCAATCGTACGGATTCCTTGTTAAGAATTTATTCAAATGGACTAGAGATGAGGCCGTAGCTGCCAAGAAAGATGCTGCATTGAATTTTCTCTCCAATGCCTATGTTCTATCCTGCAGTGGTGATACTGCATCATGATTAATTATATGTACTTTTGGGTTTGCTGTCTTCCTTTCCTTAACCGCAGGAATTTTCACATCACTGCCTTCATCTCCAGCTGTATTGCTTCCATCACAATCTGTATTGTTATCTGGATTTTCAATAAAACTGTCATCTAGCTATAGGCCTACCTTACTCCCTTGTTATCTTTTCCCTCCTGTTTATGGTAACCTGTTTTCTCTTACAATGACGGTCTTCAACCCGCGCAAATTTCAAGTCGATGGGTCCCGGGTTTTCACGTTTTCCTTTCCCCCCTATGTGCTAGTGATGTTATGGAATAGAGATTTAATATAAAGCATACATGTAGATATAGTATAGAACTGATATAAAGCACAGATATAACCAGAACTTTTCAATATTGAGACAGACCAATATGCCAGAATTAACTAGCAGTATACCGCACATATAACTATATGCAACTTCAGGAGCATGGTGCATCCTCTAAATGTTCATATATTTTATTCATTTTTTCCTTGACTAACTTCCATATATAAAGGAACATTCTCAGAGGGTGAGACCACAGAAATTCAAAACTTTATTTTTTCCTGTATATTTCATTGGCACCCTAATATGTAATCATGACTGTATATATATGTATGCAAGGTTGACTTTTCACAAGACCCTAAAGAACCAGAATTTCACAGATTTTATAAAACCATCTGCTCCTCAGATTTATAAAACCATCTGCACATTGTCCACTAAAATTTAATGAATCCAAGTAAATTTGTAAGATATGAAATGAATGAATAATTAACCTTCATTCCATCTTTCAGTCCTTCCAGTTCCCTGTGGATGTTTTCTTCGGCAACATCTCTCGCTCTCAGATGCAACTCTCTGCGTCGATCTAAGGTCAGCTTGTCTGTTTGAAATGCTAACGCAAGGCTGGAAAACTTCTCCTGCAGCAAAATTGACAAATGTCCAGATCAAACAGGATTTTTCTGGTCAAGTAGGTCATGCAAAAACCTCAAACTGTACCATAACAATCAGTATATTAAAGAGGAAGTACGGTACAGCAATGCAATGAAATGGCCAAATTTATATAGCACCCTTTCAAATAAATGCTTTTGGTGCCCCAAACCAGTCCAGTAGAGTTTTCTTCATCTATAGTTTCCACAGGTCAGTCTGTAGGGGAACTTATAAATTTACAGCCAAACGCAGTTCTGAGAAAAGTCAGTTACCGGTATATATCAGATTCTGCTGAATAGAAAAACTCATATTACTTTGCATTATGGGACAGAAGCTTTTTTTGTGAGAAATGTCGCAGAAGAAACAACACATCAAGTGATGTATCAACTCCTTGCTTACTGCTTGGCAAAATAATTATATATTGTACTGTATTGTATTTGACCATTCTATAAAGTGCTCCTCTCAGCCAGAGTCTTTGAGAAGCGAGCAACCCCGAGAGAACGATCGGAGGAAAATGTAAGATTTGAGGAGAGAGGAAGATGAGGAATGACTACAAGAGAGAGTGATGGAGCAAACTGATGGGGAAGATTATCCATAGAGAGGGACCTATGCAGGCAAATGATCTGAATTGAGCCATACTGGTCCTGATGTGGGGAACAAAAAGGTTAAGAGGACACAGCACAGTGGCAGAGAGAAGCGAAATAAAAGATGAGAGGGGCAAAGTATAATTTATGGCTTCTCAGAAGTAGCAGCCAATATGGAATTATATGGCTGAATATATTACGTGAATGGAATCCATATATCGGTATTAAACATTTCTCTTCCATGACAGCCCCATCTGCAGGTTCCTCTTCATGACCAGAGCTGGCTCCAATTAGCCATCGATGGAACAATGGGGGGGAACTTCCTATGGGGGGTCGTCCAATAAACATGTCTGCGTTCCAATTATGGCTTCACTGAACACAATTACAATGAAACAGATGCAGATGGCGCCACAAACACAAATCCATTTCAGTTCTGTCTTACTTCCAATGAAAAAACGACAGATTCCACAAGAACGAACATTTCTCCGAACTGACAATTTGGAACGGCAGCGGTGGACGCAAAGACGGAAAACAGAGAGACAGGAAGAAAGATCTATAGCGGTGGAAATCGTCCAACCAGAAACTTGGAATTCGTGTCCAGAAATCATTAATTACAGCGAATGAAAGGCGCTGTCAGCGAACATCCGACGCAACTGAATACAGGCGGGCAGAGAAAAGCAATAGATGAATAGAAGAAGGCGGTCTGTCCCCTGGGTGTAGAACAAATTCAGAAAACGGCTGCTTGAAGCAAAGCAACAATAATAACTTTACTGAAGGAAAGCAACAATAATAACTTCTACTGTTGCTATTATGACAATATGTTCCAATGGCCTTAAAGGAGGAGAAAATAAAACAAAACCAACTATAAACTTATTTTAATACAGCATACAGTCAAAATCACAACAGAATAAAGAACAAAAATACAAATAGTACAAATATGAAAGTTGTTGAAAAAAGACATTTTGTATGAAAAATCAATTATGGTCAATTACTTTACAGTACATTGTTTGTTTGTTTGTATGTGCACTTGTTATAACGCCCCTTCAAGCTCTCTATCTACTCAGAGGCGCTCCCGAATGCAGAGCGGACACTGCATCGGAGTTTCACCCCGAAGCGCTGAGCAATTGTGAGTGAAGGACTTGCCCAAGGTCCTTACGCGGCGAGGTGGATTCGAACCTCGAACCTTCCGGCTTCAAGGCAACGACGCCACCACTGCACCACCGCGCGATGCAGGTGACAGCCGATTATCTTAACACTGCAAACCTCTCTCATCCCTTTAATTTAGATGTTTAACAACCTACAAACCACGGATTGTGTATAAATCTCTGTCACCTTGACATCACTTTCGCAGGCCTTTGGGAAGCTGCCATCCACTGGTTTGGCAAGAGCAGAAGAGTTTATGGTGCTGAGATTCTGTCGTTGGCAAGATATAGAACCATCAAAATCCAATACACACACGCACTGATTAAATGGATAAAACCATGCAATAGTCAGCCTTCAAAGCAATCTCACAAACTCAAATATTGCAAATATTAAAAAAAGTAATTAACACCAAAATCGTGTAGTAAATGTAAAAATTAAACAGAATTAACAATTTCTAATGTTTAATTGAACTCAAAATGGAATAAATAAATATGTTAAGATGCACAGCAATAATATAATGAAAAGCTAGAATAAAAAAAGAACCAAAAGCATACAAACAGAATTGAACCATTCCCCTGATAGAATTCAAACAACCAGACTATAATTTAAAAAGTACAATGCATTAATTCAAACAACGAGAAATCAAGCAATGTATATACAATATAGTCTTTCACGTCATCTGGTTAATTATGTGCGATTGCTAACTCTATTGATAGAAACATGCACACACACACATAATGTCATACATGCTGCACCAAAGCCAAAGCAAATTTGTCATATTTAGAGGTTTAAAAGAACACAAAATTTAATGTCTTCTGAACAAAGCAAATCATGCATACCAACAATTCAACCATGCAAAACTACAGACGTCAAGGCGGTACCATAAAAGCGAGGACCCCCGTATAGTAGCGCGCTACTATACCGGGGTCCTCGCATAAAAGGCACCAAATTAAATTAAAGCCAATTTCAGGAGGAAGCAGCTGCAAAACAGTTGCAGACCTAAGTGATACAAATCACAGTTTATTGGCCAGCTTTTGAGAGTTAGAGGCTGAAGAAATTTTACTGGGTCGGAAAGAAACAGCTTGGACAATTAATTAAGTCTGCAGCACGTTTCAGACTACATTCGAAATGCTGATAAAATTATATCAGCTGTGCCAGTGGCCACTTGCAAATTTCGCCTTTTGTGGTTCGTGACCTTTACATGACCTGCAGACTAGACTCGACTCAACTCAGAATGGTAAATTTTTTTTAGAAACCCATTTTTACTAGGTTTCCATTTCTACTACGTTTCCATTTTTACTACGTTCCATTTTTACTACGTTTCCATTTTTACTACGTTCCATTTTTACTACATTTCCATTTTTACTACGTTCCATTTTTACGTTTCCATTTTTACTACGTCCCATTTTTACTACGTTTCCATTTTTACTACGTCTCCATTTTTACTAGGTTTCCAGCCGAGACACAGAATTGGATCAAAGGTTTCAACTAATTCAACTTTACGTCCATTGGGACAGAGCAAAGAGCAGAAGAACATAGAAGAGGCTACAGGGAAATCAAAGCTTTCTGTCTGATGATCTGCTTTCATCATCGTGTCTGGTGTTTGACTTCTAAGATATCTTGGAGAAGAAAAGAAGAACAGTCTCTTTAACGAACACTGAGTTGCAGGAATGGTGATCAAATACTAACAAATTCAGTTTTATCAACCTGTGCAAATGTCAGCAGGAATGGGTCTTTTCTCTCACTGCCTCATCCTTAAAACTACAGTGTAGCCGAATCTGATAGGGGTGGGGAGTGCAAGTACAGCAGAAATTCTAAATCATCTTTCTAACATAGCATGGATTTGAACCACCTTCCTGATCTTTAGACTGATATCCCAGCACGCTAAACACAAGGCTGGCGTGCAAGACAGTTTGGAGGACTGCTGCTGCATGATGGCTTATCAACTGAGAGGTTGACGGATCAAATCCCCAGCAGGACAGAAATTCGTTTAAAGATTTATGCTTCACCTGCACACCTGCCAGCTAAGCTGCAATTAGTGAGAAGATGAGATGCTGAGGCAGACGATTGCCCATCTCCCTCGCCCATCTAACCCATGTGCTGAAGGCAATAAAATATAAAAAATGAAGTTTCTAATGCTTCCATAGCCATGGCTGTCTTAGCCTGCCTCTCAGGCGGCCATGTCAGGGAATTGTCTTCCTCTCCTTCTTCTAAGCAATATGCAATCACAAGCATTCTATATTCTATAATGCATCGTAAAAACTGCAATTCCTGCCGACACAGTAGAGCTCCAATGTAAAGCCTTTGAACACAAGGACTGAAGTATTTCCAACTTCAGCTGGAAAAGACTTAAGTGAAGAATGAGTGATCACCCTGGCCTTATTAGCTATATTGCCAATCTCCATCATTCACCAGCAGACAGAAATGCCTTAACAAAGGACGGCTATAGGACTTAATACGAAATATCCATACTGTCACTATTTCTTATTTCAGATTGTCCTTTCTCGTGGGTCACAGCTGGATAAACCTTGCCTATCATCGCCTGGCCAGTAAAAAAAGGTCTTATCCATGTCCTCATATAATCAGAATTATATTGTATTCACACTTCCAGCCAGTTTTTATCAGAGCTAATACCAATCAATAAAAAGAAAATCTCTTCAACTATTCTCGTGGAAAAGTCTGATTTGCTGATCATGCTTAACCAAATTTTTCATTGTCATTTGTCACGGGTATATATTTTATTTTTATTTAAAAGCAAATCAAGCAGACATTCGTTTAAATATTTTAACACATTGACTCACCTCAGTTTCTTGTAATGATACATCATCAGGACTGGAAAAAACCCAAAACAGAAATCAGTTTTATACCATGGTCAATGTGCATGTATGTATGTATGTATGTATGTATGTATTATTATTATTACATAAATTTATTATGCGTGCAAGGTCACACCAAAGTGTGAATCTGAGGCGCGGATAGTCAGTTGCCAGAGGAAGATGCAGTTAAAGGTCCATGTGCTTGAAAGCCAAAGAGAAATAGTGAGTTTTGAGACTTTTTTTGAAGGTAGGGAGTGAAATTGAGCAACGAAGAGAGAGTGGAAGTAGATTCCATTCTTTGGGAGCAGAGGCATGGAATGCTCGCAAGCCCATAACAGTTCTGCATCGAGGCTCAGCTAAAAGACCCATGCTTGATAATCGCAGGCAACGAGTAGGAATGTAAGGAGTAAGCAGTGACTGAAGGTAGAGAAGTGTTCCGGTAATTTTATCCTGAACTCGACAGGAAGCCAATGCAGCTGATGAAGTAAAACTGAAGAACTAGGCATGTACCTGTAGGCATCTGGTTACTTGTAAATCAGTTTTTAAGAATCTCACACTGAACATGAAAATCTGACAGATCGAAGGACGAACAACATCCATCACAAGACGACAGATGGGAAATGTTTCTTCAGTCGTCTGTGATGATTATGTAGTTTGCATGTATAATGATCGATGTGCACAAGCCAACTGCATTACTTTCTACCCGATAGAGGCTGACCTAATGAGATAGAGTAGGGATAAGATCAGACCTAATAAGGAAAAAGTAGAGATAAGATCGGACCTAATGGAAATTAGGCAGGGATAGGACAAGACCTACCGGTAATGGGAATGGAGAAGAGACAGCATTAGACTCATTGGAGATGGGGTAGGGATAGGATCAGATCAAATTGATATGGGTAGGGATAAGATCAGACAAAATGGAGATAATTAATGATAATATATCGGACCTGATAGGGATGGGGCAAGGATCCGATAAGACCTAATGGGGTTGAGGCATGAATAATATCAGACCCAACGGTGATGGGTAGGGATAAGCAAATACATGGAGACAGAGGGTCGGCCACAGCAGCTAGAATCAGAAAACAGAATTATTTGACCAAGGCCATATATCTCTTTTTTAATAATAATAATCTTCATTTAATAACTCAATCTGACACACCGCAGAATGATTACAAGTACATGTCATACGAAATACGGCCCACTATAGCACGACATGCAGGTCGGCTTTACAGCAGTGGGTTCGGAAGCTTAACACTAATCTCTTGGCCATGAACCAGAACAGTACTATAGATAGAAATAGAAAGTATCCTTAAAGTTCTGGAGCTGCCAGAAGTGTCAAGAAAATTGACTTTCAATTATATGCACCCTACATCATAAATATGATCAGATCTGTCTTGCTCGTTAATTTATTATAAGACACGAGATTTTACAAGCCAGAAGAATAAAATGTTCAATGCTTTGGTGGCATTCTACCTCCCTGTTTCAATCTTCAGTCTGATCAAATTTTCATCTGCAGAATTTTTTAATAATTTAATCCTTATTCCTTGAAATCATAGAATTGTATAACCCACACACAGAATATTATCGCAAGATGCCTTTAAGAAATTTCTGTCTTCTATATTAAGAAATCTTCATTTAAAATAAGCTCGGCCACAAAACAAACCCAGGTGAGAAAAAAGACAAAGGCTCGAACGCTGCCAACATAAAAAGGAATATTGATTACTTGGAAGAAGAAGCCCCTAAAGATATCATTTGTCTTGATTTACGTGAAGAAAGGCGCTGCTGCGCTGAAATGAAGCACAAGAAGCGCAGACAATGACTTAATTCGCTGCTGCGCATCCTTCGCTATCTCCACGACACATATCCATTCGCATCCATCATGATAAAAGATTTTCCACTTTCAAGCGACGACCGACTGCTTGGAAAGCAATACTTGGGATAATGAATCACAACACGCAGACACATCCATCGTCAGACATGCATGCAGTAAGGCAATCAGTAACGCTGCACGAGAACGCAATAAGGCAATCAGTAACACTGCACTGTATCAATTCACCTGCATCTACCGTAATTTAATAGATTATTCAATAGTTAAGTACCGAAATAACATGAACATTAATAATAATAATAATGATAATAATAATAGCAATAATAATAATGACGATTTACATGGTGCCACAACACAGCGAAGTCATTACAATAATAATAATAATAATAATAACGACAATTTATATGGCGCCGTAACGTGGGGCCATACCGCTACAAGGGCGCCTCACAAACGGCCAACTGCGGGATACGCCTTAGCAAGGGTGCCTCACATATACTACCGATATACTAAACAGCAGGATAGGCGGCCATACAAAATAAATAAGTCTTGAGGCCAGATTTGAAGGAGTTAACACTACATTGGAATCCATTGCATGTTGCCTGTGTATGAGTTAAGTTAATGACCCGATGCACAAACTATGGATTACCCAAGGCTCTTATATAACACATGAGACATATTAACACAATGCCCAGAAACCTCATGTGTAGCAGTCTGTGTCTGCAGCACAGCTGTCTGAATATGGGGCAACCATTGGGGTAACCGTCACCATTAAGCCTAGCAGATGGCAGTAGAGTCACAGAGTAGTTGAACTAACTTAATATACAGTTGCACATGTCTTCATTTTTCCATACATTCTAGCAGCTGCAACCAAGATAAATTATGTTCTTGTGTTTCGGCTGCCACTCACTGCCACCATACTCAACATGGGAAGGAGGATAGCAGCTGTCTCAGCTGTTATCATTTCAGATCGGGACCAAATTTCTTACAGACTATCATTAGTGCTATTTCTAGAATTCAAACCTATGACAAACATACAGATAGTCCTGTTCTGTATTAATAATAATAATAATAATAATAATTACTATTATTCTATATGGTGACATAACACAGCCATGCCATTACAAGGGTCCCTTACAAAGCAGCTAACATGCGGGATAAGCCCTAGCGAACAAGTATGTTTTAAAAAGTCTACTGAGCCGGTCAATCACATAGCGGAAGGAAGTCTGTTCCAGCATGGAAGACCAGCAGTCGAGAAAGCACGATCGCCAAAGCACGTTCTCATCCTCCGCACACGCAGGTTGGTCCTCTCAGATGATCGGAGCTGAAGCCAGGGTGCGGAGGAATGAGTCTCTGTGCAGCAATCGCACTGTTTGTATGTGCACTTGTTATAGCGCCCCTTCAAGCTCTCTCCCTACTCAGAGGCGCTCCGAATGCAGAGCGGACACTGCATCGGAGTTTCACGCCGAAGCGCTGAGCAATTGTGAGTGAAGAACTTGCCCAAGGTCCTTACGCGGCGAGGTGGATTCGAACCCCGAACCTTCCGGCTTCAAGGCGACGCCGCCACCACTACACCACCGCGCCCCACTGTAGGTGTATCGCTGGTATGTATGTTATGAAGTTCTGAACCATGGGACCACTTTCCCACCATTTTTCCCCATTAACCAAACAACCCTCTTCCTTCAAGCATGAGACAGATCAAAGCCTATCTAAAGACATTTCTTCATGGCAAAAAATTGCAACTTATCTTGACAATGTTTACCATGTTTATATGACAAATTACAAGTGTCAAGCTAAATTATCAGACAAGATAACATTCTTGAAGCAGCCCGACACTTAGCTAAATGCAAGACCTCATCTTTTTTCGTAGCCTCGGCTCATGAAGACAGCATGTGATCAGTTCTACCCTTCACTGCCTGATCTTCCTACTTATACCTCCCACAGATATAAAGTGTCCATTTAGGCCCTTCAACACTCTGAAATGAGGTATGAAAACAAAGCGAGCTGAAGCTTGATTTCACACACAGCCCTTCACAGCAATGTCACAGTAATTGCCCAAAAAATTGAAAAAATTGTCCAACAACAGTGTTTTACAGCAGAAAGACATATCTAGTCAAACTAATATTTACTTCACACACACAACCGTATTTCAGTAAGTTGCCATCTGTTAACAAGTGTAAATAGGCTCACAACACATAAACCCCAACACCATCTAGCACTGCGCTGCATAATAACGTATGAAATCCTGCAACTAGAATCCCTAGTTCAACTGATCCTTGAATGACATTCTTCAGCAGCTGTAGAATGGTCATTACTTGGCCTACTCCATAGACTAATGGCGATTCCAACTTGAGTTTGACACTGATCTGCCAATAACCTCAAACCCCTCACATTTGGCAGAGTCCACTGGTGCCTTACAAAGCTTGGATAACAAGCCTCCAAACGTCATTCTTCAAATCACTTCGTAAAGACTGCAAAATAGAAAAACAACTAAAATACATACTACTACATGTTAGAAGCTATTGCATCTGAGTTTTGTAAGGAGGGCATTATCAAATTACAGTTGTATTGTATTGTATTGCACAGAAGTTCAAACGAACAAAACACTATTGAGCAAAATCCACGTGACAAAAATATCACATGTTAGACATGGCTATTATAAGTCTGAATCATAGGATCACTTTCTACCACAGTGAAATGAACTCATAAAACAACCTGCTTCATTCAACGATGTGCTAGATCAAAACCTACCCTAGGAATTATTTCCATGGCAAAATTTGCAAATTAGTTTGAGAGACAATGTTTATCTGACGACATGCCATAGGTGTCAAAGTTGTTCAATAATCCTGATAATACACTTCAAGATGAAGATTCATGAAGCAGGTGACTAAGTGCTCATACACACATACGTTAACATCAAGATCTCATTTTCTCATATATCATCAACACACAACTGACACAACAGCAGGTGACCAGCCAACTCCCATCACTGCCTGAACTTCCCACTTTGTAGTCAATGAATTCATTTTATAGCTCAGTTCGACCGAGTCGAAATTCTTAAATGTCTTTGTCCCGGAATGGATATTGCATCTACACACCCCAGTGGACAATCCAAACCACACTAACCACTATTCATTCATGAATCCCAATAACCTCAAAGATCTATTTTATTTTATTTATTTATTTCTCCATTTCTATAATGCTCCTTCAACTCTAGATCTATGTTAAAATACACAATCATTGGCTTAGCAGTGTGCTTTTAAATGATAAAGAGAGCAAATTATATGACAATCAGTCATAAACAAACATCTTATAAATGCCCAACATTTAATTGTACAAGTGTTCTTTTTAGTCAACTCAGCAGACACTGTTGACCAGTATTTAGATGTGGCAAGTGTTTATTTGCACAAATCATATTTACCTTTGGTATAATACCTATCTTTGTTTCTTTGTATGAGGTAAAATACCCATCTTTGTTTCTTGGTATGAGGTAAAATACCCATCTTTGCTTCTTTGTATGAGGCAAAATACCCATCTTTGTTTCTTTGTATGAGGCAAAATACCAATCTTTGTTTCTTTGTATGAGGTAAAATACCAATCTTTGCTTCTTTGTATGAGGTAAAATACCCATCTTTGTTTCTTTGTATGAGGTAAAATACCTATCTGTGTTTCTTTGTATGAGGTAAAATACCTATCTTTGTTTCTTGGTATGAAGTAAAATACCCATCTTTGTTTCTTGGTATGAGGTAAAATACCTATCTTTGTTTCTTTGTATGACCAATACCACTAACTGCAGCATCACAGACGGCTGCCCATCATTCTCAACTTCATGCTCAAATGAAAAATGCATAGCATGCATGCTCTTACCAATGTCATTACCATACCGTCTCCTAAACAAGATCAAGACCGTGGTTGAGACCAGCGTTGAAAAGAGTCACATTTAATTGGAACCTGGGGACTGGGGCTTAACCTAAGTTTTACAGCATCATAAATCATGCAATACAATCCAAAACAGGTTTTCTCAGAACATTCTCAAGTTAGGGCAACTAATTCAGTCGAGATGATGGTCAAAACTGCAACGCTGCTTGCAAATTCATTCGATCAGTAAGCTACTGCTGAATAATGCATGTCGAAAGCAGAAAGCAATTTCAAGACATTTAAAACTGGGCATGCTGAGACTAGACGACAAGGAATAGGACACGTACATATCAACCAACGCTTTCTCTGCATTTTATAACAGGATAAGAAAAAAGGCAGAGAAATACCTCCACCCTGCCCTTGACATTTATATTGCCCACTACATAAATTAGTGAACACAACAATATATTCACAATCATCATCAGGTTGTTCACGATGATGATGATGATGATGATGATGATGATCATAATCCTCATCACCAATATCACCAACTCTTACATCCCAATAGGAAATGATGATGGGCAAAATAGACATATTATTGTTAGGCACAATAACAACCCCATTGTGACCTCGTCCATACACTAGATCCCTTGCTGGACACAGAACCTAATTAAAGCACAGACTTCAGTCTATATGCTAGGAGGAAATTCACAGTAAAGCCTTAATGCATCATTAGTGATCTTGGAGGCCATAACAAATAACAACTATACAGTTGCAAATTTTAAGCTGAGAGTCACTTGGTAAACAAACACTGTGCAAGCACAGTGCTCAGCCAACTTACACAATGGAACCCT
The DNA here is from genome assembly GCA_949752735.1 of Lumbricus terrestris. Classification (NCBI taxonomy): domain Eukaryota; kingdom Metazoa; phylum Annelida; class Clitellata; order Crassiclitellata; family Lumbricidae; genus Lumbricus; species Lumbricus terrestris. Next base: position 38,068,181 of record OX457040.1, read on the forward strand.
GCAAGGTAATTAAAAACAATACATTTGATGCAACATAAAATTTAAAAGCCATGCCACATGCAGGCTATTTGCCTGCACTACTAATTGGGTAACAACTGTTGGTTGCCAAGCAACTTCAGAACAACATTGAACAAATCTGAATGTTAATTACTCAGCTTGAATTTCCTAAATTAATAAGAGAAATTCACCAAAACATTTGTACCACATGGGCAGTGAAGTGAAGCGACTCAGTCCTATTCTATCTGTAAATTTATATAATGCCTTTGTGAAATAACTATTCAGGCACTACCATCCCACATAGAAGTGTACAAGTCTATGAGTCTCACTGAATTCTACACATCAGTGCCATCCCATGCAGTAGTTCTTTGAAATTGGTGTTTATTGCAATGACTTGCTAACAGCCTGCCAAATAATGCTGGTCTACAATGACATTTGATGCTTATCCAAATTGATGAAAGCTTGGCAGTGTTCAATATGTATACTGACCAACATAAATCTTCAGCTCAAAAGATAGTCTAAAATGACCGTATAGAAAGTTTTCAAATGGAATATTGTGCCGGTTTTGCTACAGCACTTCAGTTCTGTTCTCAGCCATCCTCGTTTCGAGGTTCGGCCGCATCATGAGCAATATTCCTCCAGCGTCTCCTGTCTTCCGCCTGTCTGATCATTTCCTCCATTTTCAATCCCGTCCAGTCCTTTATGTTCCCCAACCAGTTTGTTCTCAGTCTTCCTCTTTTCCGATTTCCCGGCATTGTGTCCTGCATGACGTCTTTCTCCAAGTATATTCCCTCACTTCTCATGAAGTGTCCGAAATAAATAAGTTTTCTTTCTTTGACCGTCCTCAGAAGACTCCTCTCCACTCCTACCTCCCCTAGCACCCACTCATTCCTCCGCATATCCATCCAAGGTATGTTCATGATCAGTCTCAGACACTTCATCTCGAATGCCTCTATTTTCTCTCCTCTTCCTTCCTCAGTGTCCAGCTTTCACAACCATACACAGCACTTACTAAACATATAATCTATACAACAAATAAGTAGAGCAAGAAATTCTTGGCTGGAAAAAGTACTGTACAGTACTTTCATGCACAGCATCTTCTTGTGTTGACATAGTACAATGTGGAGCATTTCTATTTATTTCAATGAACATGAACGTCAAATGAGCAGACTTACAAAAGGCAAATCTTTACTTTAATGGAGAACATTGCAGAGAAAACTGATTGCGTAAAAAAAACGACTACACAGATTGTTGGTCGAGACTATGAAGACAGTGGGGCTTCAGCTTATAAGGTTGCAACTCCTCAGATGCCCAGACTCACTGTACAGGTAACCCCAGTCTGTAATGCTATACATCAGCTCCCAAATCCCTTCCGAAGTTCCCTAATTGGCTCCCTTCAGGGTATACAATACGGATTCCCATGTTTTACATCTCAAGGCAAAGGCCTGCAGTGTTGCTAGAAATGTTTCTTAAAGACCCTTAACTTACAAGGGCAGACAAAATACAGATTGAATGACCCGCATTTACCTAAAAGTCTTTTCCCTGCTTACACGTGTTGTTGATAAAGACACAAGAATACAAAACAATCACGGTTTGCAACAGCCCAATCTAATCTCGTTTAATTTCTCAAAATCCCCTTATCTGCCTTCAGACACAGACCTCTTAAATTTTTTGTCAATTTACCAGACAGAATTAAACTATCCTTTTAACAGGAAGAGATATTCACCCAAAATAGCAAGCAGACTAACTTGTATCAGGAGCAGACCGCTCAGGGCTTTTTTAACGTGCAGTTGTACAGAAAATGTGCAGTTCTAAACAGATTTGCGCAGTTGTAGAAGCACTTCTGTACAGTTGAAACTAGCAAAAAAGGTCATTGTCCTCTGATTGGAAGTAATTTACCATGGAGGATGGGAAAGAAAGGAAGGGGTTGTGCAGTTCTAAAAATTCCTTAAAAACAGCCCTGAGATCGCTTCCCGGGGGAGGCAAAAAGCCACGGATGCAACTGAATCTGATCCATGCAGTCAACCCCAAGCCACTGCTGTGAATCAGACTCAACCACTGCCTTAATGATCTTGCTTTGACTGAGCACTGGTGAACAGCCAAAGGTTCTTTTTACATTTTGATGCTGAAGAAAGAACGGCTACAATGCTTGCAAGAAAGGGACCAAGGCGCTGTTTAAAACTCCAGACCATGAGGATTAAGCTCAAGAAATGAAGATTTATGACTGCACTAAAGTGGACTTTATTCACAAAGTGGTAAATAAATTAATGAAAATTGTTTTCCTGTAACTACCAAGATGCAAATAGAAAACTTCCGGGTAATCCCCGAAGTGCTCCCCACGGGTGAAAGAATCATTTCCCTAAGGCACAAATAGCAAAAATAAAACAAGAGTGAGGATAGGATGAAGCAAATGAGGAAGTTGGATAGAATGTAAAAGAAGGAAGAAGAAAATATCGACAAGGAAGAATGTGGCTCTTTGTTTGATATTACCAATCAATTAATTTATAGACTAGGAATTTCAAACCCTTAACCCAGAAGGCAAACACAAAATCTATTAAATACATTATCTATTGCAAATGGCAGCAATTTTTGAAAAACATGTGGCATGTAGTTAATTCACTGGTCAGTTCAAGATTTAAATTCAGTTTAAGAGCTTAAATTATCTAAATTATCTAAATTGATCAAAGCTTCGCAGTGGTCAATATATATACTGATCAACATAAATCTTCAGCTCAAAGATAGTCTAAAATGACCCTATAGAAAGTTTTCAAATGGTATATAATGCCGGTTTCGCTACAGCATTTACAAAACATATAATCTATACAACAAACAAGTACAGCAAGAAATTATTGGCTGGAAAAGGTACTGTACAGTACTTTCATGCACAGTATCTTCTTGTATTGACACAGTACAATGTGTAGCATTTCTTTTTATCTCAATGAACATGGACGTCAAAAGAGCAGACTTATGAAAGGCAAATCTTTACTTTTAATGGAAAATATTGTAGAGAAAACTGATTGTGTCAAAAACTGATCGTGTCAAAAACCCGATACAGCTCTGTATCCCATACCATACCGATACAGCTCTGTATCCCATACCATGTTTGATTTCAAAAAGGACCATATGGCTACAGGACCATTGTTTAATTTTGTTCATGGTTACAAAATATTTTAGCATCAGCTTTCTGGACATAGATGATAAAAATGGAAGATATTATCCAGATATAAAGAGATGCAGCAAATGAACACCTGAGCACATGAACACACAAAAAATGCATGAATTGAAAACTTATGAAAAAGAAAAACCAAATGAGGGAGTGGAAGAGGAATTAAAAACGAAATAGGATGGAAAAGATGGAAGTGCAAGCAAATGAGGAAAAGGAACAGAAAGCAAATGAGGGAGTCCAGAGCAATAGAGAAATTGGAATGGAAGCAGAAGACGGAAGAGGAAGGAAATAGGAAGAGGTAGAAAACGACGGAAAATAAAATAGACGAGGAAGTGGAAGAGGAAGACAAAGTTGGAATGGTAAGAAGGCAAATGAGAAAAATGGAACAGGAATCGAAAGAGGGAAGGGCACGAGGAAATAAATGAGGAAGCGAAATAGGCATGAATTGAAAACTTATGAAATAACAGCAAAACAGCAGGAAAGTGGAAGCAAAGGAAAAAATGGAAAAGGAAGCACAACAGGAAGCAATCTGCTGTGCTGGCAGTTTGCCATTTTCAATTTGTAAAAAGCCGCACCCAAATGAGCATTGTTACCTGCAATCAGTGTCCTTTAAAATGACAGGAAACCCGAGCGGAGTCAGCGCTATGAAAAGACTAATGCACAGCATGCTGGAGTCAGATGGCAAAATTAACCGTTCCACTGAAAGGACTGCACAGCAATCATATGACGACGACGAATAGCGCAATGGCCAGCGCAATGTTTTACGTGGCCAACCGACCAACCGATTGCTGTGTGAACATAACCATCATCTGATAATCGAATCACGATTCGAGGTTTGCTAAATCAGAGTATCAGTCGCGTTTGGCAGCCACAGGGCATTAGAAAGGAAACTCAATCCACAATTAATGACAGCACACATGTGCAGCAGCAGCAGCAGCAGCAGCAGCAGCGGCACAAGAGAAACAGAATTCTGCAATCAATTGCCAGGAACAGCAGGAAAACATTATGCTCGATTAAACGACAAACACAGAGGTAATTGAGTTATAACTTCAAGAGAACAGGTACAGTGAACAACGGCCCTTTTCAGGTAAACCAAGGTTAGGAAATTGCTCTGTGGAAAACTTAGCAGCAAGCTTTTATTTTTCACAGACAATTTGTTTAGCAATTTATGAATTTTTTATAAATCTTAAATTCAAGCCTTATTGTGTGATCCTTTTCCCAATAAAATTACGGACAAACTGCTGCAGTGCTTGCAATAAAGAGACTAAGGAGCCGTTTTAAAACTCCAGACCATAGATTGCGTATTCGTGACTTTTGGGTTTAATATTCGTAAATATTCGTGAATATTAAGATTTTTTAATATTCGTAAATATTCGTAAATATTCGTTAATGGATTAAAGTGAACCATCGAAACCGCAATGTTATCCGGTAAAGCATGCAGTTTAAGTTTCTGTCTGTCTCCATGACATTCACTCGCATTCAGGGTAGGGCTGAATTAAAAATATGCAATGCGCTTATTATGTTGAGAACGGAATAAGTTTTGCTTGTAATCTGGCACTATTATTTCCTGCGTTGGCATTTATATTTACTCATCCTGCTACACTGATATAAAACTACTTTATCAATTTGCAGTTACTATTATAGGCAGTTAAAGTTTGTTTCTAACTTAGTCTACTATTGCTGCTACTTGCCAACTGCCATCGATGCCATCTCTTTTCAGTTGGAGAGGATGGTCAGAGGTCAGACAGAGTGACTAACATTAAGTAGCCTATCAAATGTGATAGACCTATGAATGCTGCATGGCCACATTGGCCAGACCCAGCAGAGTCCTGGAGGTTTTTAACAATAAATCTATTAAAGTTATTGTAACTTAGTGACATAGGCCTATGAGTAGGCTAACTCAATTTCGTACAATTCATTCAGTAAAAGTTAAACATTTTCATAAATAACAAAATAAAAATTAAGAACAAAGCATTTCCTGAAAGAACATAATATTTTACGAATATAATATTCGTTGGCAGTTTTAATATTCGTTAATATTCGTGAATATTTGAAAATCTTAATATTCGTAATATGCGAATACTCAATCTATGCTCCAGACCATGATTTTAGCATGGATTTAAGAGTCCACTGAGCCGGCAGATTGAATAGCTAGAGGAATTCTATTCCAGCATCGAGAAAGTCATGAATGAAATGCCAACAATGCAATAATTATGGTTCACAGTTCCTCCTATAAGTATATATGTACGTAAATATTCAAGTATGTATGCATGTATGTAAGTCGCCAACCTACGAACCATAACACTTCAGCTTCTGCATATACAAGTTTTTTTAAACTTAAGCACTCATCTTCTACAAATCCTAACATTGTTCCTCCTCTTCTCCTTGCAAGTCTCTCCACTTCAATTCTAATCACCAATCACAACAATATATCTGATAATATTTATCTGACAATATATCTGACCCACCAAAATTTGCCAACTGATTCTGTTCTGCCTAAATGGTTGAATATGCATTATGCACTACATGTAAGCAGTTTCCCCATAATTCAGCTCTCTTTGGATGCTTGCAGAAATCTCGAGGTTGTGAGTAGGTAGCCTACATACTCACACAGCACATTTAAAAATCTATTAAACGACAAAAGCAATTCCAGTAGGTTGACAATAAAGCCATACGAATTGGCTACAGCACTCCTGGTTTACACACCACTTGGCTTAATGTGAAGTGGTGTTATGTTCCCCAAAGCCATTAACTTAACAAGCCACATTGGTTAATGCCCCTTCAATGACTGCTGTGCAGTGATAGATATTGACTTATCAGCATTATCCCTGTACCCTTATAAGACATGCCCTCAGGCACTTCGCCTCACCAAGTCCACACTGCAGTAGTAAAGTAGAGTAGCACACTTACAACAACATGAACATATATAGTAGAGCAACAAACATAATAAAATCATGAGCATGTAAATATGACAGTAGAGTAGCACACACCATACACAGTCATGAACAACAAATGAAAACTAGAGTAACATTCTTATATAGTCAAATCTCAACTTGGTCCTGTTCCAAAATGTCTTAGCCACCAAAATTTTCGTTCCCTCTCCATTACATCACTCTATCATCACAGATCCTCTGACTGGTGAGATCTCACCGATTCTCGTGTTAGGAATTAAGATCCTTTGACTGGATAGGTCTCACTTTATAGAATGACTTCTCTCTTCTCCAGTGGTTAAATTGGCTTAAGTAGGCACGGGGAACGCCAAAGAAGAGTTTTATTAGCATGCATGTGTTTCCAGCGTTCCATGCAGGTGAGCAGTGGGAATGCAAGCAAAGAATTTTGAGAGCAATGAGAACGCCGTTCCCACCCACTTTAAACCCTGCTCTTCTCCACACTCAACAATCTCTCTGGTGGCTTCCCAAGTTCCCTGCCAGAGTAAACGAGAGTTTCTGCTAACTCTGACAAACGCAGAGTAAAAACAAACGAAAGAGATTTGCGTTTAGCTGCTGCTTCCAATTCAAAGTAAGCGAAGTGCAACGATGGTCAGTATAACCACTAACACATCATCACACCTGTAGTGACAGTCATCATTACCGAAATGTCAGAACTGTTTCCATTCAGCTGTCATCATCCATTGACCTTCCCAATCAGACTCGATCGACCCACAATCAGAATGCAAAATACACACAACGACTTCTATACGACTATTTTCCATTATGCACATCTCATGACAAAACCCTCTCACCGGTGAAACGCAGTCCACAATCGTTATCCGTACGAGAAGTCGACTCAAAATCCAATACGTTGGGGAGATTGGGAGGCAGGCACGGTCAGCAAGCAAACACTATTTGGGTTGACGGTAAATGATGCTTACCTGCACCAAGAGTGGAAGCAAATACAGCATAAAGAGCTGGTACGGTAAAGCATCGTTAACACGCAACCCATGGGACGCACACCATGTGAGAACCATGCATTATGAGTGCATGGTTAATAACTACCAGAAGGTAGTTATGCCATGCCTCTGACTCTGTTGCGACTGTCCGAGCTATGTGCTTTGCCATGGAAGCCTTGGCGACTTGGATGTCATACCGGCTCAACTCTTTAAAAGCTCAATTCATTTGGCTTGGCACCTGCAAGCAGCTGGTAAAGCTAGATATGACAACCATTGCTGATGTCTTTCCTGATTTTGTCTTCTCAACCAAATCCCATGACTTTGGTGTTACTTTGGACCAAGAGCTCACTTTTGCTTCACACATTCACTCACTCAGCCATGCCTGTTATTATCAACCATTATACCACAACGTCAACTACACACTGTTGCTCGCTCGCTTACTCCTACTGTTGCTGTTACCCGTGTCCATTTTTCGTTACCACCAGACTTGACTACTGCTGCTCTCTCTATGCTGGCCTACCAATTGCCAGTCTGAGTTGCCTTGATTGCGTCCTGCGCTCTGCAGCCTGCCTCATTGGCCGCATGCTCAAATTTAGCCACATCTCCAGCTATATGCGTGACGTTCTCCACTGGCTTCCACTCAAGCAGCGAATCGAGTATAGGATCTCTACTCTAGTCTGGCGCTGCATGCTAGACCTTGCTCCTGCCTACCTTTGTGAGCTCTGTAGCCCTACTCTTAGTTCTTGCCATTTCCGCTCCTTTCATTCAACTTAACAAAGTCTTCTCTCAGTCCGTTTTGCTCGTACTTCCACTATGCAGAACCGTGCTTTCTCGGTGGTAGTACCCTCAACCTGGAATGACCTTCCTCTGACCCTACGTTCTCTTTGTAAAAATCTTTCGCAGGCTTTCCTCTCTCATCTTAAGACAGTTTTATTTGACCGTGCTGAGGATGGGAGCACCTATGAGTAGACCATTGAAGAGGCGCTACATAAATGCATCTAATGAATCTAATGAAAGAAGTAATATAGAGGTATCGTCTACCATCGCACAAATGTGTGGCCGGTGCATCTCAATAGCATTAGCTAAAAATTATATCTATGCTCTGTATGTACAGAAGAGACAGAACTTTCCCCATGTGTAGAATTGCACAAATGTCCGATAACATTGCACTTCGCAAGATAACTTGAGCATAACATACCATTGGAAACATTACTGTCATATTGATCTGTGCTATATACATAAATTGTGTTCCATAAAACACATCACATTTCCTTAGAAGTTGGATGCTGTGTCAAGAATATCAATTCCACACGGAGTCATGGTTTCATTTCTATTGGCAAATACTCTGAAAGCACACTCTAAATTATCACGATTTATACTGCACTTCAGTCTGTCATAAAATCTGAGGACAAACAAAAGGAATATCAGCTGCAAGGACAATATTTGCCATATATGGACAAATGCAGGCACGACTCCCTTTGAATTTCACTCAAGAAACTCTCTCAATCTTGACAATATCCAACCTAAAATTCAGGCTGTACTCCACATAAAAATACATTGATCCTTTTTCAAACAATGCTGTATGAATAAATTTCATAATTTCAACTTTGTGCTATGTTTTCAATTTATGTGTGCCAACCTGACTTTAACACACATCAGAAAATTCTTTAAAATATTGAATCAACAAATTGTCTGTCCTAAAATCAGTTTAAAAGTACGGAAAACAAAAATATTTAAATGCTATGAAAATCTATAATTTATATTTTCATTAAAATATATATCGATGGCAGAGAAGAGCTGGAAAAACTTAGCAAATGTCTTTGTACTGTTAATAATATAATAAGCCAAATAAGCCAAAAAAACACGTTTAAATAACATTTGTTACTACACTAAATGACTTGAACAACAAATAACTTCATTCAATTTACCTTTTACTCGCCTCAATCGCCTTTGCAACTATTTTATGGAACGAGTTCATTTCCAAAATCACACGCGAACCGATAATTAGCAGTCAAATTAAAACCAAACAATTCAGATCAGTAAAAAAACTGTCCAAACGTCAAACCCAAAACACTAGGTTTGAAGCGCCATAATCTCGAAACGAGATGCGACGGCCTTCCACTCCACCACGACCGACATCAACCTAACTTTATAACTGCATCCCCAGCTGGAAAACTGTTCACGGCATCAGCTGGAGCCACTCGTTCCTAAGTCAGTGACAATGACAAAGTCGCTTGTGGCATTCCGTCAGACAGACCGTTAGAAACGAACGACAGCGATGTAACAGAGAACTACACAACCAGGAACACGAAACAGGCAGTCGTTGATTATATGCTATAACGGCGGCGACGCTGCGGCTCGGTCTGTGTGCCGGTCACCGCAGCCTCTCCCCATTGCATGGCAGGGCCGCATGAGGCCGACCTAATGCATGCAGCCAATGCGAGATAGACAGACGGAAGGACAGGCAGACAGACAGACGGAAGGACAGACAGACGGACAGACGGAAGGACGGGCAGAGGAATGGTCGACATCAAATGCCGGGTGATGACGACGACGCCTCTGTTGACGGCTGATAGATCGAGTGTCCGTAATCACAGAATTCAAATACTTGGCATCACCCTGCCTGTCTGCCTGGGTCTGTCTAGTGTCTGCCTCCATCTCTATCACATATATAGACTGTCTCCCTCTCTTTAATGACCGTTGATCTGTCTCTGCTTGTCTGGCTGTCTGTTTCGTCATCCTTCTCTATCGTGTCTCTATCCTGTGCCTGTTCATGTGTTGTATATCTGTTTGTCTGTCCGTAAACCTGCTTTTGCTTCGTGTTTGCTGTCTCATTGTCTGACTGGCTATCGGGTATACATTTCTACATTCTATGTCTGTCATTGTCTGTCTTTTGTCTATTTCAGCTATCTAGATTTATGCAGTGTCTCTGTTTTTTGCTAGGTTCGTTTCTTCTAAGTCGGTTTCTCCGCCTCAGTGTTTTCACTGCTTCTTTGTCTGTTTCTATTGAAATTCTTTAGATTGTCGCTCCTGTTTTTACTCTGATGCCCCGAGTCCATATGCCAGACTGTCAATACAGGTGTATAGGATTAAGATTCAGTAGGGCAAGCAATGTATCTGGAAACTGCCATGTCCACGGAGGAAAAAGTGATCGAAGGATTGAGGGAGGGAGCGAAAGATGGATCGATTTTTACTTGCCTCCCGAAGCCGGTCACATTAACCCTCCCGGAACAGGCCACATTAACCCTCTCTGTGCAGGCCACATTAACTCTCCCGAAGTCGGTTACATTAACCCTCCCGGAACAGGCCACATTAACCCTCTCTGTGCAGGCCACATTAACTCTCCCGAAGTCGGTTACATTAACCCTCCTGGTGCCAGCTACAGTAACCCTCCTCGTGCAGGCCACATTAACCCTCCTGGTGCAGGCCACATTAACCTCCCGGTTCCATCACCGATGCAACATCGGCTTCGACAAGTCGTTGCATACAGACACAATGGATGATGACACTGTCGACAAAAAGAGCGGCAGAGTGGGAATCGAGTTCAGCGCTTCAAAACAGTAAAAGCACAGGTTCAACCGTCGCGTCACAAAGACAGCATCACCCTATGCGACCCATATCTATAAGTCAACAGACACGTAAACTGACTGGACTGCAAGGAAACGAATGTTTAGCACCCAGCACGGGATTTACATCACGAACAACGAATAAAGGAAGCGACGATTGAAAATCATCGAGTTATTCCCTTTCCAGTCTCCGGCCCATTCTTATGGAAATTTTCCCGCTCCATCTGGTCGGGGTTTCGGGTAATGCCGAAATGGATCGCCACAATCCGTCTGAAACAAGCTCATATCCTGGCAGCCAATGAAAACAATCCTAATACTAATCCCAATTCGGCGCAATACGATGTCAGAGAACAATTCTCCTGGGAGCACTTCCATGCTCCACAGAGCGGAGAAATTTATCTGATAGCGCAATTCAAAGATTACATCAAACTACGTAAAAACGTTTAAATATTTCTTATCTGGGACAGCATAAATATAAGACTACTATTTTAGAATAGGGACCGTCCATAAATGATGCCATGCAATTTTGGACAATTTTTTACCCCTCCCTCGGAGTCCCTCCCCCCATCACGTGTCAACACAAAAGTCATATGATGTCTAGTATGGAACCGTCACACATCACCACAAATGTGTGAACGCCCTTCCCCCTTGGTGCATGACATCATTTTGGATGGTCTCATATAGCAACATAAAGTGTTTTCTTACGAGCTCTCAAACAGCTGAATCAAGCAACGAACATCATCTCACACAGAAATTTCAATCTGAGAGGGTTAAGCGGTTGCGAAGTTCCATTTCAAATTGGGAAGTGCTAAATTTTATGTTGAAATCTGAAAAAATCTAAGCAAGCTATCATGCATTGCATAGAGAGCAGTCTATTGTCAATAATATTGATAACCTGTACATTCAAATTCCAATAGAATTTCATGTTCTTCGGTTTAGTGGTTTCAGATGTACAATAGATGAAAACCAAGTTTGTATGGCAACCGAATGGCGCTGACGTTGGTCGGTCTACAGTCCAGTGATACGCAAGCATTAGATTGCTTACACGAGACAAATGTTTCACAGATCAATCATGTTCCAATCACGATCCATGATCCAACTTCTGTGTCCATAATCAATCATTTCTATCGACAGCCTGCAAGACACATGCCGTAGAATTTAAGCTTTAGGAAGTGATATTCGAACGAGGATGGCTGTGTGCAGATAGGTTCTTCAGTCCTTTGTTTGTTTCCACATTATTCAATAATGTAATGTAATGTAAATCTTTGAGAATTTCTCAGCGCCCACAAAAGTCACACCAGGGAGACCAGCTTATTCACGGCGCTAAATACCAATGCAAGTGAAAATATTGTGCCTTGTAAGAATTTACAGAGACAGAAGACTCTTGAGTAGGGTGGTTCAAAAAAATAAAATTTAAGCTAGATACCAAGACACCCTCTCAATTTGTTAGACCTGTCAATAGTATTATTGACACCAAATTTCAACTTCCTAGTCCAACTGGAAGATTGTGCTCAACGACGTAGAAATATTACCATATAGTTGTATTGGATAGAAATCTTAATTCATTGTAGCTTGATCAAAAACCTCAACCATTGTCGTGCAGATGACCTTGAAATAGTTTCTGTTGTGCTATTATACTTACCGCAGTCAAGACTAGACTGCTGTTTAGCCATCAATTGGCAAATGTACTTGATAGCAATGACATATTATACGCTGATCTGATCATGAAGCATTGAGATTGTTGGTGTCAATCACTGCGCAGCAGCGCTTGTGTGCGATCTTTTGTCCTGTCACTTTCACGGAATACCATTCACATGGAGTGCTTACGATGACCAGGATGGAGCATGCTGAAACTGTAAGATCTGAATTTGTACCCACTTGCAGCACACTGGATATGTTGACCGCCTGTCAGTGCTAGTTTCAGGTGATGGTGTGGATAAACTCTTTATTGTGCCCAACTTTCCCTCTATGCCGGATATAATTTAAATCCAAGGTCTTTCATTATCTTCTGAACTTAATATGAAGACTCACTGATAATGTTCAAGCCTTGATCTTTGACAACATGACAACATGACAACACCGGGTGTTTTAGAGGAGTAGCCTAAACGTTTTTCAAGAAGACATAATAGGAAACAAGTTTATGTGGCTGGCCTGCTCTCATCATAGGGATGGAGTTGATTTTAGGGAAAATCTCCATTTGTGCTGTAGTCCATCTAATTCAAAATATAATCCAATATTTAAGAGATTTAAGAATGTGTGGGATGGTGTAACACGTGACAACATCCGAGTTCTATAAGTCGTATCCATTACTGAAGCCTCCCGTGAGAGATCATTCGGTTTTCTCAAGTAGTCTGCTGAAAATAAAGTCAGTTTAAGAGATGACTACCAAGAAATCATTGAGGTGTCAATGGTTGTCCTTGGAAGTCAGCCCTAATAAGAAACTGGATAGCCCAATTTACCATACACGTTGATTGGCCAGGTTACTGTATGCCATCAAAAGATACAACGTGACGTATTCAATCTAAAAAAGTAGGAAGAAACTCAGATTCATCCATTTGTGATTTGGTTCCCTTCTCTCAAAGGCATGGGTAAAAACCTCCTCTTGCTGCTGAAACTCCAGGACAAGATCGGTAAATTTTGATTCATCTAGGAAATAATTATGATTCAGGTGACTACTATCTATAGGAGATCAGCGTTGCTGCCATGAATGTCCTAGAAAATCACTAGTACATTGTACCTTTCAGATGAGGCTTAAGGTCTGACACTGCTATGTTGCCAACTGCCTGCTACAGATAAGGTGAAGATACTTTACGTAATGACTGCAAATCCTCGGTGAAAGGATGTTGAGGGGTATTGATGTGGTGCTGAAGGAGAGAGATTGCCTGGGCGACTTTGTAACCCAGTGAACACTGACACTACTGCCACACCTGAAGTTTGGTGATTCTCTTTTTGCACTTACACCTGAGCAATAGATTGAGAATGAGGATTATCAGCAGGGCAGAGACTGAAGTCAGCAATTAAGAGTGGTCAACAACACGGCTGAGAGAAGTGTGAAGTTGTTCGAGGAATTCAACTGACTCATCGCTGATGAAGAAAAAAGCTGTTTTCTCCGAGTGGTCAAGGCAAATAGGAAAGTTGCCCTCACTCAATCAATCAAGAAATCTGCTGTTGACACCGTGCTTGCAAACTGCAAGGCCTTCTTGAGAATAAGACTGCATCGGGTGTTGGTGCCATAAAATAAGAACAATTATAGACATTTGTGGATTTAATGATGTTTGTTGACATTTTTTGACACTTTCCAAATTTAAAACCTACTGAAATTTTCGATTTCAAGCTGACCAACTCTTTAAGTATCACACATATTGTCATGTTACAGAAATGTTTGATTTATTTCGAAATAAAACTCGATTGTATGGGAATATAATGCTCGACACATGTATTTCTACATTAACGTCTATACATTGGCCCATGCAAAGTAACACAGTCATTGAGCACCGCTTTCCAGTTGGAATAGGAAGCTGAAATTTTGTCTCAATAATACTATTGATAGGTCTAACAAACGGGGAGGGTGTCTTGGTTTTTAGCTTGAACTTTATTTTTTACCATGTATCTGTGAACCACACTACTCTTGAGCACCTCTGAGTAGCCCCCTTGAAGAGGTGCCATATAAATGCATTTAATGAATGAACTTGTAGAGGAAGTGCTACACATTCACTATATAGTCAACTTCTGAAGGCAGCACTCATGAATTCAGATTCAATTAGACCATTTAACAGATTGCCAAACATCTAGCTCGTCATAATAGTTATAGTCACTGGCCAATGCATTAAGCTGTCTTATAATTTGTTTACATAAGTCACCTTTTGTATTGTGATCACTTAAAAATCACTGTGCTTCACCTCAAGTACCTACCGAACAAACTCCAAGCAACTCGGGTGTCTGAGCTGCTTTGAGTCAACGTGAGCAACACGAACACGTGTGGAATGCACGCATTGCACTCTGAGAAAAATTTCGTGCATGTAAGTCTATACATAACTTCAGGTTTATAAACAACACATGTGGAATCTAGCGCAAGTGTTTTATTTATCTTATCGACATTCGTAAGTTGGCAAGTCCCCAACTTCCTAAACTTGTCTGAGTTCTAAATCTTTCAGAGTCAGAGTCACAATGATGCAAACCCATGTACAAGTAATTCAAAAGAGACTTGAGTTTGCAAGAAGTCTTTGTCCAAAACATCTGCTGATGGTGGCAAAAAGGAGACGACGGTTGGGTTGTTGACGGCCTGAATTTTTTTGTCAATCCAGTTCTCAACATCAAGTGCCGTTAATGCTGTAAAGCAATAAGATCATTCCTATCTTGCAGAAACATCTGGCTTGTGGTCACAAGCATCAGCTGACACCATTCATCGTTCAGGCGACTGAGCACAGCAACTGAGCGTTGACCATCTTGCTTGCTGCTCGGGTAACATGTAGCAGGCATCAAAGTAATGGAAGGAGGGCATTATCACTGGAGTGTGTGGGGGGGAACACAGTCTCCTGGGTATTTATTACAGGAAGGTTGAAAGCAACCCGGAGATGATTTACAACAACCATTAGATGGAAAGATATTGATATTTAGAACAGGTTTTGGTCGTGAACGATGATAGTCTGGCTGTGAGAATGCAGACAAGTATGGAGATTATTTGCAATGGAGGAAAATAGATGTTTGTAGACGAGGACCATAAATAGTGCGGTGGCTAAAAGTAGCAAAGTGGGTTATTAGCTGTGCTGTTGCTGAATGTCACTGAAAAGTTACATTTGCATGACCACAAAGCACATCAGTCACCAGTGGTTAGTTGTAATCGAGCTCTCCGACAATGAACAATAAATTTATTGGCAACTGCATCCAGTTTCAAAGCAGGGATCTGGAAAAAGTGGATTTTATAGCAACAGCTATCTGGTTACTCCTCCCCCACACACGTTTGTCCAGTGATCAACAACAACAAAGAAATGTTTTTAACTGATGGCACAAGTTACACATTTTCTCACAAAGATCTCTGATAAAAAATTTGCCCACTTCTTTTGTCCACTCTACTGCTTTACTATCACCATTAATTTACTGTTATTACCAAATTTATAATGTTCGCACAGTCACAATGAAATGTGAATCTGTTGTTTGCATTTGTTCTTCCAGCACCTGCCCAGGAAATCGAGAGGCAACCTACTTTAAAAAAACCCAGTTAAAACTGTTCCTGCTTTCAATCTCTGCGCATTTACTCTGACAGTTGACGACAATATGTGTGTAAAGCATCCTAGAAGTAGTGAGCTAATGACGACGCTATAGAAATTGTCTTCATTACAATTATAATTCCCATCCTTTTCAGTCCCTCCACCATCACTATTAATCACACACCATAACCTTCCTCAGGCTCCTCTATCCATCACACCTCGGGCTTTTCATTCGAAACTTAAGATACTCCTTTTCACGAACTCTTACCCTGTCTCATCTGATCCTCCACCCTCCAATTCCCGGCCCAGACGACACCCGCCTTAATAGCTGTTCCGCCCCTCTGATCCTATGGTAACTCGACCCGGACCACCACGTACTACTCTCACGGACAACCCTTCTAACTCAACGCAGCGCTCGTGAATAAGTTGGTGCCCCGCGCTTGGCTTTCGAGTGGCGCTTTAGAAATTTCCGAGTTTACGATTCCCACAGTTCACTGTCTCCTGCATACTGACCTGGTTGGCAACAGTGGCTAGAGTGCACGTTCCATGAGCCTGTGGGTGCGTGGATGGCAGTTCACATAACATCAGTGGCGGATATTCCAGAGATTTAAACCATGGACTATCATGGTCTGTCAGTACATAGGGACCATAAATAGCGCAGTGGCGCTCGTTCAAGCGAGTAGTGGGGCGAAGGATCTCATTGATAAATTCATTGAAAAATGGGCATGGTAAAGGCCACACAGTCACTTTAGAAAGTGAACATTTACATTTGTGTGTTCATAATAGCTCATCATTTGGAGCATTGGCATAACCTGATGTCTCAAGTCAATATTACCTGCTGATTAAATCTTCCTCAAAGCCTCATAATTTTATATACATGGTGAACGGAAAAAAACCGAACCTCTAGTAACGCTACGATAATTTGTGCAATAATTTGTACATTTTAATCAAATATGGATAAACTTCAGTTTAAAGGACAAGAATCAGATAACTATTATTTAGTTATAATGTTTGTTCAAAATTTCCTCCTTCGGCCTCAATACACGCCCAAAGACGTGCACTTGCCACTGATCACTAATTGCTGGATCGATTACAACTTAATCAAATTTATCCCATTCCTGTATTATACGCTGATGTAGTTCTCTGACATCACGTACCTTTTCTTGTAAACTTTTTTCTGCATCATAAACCAGATTTTATGGTTCACTGGATTAAGGTCTAGGCTATTTGAAATGTACCAAGTTTGCAGGATAGCGCATCAACAACTGCCTTGATCACTCAAGTCATGCCTGCTTGTTGACCTACATTAGCTCAGTCGCTCTATAGTCTATATGCTATTTGAAACATTTTAAATGACTTCAAGTTTTAATTGGAATAGTGTACAATTACAAAAGAAATGTAATTCTCAAATTTTTTTAAATCATATTTGGAGTTAATTTCTTTATTTATTGTAGAGGTTCGTTTTTTCCGTTCACCGTGTATACTGTTTAGTACCTCTCAGTAAATAGTCAGCATCACTCTCTGTGTTAGCCTACACAATATATAAGAAAAGGAAGATGCAAACATGTCTGTGCACAAAAAGCCTTTAGCCCATGAATCCAGATACAAGCATGCTTCTGTTGAATCACAATGATGTCTAACTGACTGAATGATGCTCTGAGCCCAACTGCTCAACTGTCTTTTATCTCTCTCATTCCAACCAAAGCTCTGCCTTCGCTTCAGATAAATCGTAAATCATGTGATGTGCACACGATAACGGCGCTCATGAAATCTCGGCATTGCATTACTTCAGAAACGAATACTTTTATCACAACCATATAAAGAAAATATGCACAATTTGTATTCCTATCAGATAAATTTATATAGCACCTCTCAGGAAAACGGTCAGCATCGCTTTCTGTGTCAGCCTACACACTGTATACACAAAAAGGAAGATAATGCAAACACACATCTGCCTCATTTTGCTCATGAACCCACATACAAGCATGCTTCTGTCGAATCGCAGTAACAGTTATCTGAAGATTCCATGAATAGATAGCGACACATCTTCAGCCAGAGTAAATCACTATCTTGTTCTTCTTTCGCACAAGCAACCAATCAGCTGATGGACGAGTAATGCAGAAACCTCAAAACGATCAATCATCTTAGCATTTACGGATATTCCGATATGTGATCGGTTCAGTTGGTGATGATGACGATGCTGAAGCCATAGAAACTGCACTCGATGCTTTCGAGGTCGCTCTTGTCATAAGCAGATCCACATAGATTAGGCTTATGTGGCTTCACTCTCAAGCAGACACTGATTGACTATGCCAAACAAGATTCATAGCAAATCCTATATAGCCTCAATTTTCATAATTTAGCATTACTGATAGGTGTGTGCAGTAGCTATTGACATCAGTAGAAGCAAAGGCGGAAAACTGACTCTCTTATTTCACAGCTGAATATAAAGCTTCAGCGGTTGAATGCTGTCATATCTAAGGAAATCACGAATTGAGAGTGACGTACAACACAACTCTAAACCTCTACATTACCTTCGAGAAAGATTTTTATAGACATTATATATATATATATCTTACATACCATATACCATACATCTTATTTGTATACTAAACGCACACACTCAAATCTCGAGGGCACGCATCAGTTTACAGATTCCTTTTTTGTTTTGCACAACACAAACTTCTTTCTGAATACTTGCTAGAGTAATTATTTGCGTAAAGAGAACATTAACTTATAGAATGCCTTGATTAATCCATACACAGCTGTAGCCATGTAGAAGGAATATAAGATGATTGAGTAGTGAAATACATTCATGATTCAAGGAAAGAGCTAAGTTGCCGATCGAAAAGCAAACGTCAAAAAAACCACCACTAACACACGAAACCTAGTGTGGCCTTTTGTCACGAGTTCAAAGCACTATCTTATGTAGTACACATATTGGTACCAACAGGCAACATGGAAGGACAAGACTGAGCATGATCGTGCAGACATAACATAACTGAGGCATAATATCACGGACTAAACGTGAAAGCTCAAGAGTTCAAAGCGCTGTCTTATGTAGTACACTTATTTTTCCACACTTTAATCATTAAATCGTTAAAGTGTGGAAAAATACAATGTAAGTGCCTGGACACCCCTACCTTTCCAGGCTCTGCTGGTCAATAAGTGGCAGGACGGCGTTCAGATTTTAAAATAAGTGCATGGACGACATTCATGACCGCCCAGCTACACTTTAAGCCCTGCATGAAAGGGAACCAGTGCCTGACAAATGAGATAAAACGATGGAGATTTTATATTTTCAACCGATTGCCACCAAAATGGATGGAGTTAAGATGATGACTATCGGCAATATAGCCACTCTAGGCATGCTACATATTATATTATATAACCTATGATCAGGGTTTAAAGTGGGTGGGAACACGTGGGAACTGTGTTCCCACTGCTCTCGAAATTCTTTGCTTGCGTTCCCACTGCTCACCCACATGGAACGCTGGAAACACATGCATGCCAATAAAACTCTTCTTTGGCGTTCCCAGTGCTCACACATTCGGCGTTCCCAATGCTCATCCAAACCACTTTAACCACTGCCTATGATCATCAGAAACAAAATATTAATAATATTTTTAATGACCAAAACATTCAATTACATTATTTTATGTGCATTACATATATGCATGCTTACAATTGTATATTTATCTGAGAGCACATAACATTTAACCTGCCTCAAGCAGCACACGGTTATGACAACGCGCAGACACATGCCCACTTTATGGGGGTCTATGAGAGTCAGTGAATTGTCTGAGTATCATTATTATTCATTGACCCAATCTGAATCAGACCAGACTGAAACATTCTGAACATGTTCAAACTAACACCAATCATAGACAACTGCATGTGGTTTATTCTATAATGCATGAACCAAATCCCAGTTGAACCGAGCTGATCCGATCTGATTGGAAAAATCAGATTGACTTTGACCGGACCAGTTTATGGCCAGCTTTGTACACTTGGCACAAAACCCCAGGTAATAGCTATAGCATAAACCGGCATCCTGTGTCTATTAAACTAAAAGAATAGGCAATAATTTATGGCACCCATAAGTCCAATAGTGCTTGTCAACAAGCACTATTGGACTTCAGTTTTCAGTGGCCTCTTCCAAAGAATTTCAAATACTGAATACCAGGTAATTTATTCTTGCCGTTTTTATGCTGCTCAGCTTCAGAAGTTATTTTCACAGAATGGAAGGGGAAAGGCGGAATTGGGAGAGGATTTATGAAGCTGCAGTGTTTTCAGTCTTGAGCTAAATACATGTGGAGAATAACAAGCGGGTAAGAATTGGTGAGTCCATTTGAGAAGCCATGCCAAAACCTAAAGACCTAAAGAGTCAGAGATGTGAGATGTCATGTTACGGAGGGTAAGAAAACTTAAACACACAAGTTTCACTTTGGTTCTCTTGCCAAGCAACACCATTATAAACAACAGTACACTGAGTACAGTGATGATTTATAAAGGTATTGCTTAGCTGCAGATTTCTTATGCAGGCAAGAGTGTTGTATGGCAGGTGACACCATAATAATTCAAGGATATAGTTAATAATAGCACTGCCTTGTCACAGCTATAAAGCACATGGATGCTGCTTAAAGATATCCAAAGAGTAAATAAATGGCCTAATTTTCATAAGAATTTTTCTGTTTTTGTGCTTGAAACATATATGATCATTCTGTAATTTGGGCTTAAGATTTGAATCTTTCATGCCCTTTAGTTTAATTTAGATGCGGATATATAGATAGTTTCTGCAGGTCGATAAGAAAGATTTATAACTTATAATTTATAAATGCTCAGAATGAAGGTCAAAAGGAGGAATACTCAGACTGAAGTTCATTGTTGAATATAAAAGTTGAGCTTTGCGATGACCAAGTCACTTCTCTTTCTGGCATAACAAATATGAAGCCCAGAATTTAGATCACAGAGATTTAAAAGAATACATTAAAGTATGGCAGGAAAGGATGGTGAGACATGAATGCAGCTACTTGCAGTTGCATGCCAATTAGGTGTATGGCTGTAGGCAGGTGTGCCTTAGCATATGCCTCTACATATGATGATGGGTTTTCTTCAGGTTTACTGTTGGTGTCATTATGTGTACTACCAGTACTACATAAGACAGTGCTTTGAACTCTTGTAAGGCGACAATAGGTTTCTTGGCATTTGCTTTTCGGTCGCCAATTTGGTGGTCATTTGTAACATTAGACAGGAGAGGTGGTTTAAAGGTCTCTGTTAGATGTGCTGTACCGTGTGGTGTCTCTCATTTTCTTTTAGCGACGCTGGAGTTTTTCTGCCATCCTGTAAGGTGCTATTTCGCATTTAAATAGTGAATAGAGTTTGTTCTATTTTAACCCCAGACCATTTTCAGTTTCTCCTCTAGACTAATGCGGAAAAATATATACATACGATACATACATATACAAAAGCAAATTCCTGAAGCAATGAATCCTTTAATAATTGAGCCAGATGTACATGTTAAGGGCATTACTTACTAATTGTAAGCTTTTTGATTGCTTTGTAAATGTTTAATTCTTACAACAACCCAGAAAAACCTTGCTCATAAAACAAGAGGTGACTAACTGTCTACTTCTCTGTTCTGCAAACTCTTGCAGTCTATTCGAATTGATGAGGGTTCTCCTATTGGGTCTGGAGCAGTAATGATGGGTTTTCCTTCAAGTTGAACCTTTCAAGTTTTCATTTCTGTTATGCAATTTCATTGGTTGAAATAACATTCCTGTGAGAACAAGAACCCTTCTACTTCTAAATAGGTGCTATACAAATCTGCAATTTCAACGACAAAGAAACTGGAAATCTCTAAATTTCCAAGATAGTGCAGTAAAATGAACATAACTCATAAATAAACATAGTTTGTGGGGTGTGGATGTGTAGTAGTGATTTTGGTGCCTTGAAGCCAGAGGGTTCCAGATTCGAATCCACCTAAAGCCCCATGTATGGACCTTGAGCAAGCTATTCACTCGCAATTGCCCATGTGCTTCGGTGTTTAACTCCGATGCAATGTCTTCACTGTATTCTGGAGTGCCTCTGAGTAGAGAGTTTTAAGGTATGATATAGCAAATGCGATATGAAATTTTAAAATAAAATTTTATAAAATAAAAAATAACTCACAGGCCTTTAGTGGAGTTGGGGCCTTCAGATCGGAGTCCCAATTGCGCTAGCATTGTATCAGACAGACTTGGAAAGATGGATTCTTTTGGAGAAAACATAGCCTCACTGAGGCTGTCTTCACTTGGATCTGCAGTCAAGTACAGTTCAGAGCCAAAGGTACTTTGGTCATCGTCTGGTGACCTTGGATCTTCAGAGGCCTCATCTCCCGTTATCTTCAGAAAAATAAAATAAAAGTAGCATCCAGTAAATTCTAAATAACACATCACTGAATGGCAGCGGCGCCCCCAGGATTTTTTTCTTGTACGCACAGCCAAGGGCGGATGCAGAAATTTTCGTCAGGGTCGCCAAAAAAACTGATGACTTTTTTTTAGTCATCAGACTCGAATTTCCCAAAAACATACCTTTTCCATCCGCCGAAAAAACTGATGACTTTTTTTAGTCATCAGCCATTATTTTTATTTTTTAGCCTTTCAGCGTTGTACACACTTGCGTAAGTGCATACGCCTGCAGGCGCCGCTGCTGAATGGTCAACTTTCAAATCCATTTTAAGAGTAGGACCTAAATCCAACTGCCTCATGTCAGTTGGCAATTAATAATAACAATCTACAAATAAAATTGATCATGCATGAACAAGTCGACTCCTTCAACACCCAGAAATCCAAGTAGAACAAAGCACATTCTTACTGCTTCCTTGTCTAGCACAGTCCCACATTACAACCATCAGTTATGTGGATATTATGTGGATATTAGACCGACCAGCTGAGTGAAATGAATCCTCTGCTGATGGGTGACCTGCAGATATTTGCTCCTATGCAGCAGACAACAGATATCTTTCTCGACTGACGATAAGATGATACCAGTTCCTTAAGCCAGCCTTAAGGCAGCCATGGCCTACGGGTATGAAATGAAGTACACGTGACTTCAAGTTTCTCTCAGGTTTTCAGCAATGTAAAAATACACACATACTTAAATGCATGCATATATTTCATACATACATGCAAACACACACCCATACATACATACATACATACATACATACATACATACATACAAACATACATACATACAAACATACATACATACAAACATACATACATACATACATACATACAAACATACATACATACAAACATACATACATACATAGTTTACATACATATATATATACATGCCACTGTCAATCCTGTCACAGGTCCAGTTACCTGTAAGACAGGTTCCAACAACAACAGTTTCAATATACCGTAAGCAACATAGGTTAAGAAGCAAAAGTGGCATGAAAGAAATTGATATACGATAAATTTTTACCTCAGCATTATTGCAAATATGCCGCATCTCCTGCAAGGACTTTCTCCTGGCCTTTCCTAGTAACGAAACTTTATCCACAGCCGGTTCTGCTTTTGCAGCCTTGGGTTTCAGATCTGTACGAACATCTTCCGCCTTATCGAAAGAACTTCGGCAAATGTTGGACAGGACGTTGGTTGGCGATCGATTTTTGTCCTCAACCGGGACGAAGGACGTTTTGGCACTGGTTGTATGTGAAGAAGATGTTAGAATATTTTCATCACTACAGAATCACGGACATAGTCAAATTATGCACAAAACTGGAATAGATACCTGAGAAGAATGACAATCTTGCAAGGTCTAGGTGTTAAAATTCTGGTTAACCGCTGTCCATATATTATTTACGCAGGGAGAGGAGGGGTGACCAGATTTGGATGATTTGAGAACAACGACAGATTCTGTGACTTAAGATTCAGGACAATGGAGTAAGATATATTTTTTGGCTCCAGGACCACGGTTTCATCGATATGTCTCATCATGAGTATCTTGCTAACAGAAGTCGACGAAAACAAATCCACAGGTTTTACTAAGTATTCTTGTCATAGATTTCAACTGAAAGAGATATTCATGCTCCTCATCAAAGACCTTAATTATTAATAACCACTAAAGATTTCTCTCAACTTATTTTAGTCATACGTATTTAATAGAAGTAAAATTTAAATGCACTTGATTTTATATAGCAACTGCATAGCCTTAACTCTGCTGATTTTACAATGAACTGATCAGGCAAGATCCTTCATCACTACTTCCTATTTGAATAGGTGTCACGCTGTTTGAGGTCCTCATATACAGACCATGCTAGCCGAAGAACTAAATTATCTCTTAAATAAGCCACCTTCGGGAGATGAACTACGATAGGCACACTCTCTTAGAGAGAGTCCTCATCAATATCGTAATTTCCAAATTTCTGAAACACCACTCGAAAGCCAAGCACCGGGAACCAGCTTATTCACGAGCACTGTGTCTAGTCAGAAGGGTCATTCAAAAGAGTAACTCGGAGGAGGTCATAGTCCGGTGCCCAGAAGTAGCAGGAGTGTGTGATGCAGCCTACACTCTAACCACATTATCTAATTGGCCAGATCCATAAATTTCCATTAAAAGTAAGCATGAAACTATACAAATCTAAGATTTATAAAAATTAAAATAAAGAAATTAGTAAACAATAATTACAATATATTGTAACCATCAGGTGCATCCCATTGAAACTTAAAACATAACCCTAAATGTTCTTATATTTCACACAATACCAGACACATGTCATTTAACTGCTTTTGTTAATGACATATCAACAACTTAAAGTAATAAACATGTATCCAGTTCTTTAAATCCTATCTGCCTCTGGCAGTGCACTTAAGCCTTAAAGGTAAACAGCTCCATGAAATGCATGAACATTTTCTCAGCAGCACTACCGCCATCTAGGGAGTGACTCGAATGTGAAGGCTTCGAATAATGATGCACACACTATTGAAGCGTCCTGCTTAGCATGCATGTCACGAAGCAAAAAACCCATACCTATAGCTCTTAGATTCGTACAAAGATATCAGATAACTGTCACTACAGTTTCTGTTTGCATCAAAGAAAGTAGACAAATTCCAATAGTTAAAAATCAGCTTTTGCACTGCAACAGTGGAGGGATAAGCAAGTAAGTTGTTATTGAGTGCTATTAATCCTAGTAATTAATTAGGCATAATTGAATAAGCCAATTTATTAAGCCTAAAACTTTCCAATAATTCAATGTGATTTGGTGTTTATTGAAAATGATTTCACAATCACTGAAAGAAATATTAATAAGCATCAACAGCCGAGATTAAAATAGACAGCCTGGTACTCCTGACAGGTGTCATATAGTTTTTCTAACAGATTTGGTGCTTCCTTTTTCTAACAGATTTGGTGTTTCCAACAGTTAGCACACATTTAATTAGTTTTTCAAAAGAACTTTGTGAGTGCTGCGTTATATGAACATTTTCAAGCAAAAATGCAAACGCAGCCAAAAATCAACACTTCAAACAAAGAATAAATTGTACAAGTGATTAATTATTAATTTTGTCTAATTTTCTAATTAAATTGACTCGAATGTTGCACTTGTGCCAGGAAGATCCTGTGGTCCACTCAAACAGACAACATCAAATCGTAATTTATTAAATCATTTTTCAGGTCATGACCATGGTTAGTTCTGCATGATTCTATTTATAATAATCGAATCGATTATGGATGGAACACTAGGTTATTCAGTCAGCTAACAGTACCTGGCATACTGCCCCATCATTTGCAGGCTCACTTTACACTTTTGGGGATACAAATGCAACATTGAAATCAATCAAATGCAAACTTAAAACCAACTTTAGGTAACTTTCTAACCTAGAACAGAATAACCCTAACCCTGACGGGTTCTTAGTACTGTGACTTCCACTGTCCCATCCTAAGTCCTAACAACAATTATAGCTACTTAAGAGAAAAACCACTGTTACGCATATTATTACTGTGAAACCACAAAGAGTAATCAATTAACTGTGCTCTCACCAATTTTGTCGTCTTGATAAGCGACTGTCGTTAGTTGATTCGTCTGTGGCCAAAGCCATACTCTTTCGTTCCGCTCCATTTGCTGCTAAACACGGAGACTGTGCATGTGATGGAAGCCTGAAGCCTGATGGAGACTGTACATTTGAGGATGCAGCCAAAGATGCTGGTGAAGGAGGCGACATCAGAGGCGCAGCTGTTGCTTTGTGAACGTTGGATGGAGACGACGAAGGCTGAAGGTCGGTGGGCAGTAAATGAGGCTTTGTATTGTTCGGAGGGTTACTGCCAGGACCCTCCGTCGGTTCCTCTTCAGCGAGGGTTGATAAACAGCGGCGCCTGCTTGGTGACGAACTAAAATCACAAATCTAACAATAATGCTACAACTGTATTATTATTATTCAGAATTCGTTCAGAGCAAGTAATGTAATGCAAAAATACAAGATTATCTAGCGCTACATACTTACTTACATGCTTACTTTTCGGATGCATGCAACTAACCTTTGTAGATCTTGCTTTTATTTTGTTTGTTTGTATGCGCACTTGTTATAGCGCTCCTTCAAGCTCACTACTCAGAGGCGCTCCCAACTGCAGAGCGGACACTGCATCGGAATTTCACGCCGAAGCACTGAGCAATTGCGAGTGAAGGACTTGCCCAAGGTCCCTACGTGGCGACTTGAGGTGGATTCGAACCTCGAACCTTCCGGCTTCAAGGCAGCGACGCCACCACTACACCACCGTGCCCCACATGTTGTATACACATGATGTATCACATCAGGGCAATACGCCACATTAGGTCTGCTCTGACTAAGGATATGATGAGGATTTTAGCCTGTTCCATTGTCTCCTCTCGCCTTGATCATGCTAATGCGATTTCTGTTGGCATTTCAGACTATGAGCTACATAGGCTGCAACACATCCAAAATTCCTTAGCTCGGGTTGTGCTGCGCGTCCCACAATGATCAAGTTCTTCAGTCTTACTTTGTCAGCTGCATTGGCTTCCTGTCGAGTTCAGGATTAAATTTAAATTGGCCTGTTTAACCTACAAATCCCTCACCACCGGAACACCTCCCTACCTTCAGTCACTGCTTACTCCTTACATTCCTTCGCATTGCCTGCAATCATCAAGCATGGGTCTTTTAGCTGAGCCTCGATGCAGAACATTTTATGGGCTCCCGGGCATTTCATGCCTTTAGTCCCAAGGAATGGAATCTACTTCCACTCTCTCTTCGTTGCTCAAATTCACTCCCTACCTTCAAAAAACGGTTCAAAACTCACTATTTCTCCTTGGCTTTTAAGTACTTGGCTACCTAACTGCATCTTCCTCTGGGGGCTGACTATCCGTGCCTCAGATTCACATTTTGGTGTGACCTTGAGCATGTAAGAAATTTATGTAATAATAATAATACATAAAGATATACAATTATTATACATATCACAATTATCGCATGACAGCAGAAACATGTAAGGGATATCTTAACATGTTCAACAAGATTAGATCTTCTTCTTCTCTATCCTCTGCAAGGCATGTGCCAACAATGAGGCCACAACATGGCGTCTCTGGTTTCATCAATGACATCCTTCATATCTGTGTTCGGTGCCCACAGATCTTCTTTTATATTGTCCATCCAGGTTTTTGTTTACCTCCCTCAGCTTCTTGTTCCCTTGACATGGCTGCACAGAGCAGCAGTTGGAAGCCTTTTGTCATAGATTCCTGTCACGTGCCTGAACCATGTGAGCCTTCTTTTCATAATTCTTCCACCACTGTCCTCCTCTGTTCCAGCTCCTTCCAGGTCCCTTCGTTTCGGATTGTCTGTCTGTCGTACTTCTGACTACTTAGTATTCTTCGCAACCAGCTCATATCCGCCGCCAGCAGTCTCCTCTCGTCTTCTCTGCTCATGCACCAGCAATCAGATCCATGTAGCAGCATTGGGATGACAAAAGCTCCATACAGCTTCATCTTTGTTCATATCGTTACACCATTTGTTTTCCATATTTTGCTCAGTCAGTCTGCCGAACATTGCACACGTCAACTCAATTCTCCGTTCTATTGTTCATTGGCCATCCTGTGTTATCCGACCTCCCAAGCACACAAATTCCATCAGTTGTTCCAGTGCTTTATTCTCCAGATTGGATGACGCGATACAATTACACTAGCAGTCCAAGTGACCAGGCAAACTGTACAGCTGCATAACAAGTAAAGAGATGTTACGTATTGCTTCTGGATTTGAAGTCAAGATGCAGAGGCACGTTAGGAATTTGTCATCCTAATTTTATGTGAACCTCTCTACCCGCCTACCGTAATCCCGTTGGATCTTGACCAGGAACCAATTTTGACCATAAGTACTTCCTTGTTGATTTTGTTTTGATGGAATGCCCTAAGATTAAGCCGTTACCAGCACAAGGTGCATTTTAATGCCTCTAATAAATCAACTTTCTATAATGGTGTCCTCTGGGTGAATGTTCAGAATAAACTAACAGAGTGGAATTTTTGGCCCGTCTACACCCTGATAGTGGGGTAGATAAACCACTGATCTATAGAAATGCATGATTTTGCATGGGCCACTATTCTAATAAAGTCCAATGACTTCAACAGCACTGTTGTCAAAGCGCACAAGGCATCACTTCAAGTGAAAAGATAGGCAAGAAATTAATGTAATGATTGTAATCTCAAGACTTGAATAGCACACAAAAAAGAGGAGTCATGTGAATCTGCTTAATTTTCGCCCGTGTTTTTCCCATTGTGTCATTTTAGAATGAGGATCAACAATTGTTGTATATGCAAAACATGGGCCCATCAGTTGTAGATTTAAACATTTCTGTTTACTTATGATAAATTGTTCCATATCAATTGCTACTGTAATGGGTAAAATTTGTCAATGGCACAGTTTCAAAAGTGCATACTGTATGAGTGTATGTCATGACATTGTGTGTAGGCTACATGCATAAAGTAGTCAATCATTGTGGCCTTCCCACATAATGTTGAATAGATAAATGGAGTGCTATAAATTTTCACAGCCTACATTCAAGAAAATGCTCAAGTAAGTACGTTAATGCAAGAATGATAGACATATGCTGTAAGAATTTGTGCCACACCAATTCTTTGTGACACACCAACACACTGTGCTTAAACAACCCACTGCAAGCCTTAACAAACCTGTTAAGAAACTCTGGCCTATTATACATGTACAATGTACATGTACCATTGCAATTGTAACGCTCAGAATTTACACATCACATTAATGGTTAAAATGGCAAATGTAAAATATGTCTCAATCAAATGAATGGCTGTATTCAATTGGATGCAGAATTTTGAATATATATATATATATATATATATATAATTTACAAATACAGAAATATAAATATATATATTGGCATAAGCAATGAATTATTACCTATGCTCTTGGGAGGCACTGTTCTGATTAACGAATTCTGCTGTATTCTCCCTTTTCATGTCCATTCCCGGTTTGTCCACAGGATCAAGTTCAGCCTGAGGTGTTGCGAAAGACCTAGAGCTAGGCTGTTTGGAAGACTCTTCGTGATTGGACGATGCTCGAGACTGTCCACGCTTCAAAGAACTCTCAGGAGAGAAGTTAAAAGGATATGGCGGTGGAACAAGATGCGGGCCCCTTGTTGAAACCGAAATCTTTGAGGATAACCCAGATGGTGCAAGTTCGTGCTGGACCGGATAATAAGGCGACGGCTCAAGAAAGTCAGCATGTGCACTCCTACCAACAGCATAAAGCTCGTCATAGTCAGGCGCACTGCCTCTTTCAATCGCTTTCTTAAAGCTCGGCGTGCGATAGACGTAGAGAGGATTGTCAGCGTCGTCGGGACTGCTCAGGTCCTCGGCGTCGTACGATGACTCGATGATCTGAACACTTTTCCGGCATGGATATTGCGGAACATCGGAACGTGAGCTCGACGAGCTGATCTCGACTCCGCTTGTGCTCGATCCGGTGGACGTGTTGATCGGTGTGTGCTTGTGCACAGCAAGGCGTGGCGTTGATTTCTGGTTCTGATGTCGTGTCGGGCACTTTGTCTGGTCGGGTTTTGG
This sequence comes from Lumbricus terrestris, assembly GCA_949752735.1. Taxonomy (NCBI): domain Eukaryota; kingdom Metazoa; phylum Annelida; class Clitellata; order Crassiclitellata; family Lumbricidae; genus Lumbricus; species Lumbricus terrestris. The sequence goes on from OX457040.1 coordinate 38,098,092, forward strand.
CTGCAATGCAGCTGGCGCTGACGGTGGTCCACTGCTAGACAAATGAGGATAATTTCTTGGCACGTGTCTGAGACTCTGTGAGTCGCTGGCATGAAAGATTGCGTCGACAGAAGACGTCTGCTGGATGGGAGGGGTGCGTCGAGGATGTTCCGATTGATTTTCATCCAACATTGGAATTTCTGAAAATAACAAATGAACAACAGCTTACTGCGCCTTGTTCCCGCTTACCTTTGCAAGTTCTGTTGCTCTATCCTCTGCTCGATCCCTCTGCTCATCTGAGCACAGCCTACTCCATGTCTCATTCGCTTGTACCCCCTATAGGCAGAATCGTTATATGTCGGCTGTGAGCCCTCAACCGGCAATAGTCTCCCTTTGGAGCTTGGTCTTATCCCAGGACTGTCTTTCCTAAGTTCATTTCTCATTTAAGACTGTCTTTTATGCGAGATGGAGTCAGAACGAATACCTCCAAGTAGCTTTCTTGAAGAGGAACAATATAAATGTTGAACATGAAATTTTAATGAATCAATGAACAATACTGTCACCTCTAAACCCCAAAACTGCTCAAAAACAGAGAGTCAAGAGGTCTATTAAAAAAATATGAAATAATAATACGACACAATCATGCACCAATCCTGATGTACCTTCACAAGTGTGCTTGTCTAATAATTGCTATACCATTATCATATTACTCTTCCATCAATTCCTTCTTCTACTACTGGTTAATTTCTAGAAGCAGCTCATTCAATATTGAAGAGTTTAAGTGCTGCAGTCTTCACAACTGCTACAAATGCTTCATCATCATCATCATCATCATCATCATTATCCATGGGTTAACAACCCGTAGGTGTCCAATGCACACTTTATCGTTCTCCTCAAAAGTAGGCGGTCCTGAGCAGATCTGCTTAAGCTGTAAATGTCTTGATTACACCACTCTTTGATGTCGTCTATCCACTCTCTGTTCTCAAATGCTTAGATATGAAATATAAGTGAATTACATTGTCTGCTGCACACAATAGCTGGAATTTCCCAGAACTACAGCCAATCTAATTCTGAACAGTCCGCTATTTACTCATCAATTCAATCCAGAACACTACTCACAGTAGCTGACTAGTCTAACTGTCTAACCTTTGGGTTTAAACTCTATGAAAAGCTGACTAAAACTGCCCCATCAATTCATTTTATTTTTTAGATCGTGTGTAATCTAAAAGCGAAAATTATAAAACATTGTAACGATATACATAAAAAAGTCGATGATGATGAGTTCTCTGCTCAATGGCAGGTCCATCGGCTTTTCATTCCATCCAGGCATCAGATGAGCGAGGCGGATTCCCGTTGCCTTATCACAGAACAATTTGTCCAGGGTCATCACGCAGTGGCTTAAGGCAGATTCGAACCTACAACCCTCCAGCTGCAAGGCACAGATCATACCATTACACCTCCATAAGTAAATGTTCCTTTAACGGAAATCTATTTCTGAACATTATTTTATTCTACACAAAGGATTTAGTACCAATAAGTGAAGACTTTGTCTGCTGTTGTCCTGGGCTTCTGCAATGACTCAGACTCTGTCCACGATGAAGCAATGCGGAATCTTCCGACAGACAGAAAGGACTGTCTTTTATCTGCACAAAGACATAAATTTATAAGCTTTATATATCATGCATGGGCTTCATTGCAATCAGATACTTTAGCTATATACTGTCTTTTATCTGCACAAAGACATAAATACATCATGCATGGGCTTCAATGCAATCAGATACTTTAGCTATATACTGTCTTTTATCTGCACAAAGACATAAATACATCATGCATGGGCTTCAATGCAATCAGATACTTTAGCTATATACTGTCTTTTATCTGCACAAAGACATAAATACATCATGCATGGGCTTCAATGCAATCAGATACTTTAGCTATATACTGTCTTTTATCTGCACAAAGACATAAATACATCATGCATGGGCTTCAATGCAATCAGATACTTTAGCTATATACTGTCTTTTATCTGCACAAAGACATAAATACATCATGCATGGGCTTCAATGCAATCAGATACTTTAGCTATATACTGTCTTTTATCTGCACAAAGACATAAATACATCATGCATGGGCTTCAATGCAATCAGATACTTTAGCTATATACTGTCTTTTATCTGCACAAAGACATAAATACATCATGCATGGGCTTCAATGCAATCAGATACTTTAGCTATATATACTGTCTTTTATCTGCACAAAGACATAAATACATCATGCATGGACTTCAATGCAACCAAATACTTCAGCTATATTTATGGAAAAGACCTAAGTAAGAATGTGAAGAAAATGTGAAGAAGAATGCGAAGAAGACAGCATAGAAAAATGCAAACAGGAAAAGCATGCATAGAAGAAGAAAGCAAAAAAATATAGAAAACGATATCTAATCTGAATCCACAAAGTTTTGAGCTACTCTGTAACCTTTATGGACTCAATGCCATTTACTAAATCTCATACACGTTCAACTTGCACCCAGATAGCCACGCTCATTGAGCCTTCCCGCAGCTAACCCATATTTGGTTGCTAATGACAATTGATGAGCTTCTCTGTGGCCAGTGTTGGCCCAACTCAGAGGAGAATTGCTGAAGGATTCGCCCTATAGCCATTCTTAGGACCCCCATAGTGAAGTCTTCATTGCATCCTAAGTCCACATAAACCAACATCTGACCGCTCAGTTATTATTCTACAATTCTAATACTAGCTCAACTGACAAGGTTGTAAGGGTAACTTGTCTCAAAACGGTGTGAACCACTGCATGCTTTTGTACTTAAGTGTGTGTCTGTGTGTTTGTATGTGTGTGTGTGTCTATATCTCTCTGTCTGCGAATTGCATTGTTTGTCTTATTCTCCATCTTGTCAACCACAGCGTTTGCTCATTCTGTAAGCCTAATGTTCTTACTGAGTGCCGTATGACCATCAACAATGGCTGATGGCTCTTGCTCATCTGATGTATTCCCACACATGCATCTAAATACAGTGGCTGCTTAGAGGTCACAACTTTCATTAGCAATATTTTCCACATAATGTGTGATGATGTGACACAGGGGTTCAAAACCAATCATACTTCGGTTTCTACATTTTTTATTACTGCCATTCAGGTGCATCCCATTGAAACTTAAAACAAAGAATTAGACAGAACTGATAGAAAACAAATGGCAAGGTAAAAAATATGAGAAACCGTCTGGAAAGTGGAAAGAGATGTGAGAAACAGCAAAGATTCTAAGACTCGAAGTCCTGCATTTGTTTACACATTCCTCCGCCACATCCTTGCAAGCAAAGAGTAAACATAAACTTATTAGCAAGGTCTTTGTTATTAGGTCTATAGTTGCAGTTTTGGAACAATTTGATATAGTTTGATAAATAGATACTAAACTCTATCATATCGGCAATGATTCCAACACACCTACCCACTCTCACGAGGTTCACAGCTAACCCTAATTCCTAGTTTCCAGGGCCAACAAAATACCTATGTCAATAAATAGCTGACGAATACAGACAAAAAAGGCTTAGATTCGTTCATTTGAGTCAATTAATTATGCCCAAAATTCCCTAAGACGCCGAATCAGTGCCGTCTGTGAACGATAATTGGATCATGAGCTCAACCACATGCAAACATAGACATCATAGCTGACAGCGTTGCCACTCTAAAATTTGAAAAAACCCAAGTTGAAGGGTAAAAAAACCAAGAAAACCCAAGTTGAGCAAATCTTCCGAAAATGTCCGGAATTTCCCGAAATATTCCCGAATTTCTCACAAATCTTTTGAAAATTTCCCCAATTCCCCGTCCAAAAATCTGATGACCTTTTTTAGTCATCCGGCACAAATCTCGGAAAAGTCCACAATTTCACAAAAAATTTCCAAAAATGTCAAAAAATCCTTTTTCCGGTAAAAAAAAACCAAGAAAAAACCCAAGCTTGTCCAAAAAAACCCATTTCCTAAGTTCGGTTAAAAACCCAAGATCTTGTGAAATAACCCAAGGAGTGGCAACGCTGATAGTCGATAGATCCAACATCAAAGAAACAATATTATTTGCCTTTTATCTCTATGCTAGGCCTATCTATCCTACGCAGTGGCAAACGATTGGCACATTTAAACCAAAAACTCTAATATCTTTGTTTAAACTGTAGCTACGTCCACTTCTACTGGGCGTTGGCACAATTAAATTAGGCCTAAATGCCATTATTCGGGAACTCTAACGAGGGTATAAAAATAATTATATGAAGCAGCTTTTACGATAAAGCCCAACTAGCCTACTCCGATCTAGCAACAAAAGCAGCGCATGGCTATTAAAACGGTGCTTAGGATTAGGCTAGGCCTATCCTAGGACCTAATCTCATCAGTCAATCAATTGTCCTGCACGTCAACTTCCGGACCAGCATAATCAAAGAACCACGTACATGTAGGTCTAGTTTGCCTAATTATCACTTCCGCCGCCTCCGTTCTGTCTGCCAAGTAGGTCTATTCGCGTTTTTCTCAGCAAAATTTGCTCGTCATTAGGCCTATAGGCCTAACTAATCATGACTGACCTTGAAAGCAAGCCTTTTCAATGCCCCTTCCCTAAACTCACTCATCCCTAACTTCCACTGGATCCATTGATTGTGGCAGACAGTCGTAAGCCTAGGCCTAATTGCTGTCGTAAAACGTCTAAAGCGCCACTCGAAAGCAAGTGCAGGGCACCAGCTTATCCACTGCAGGCGCTGCACCGAGTCAGAGAATTTTCTAGAATGCGATTTGAAGAAGGTTCGAGTACTCGACGAGTATAGGCCCCACGGTTTCCAGATGGCCAGATGGTGCGACGGTTGGTGTTTAGTCGGGTGGACTATAGCTGGTGTTTAGAACTGAAACGGCGAAGGATGTGAGAGAAAGAGGAGAAATCAATTCGAAAAGGATCGAAAAGCATGCAGTGCTTTTTTAGTGACAGACCTATGAAAAGATAGGAAGAGATGAGGTTTCCGCTGTGGTAGGATGGATCATGGATCAGATAATCAGCTAGAGCTAGACTATAATTATAGTCTTTAGGCCTACTTGCTGCTGTCTGTTTAACGGCACTGCCATATAACAAAGCTGATTAGTGTCGCCCTCCCCTTTTATCCAGGCTTGGGACCAGGGCCGTTTTAAGGAATTTTGGGGCCCTAGGCACAAACACTAATTGAGCGTAACAATGTGAGTCTAATCTAGTCCCACTCTATTGAGAGAAACCAAGGTTTCTGGAGGATGAATAACGAGTATTTGCCGGTCGGTCACTGAGATGCGTAGCTTCGAGTGGGGAGGGGCAAGGGGGAGGAATGTACTCATCGACACCAGAAAATTTTGAATTTTTACATTGCAATGGCAGAATTTTAAGCTGCCATTTTATCAAAATTCCTCAACTAGGCTATTGCAGTGCTGACCTGAATAGTCTAAGACTTCAATAAATATTTCTACAACTATAATAATTTTTTTATCAGTTTCCACACTGTAATGGTAGCATTGTAGGCTAAGCTGCGATCTTAAAAAATTACTATTATTATTTCAATGCTGATAAAATGAGTGGTTGAAAATTTTCATTTTTATAATATTATTATTACCATAATTTATTTGCGTATCAAGTTCTGCAACTCAGTTCGGCCTCTTCTGGACCACTACCATTGCAGTATAATGAATAACTGCAGACAGGTGAATAGTCCAAGCACGACATCCTTGCACTAGAATTTTCTTATTAAGATATCTTATTAGGCCTAATGGATTTACTTTAAATATTAATAGATGAATTATCTTATTAAATCGGGAAGCCATGTAGTAGACTATAATGATGCTGTTTTACTAAGTGTTAGTTGTACAAAATAGTCTTTGTAAAAATATTAACATTAAACTATACTCATTGTAATGTGATAGTACATCACGGTAGCCTATATTATTAGAGCTCAGGTATTACAATAATGTTAACAGCAACTATGAATTATTATTATTTGATCAAATGTTAGGGAGTCACTTCTAGGTGGAGCTACCCAGGAAGATGCCTAGATTAAACACTGAACGTAGCACGATTTCGGGGTCAATCTTTCAGTCTCAGAATATAGAGTTTTGCATTTATGCCTACTATGTGCGTCTGTGTAATTTTTTTACAATTGTTAATAATACAGACTATAGGCTAGTATGCTGCTTCTGACACAGCTAGCACAGCAATCTTTGTACTAAGTGTAAAATAAATGTAAGTTTAACATACGTCAAAGTTCGTATAACATGTTGCTAATTTGTTATGCGATATAATAAGTTTGAGTCGCCGCGGGGCCCCTCTGTTGCGCGGGGCCCTAGGCATGTGCCTCGCGTGCCTGTGCGTTAAAACGGCTCTGCTTGGGACTGGCACTGGCAGAGTGCAACCAGTGGCGGAGTTCAGACATCGACGACGACCTTTTATTACGCTATAGTTTATTATAGGTCTAGTAGCTAGGCTTATCATTTGCAGTTCCGGCCCTAGGGTTTGCGGGGCCCAAGGCAGCATCGGGTCCTCAGGCATAAATTTACGCAGTTGATTTCCTGTCGATACGGCACTGGTGGAGGAGAGTCACCTAAGATGGGACACTTTATCGTTGTTTTCCAAATTTCTTTTGAGCTAATAGCACTATTTTATAATAAGCCACACTGTTGTGGCCTATACATATTTGTCTTTCAAATGATGCATGCAAAAGAATAGCAATTTTCCACACAAAAAACGATAGGCATATTACTGTCATTAATGAGTAAAGACAATTACTCTAATTAATTATGTCCCAACTTCCAACTTCCAACTTAAGCAACTATATACATAAGACCATAAGATAGGACAATAATAATTATTTCCATAATGTCAAATTGGGAAAATTTAATGATATGAAATAAACATCAGCGAACACTGACATTTAAATTATCAATCAAATCAAGACAGCAGCACCGTAGGCCTATGTATTAAATATAGTTGCCAAGTAGAGTCTAATATACGTGATTAATATACGTGATATTTTTTATTCGCAACTCTTGACAGTGACTTCCTCTGCGTAGACCTATAGCGGTAGCAATAGGTGTGTTCCATCTTATGAAGCGTCCCATGAGGCCTACGTTTTGATTTTTGACAAATTTCTTTGCGCCAGAGCACCAATGATGCTATTTATTCACGAAGTAGCCTAAATTCAGGCTACATTATTTTAGGCACCTCCTTGAAAACATCCATGTTCTAAATTTCCTGCTTTGCATTTTCTAAGCTCTCGCTAAAAATGTCACCACCATCGTTGTGTTTTGCACTCTCCTGCAAAAATGCATGCGAACGTCCATTTGCAAATTTGAAGCAAAGAGAGTTATTAGCGTTTTCTACTTTTCTGAAGAGAATTCTACGTACAGGCCAACGGTAAAAAAGCAGGCTAGCTGTGAGGAAGTTTCCTACTTCCAAAATCACCCTGTCACATTCACGTGGCAAATTGACTGCAAGCATAGTAAACTTAACTGTTGTTTTGCGATGTAACCATTGTCAATTTCAACAAAGAAAAAATTATAACCTGCAGCGCGGGGCCCTGGAAGCGCGGGGCCCAAGGCGGCTGCCTCGCTTGCCTTGCCCTAAGGCGGGCCTGATCATTTGGCATGGCTTTATCATAATGCTCTTTGAGATGATCCTAGGTGAGATGTAGTCTCACAGGAGGTTCATATATGCGAAGTAACCTTTATAGCATGGACCCGCAGCCAGGGTTTAAAGTGTGGCAGGATGGTCATGGACGGCGTCCAGGCACTTATTTTAAGATCTCCATGCCGTCCAGTCACTTATTTGGTCAGCACACCTGCATGAAAGGGTGAAGGGCGTCCACGGTCCAGGCGCTTCTTATTTTACACTACTGCCTGCAGTCCTATTAATTTATGTCAAAATTGTGACCAGTTTTCAAATAGAGCAATTATGACAGGTAGCCTGCTTTATTTGATAGAAACGTTTATCATTTAATAACTGCACGTCTCCGTTGAGTTAAACCTCGATATGTGTGCGGACAAAATTCAACTTAATTAGGACTTATAATTTTATTGCACGTCCTGATCAGCCATCAATCTTACTTTCACAAAGAACCGAGACCCAATAAATTGAAGGAAATGGACCTATCTAGCACACACACGCTGCTAAGTTGCTTAATTAAATCAGCAGTGGCGGCGCCAGCTATATATATAGGCATAGGCCTACTATTTCAGCTGCAGCAGATCACGTCAGAGTCATGGGAGTTTATATTCAGCAGGTCGAAGAAATCAACGTACTACAAAGAACGTATACAGGGTGGGCCATAAAAAGTACCCCTAAGCCTACAGCTTTGGCTTTTTGCCAACATCTTCGTCAAAAGTATGAATTTTGAAATGAAATTGTACATGCTTAAAGGCAATTAATATTTACGTCCACTGACCAAATTTCATTAAAATATTTTAAACAAAACAAAAGTTATATCACTTTTAGTGAGACCACCCGCTGTTTTGTAACGATTCAAAAACAGAACGCAACAAAAAGTAACAAAAACGCAATTTTATTAAGTCACATCTCAAAGAATTATTATCAAAATACGGTAACTTGATAGTGCTTCTCAACTTGTGCTCATTGTGTCCACCACCAATGCTCACACTTGTTTTCAGTCTCTTTGTAAAGTTCTTGATGGCCTTGTTGATGCATTGTTGCTGTGTTCCAGAATTAAATCTTCCCATATCTGCTCCAATGCGACATGATCAATTCTCTTATCGCTCTTGGTTTTGCAAGTCTTAAACCATTTTCCCCCATTTTTTAAATGACAGCTTAAAGTACTATATATACTATTACAGCGTGCAAATTTTAAAATGCTTAAACAATAAGAGGAGACATTTATTGCAGGGCTTTTTAAAAGGGAATTTTAGAACTGCACAACTTCTTCTTTCCCTTCCCATCCTCCATGTTAAATTACTTCCATTCGGTGGACAATGATCTTTTTTGCTAGTTTTCACTGTACATGAGTGATTCCACAACTGCAAAAATACATTTACAACTGCACATTTTGTGTACAACTGCACATTTAAAAAACCCTGATTTATTGAAGGCATAGATCACGTCTCTGCGCACTGAAACAATGAGTAGCCTAATTTTGCTAGGATGACATCTTAAAAAACTAAGTTACAATGTGCAAATTCCAAAAATTGTAAGCGATTGGGACTTGGGAGGCCATAGTCTGAATTCTTAAACAGAAACTACAATGTAGTCTATGACTACCAGCCTTGAAAAACGAGCAATTTTGTTAAGATGACAGCTTACCATGACAGTTAGAAAATTCGAAAAATTAATGAAATTAACAATTGGGACTTTGGGAGGGTATATTTTATGGAAGTTTTGAACCAAGTAATTTAGCTATGAAATTATGAGAAATTTTGTTCAAATGACAGCCTTAAATGCTACCATTACAGTGTGGATATGTTAAAAATCTGATGATGGGGAATGGGCGCATACCAGGACCTTTTAAAGTGCACTTATTGATAAAATGTGCAATTCTAAATGGATTTATGCAGTTGTAGAAGTGCCTCTGTGCATCTAGAAAGAACTGGCAAACAAGAGCACGAAACGTGCTCTAGCTGATGTCAAATGTTTAAAATGCGTTGGTTTCTGGGGCTCAGACCCAGACCCCGCTGAGGGAGCTTATGACGCTCCCTCAAACCACCTAGTCGATGTGGGCTTCGTGCATTCGTCACTCGCGACTTCGCGCCTTCGGCGCTATCTATATGAGCACCCCCAGAAAAATGCTCTGGTTGCGCCCCTGGCGGTGATTATAGCCTCAGCAGTGGCGACACCAGGATTTCAGTTTGGGGGCTAAAGAGGGTTTTCGTGCAAATATTTCATTTTTACATAGGAAAAAATGGATGGCCTTTTTAGGGGCTCAGCCCCCCTTGCCCCCCCCAGCGCCGACACTGAGCCTCAGCGTCAGTATCTTGCTTTTAAAGTGTCTGAAAACACATTTTGTCTACCATTGACCCTTGGGCATTTTAATTTTTAAACATGTGAAGTTCATTGTTTCAATAATAAAATTATTGATCTGACATATTCATTATTTGCCAACTTGATATATACATGTACATGTAGGCCTAGTCATCGTGCGAAGTGACTTCACAGGGACGTGCAGCTACGCAGGCACCCTTTTTCTTTTCTAAATAATAATAATGATGATTATCTGGCAATATCAAGTTCATTTGATAACAATTACCGGTAGGCCTACTTGAGATATGACTTGATAAAATCGCGTATTTGTTAATTTTTTGCGCTATATTTCTGAATCGTCAAAAAACAGTGGGTGCACATGGTCTCACTAAAAGTGATATAACTATTGTTCCATTGGAAATATTTTGGTGACATTTGGCCATTGTACGTAAATATGAGTTGCCTTTAAGCCTGTAAAATTTCATTTAAAAATTCTCACTTCTGCAGCCAAGATATTGGCAAAAAAACCTTAGGGGTACTTTTTATGGCCCACTCTGCATAGGTGAAGAAAATTCCACGGAATGTTTTGGCAGGTATATAGGCAGGCCACAAGTATGCAGGTCAAATGACCTGACACGACCAATTGTCCGCCACTGTTGCTCAGCAATGCTCAATAGGAGCAGTAGGGCACACAGTAACAGTGGTCGACGTATTAATAATTATCTTCCACCGTGCTTTTTTTTATCTGCACTGAGCTACAAAGCTGCGGGTGCGTGATATGAATGGTTTGGGGCTGATTTTGGCCGTGAGCACTTCTGAGAGATTTGCGCAGCGTCAATTTCTGACGCAAGGGATAAGACGCAGGTACAGGCCTACACATGTGTCAATAGGCCTCGCCTGCTGCTTCATTAAATAACAGTATACAAGAAACACATGAGCTGATCGATTGAATAGACGTGTAAATCTCACTCCTTTGCCTACACGTGCATGACATTGTGTTTCCGTGGTGTTAAACAATTCTTGCTTCCACAAACTCTGCCTCAGCCTTAACGTGAACGACTCAAGATGAGAGGTGTAACAGACAGACAGACAGATAGACAGACAGACAGACAGTAAGAAAGAGACAGTAAGAAAGAGACAGAGAGATAGAGCCAGAGAGATAGAGCCAGAGACAGAGAGACAGATTGCGGGGAAGAGAAAAATACAGACAGACACAGATAGAGAGTGAGAGAGTGAAAGAGACACACAGAGAGAAAAAGATACAGACAGTTAGACCCTACAGAGAGAGAAAGTGAGAGAGTGAGAGAGAGTGAGAGAGTGAGAGAGAGAGAGAGAGAGAGAGAGAGAGAGAGAGAGAGAGAGAGAGAGAGAGAGAGAGAGAGAAAGAGAGAGAGAGAGAGAGAGAGAGAGAGAGAGAGAGAGAGAGAGAGAGAAAGAGAGAGAAGAAAAGAGACAGACAGACATACACAGAGAGAGACAGACAGAGAGAGAAAGCAGAGGCAGACAGAGCTGCTGCTGCTGCAGGAAATGGTTACTGGGCAACAAATGTTTATTGTTACTTAATTCGGTTTGTCGCTAATCCATTTGCAGCCGAGGTCATGCGAGGGTTATCATCAAACACCAAGATAAAGGTTTATAGAAGTTCTACGCGTCGTCATAAATGACTCGTTATTGGTTTAGGAAAAGCATAATTTAGACAAGTCAGTGCCGTTTCAAAATGCAGAATCGGGACGTTATTGAACTATAATTATATTAAACCTGCATAACTTTAGGTTTCGTATTGTAGGCTATAGGATTATGATAAGTGAGACGATGCTTTCCTTAGTTAAGTAACATATTTGCATTCCAATTCTCCCTACAGTTTTTACTTTTATAGCCTACCTCACTTTATTAATTAGGCTCCTACTTAGCGGGATTTGTCCCTTTTGGTGTGCCTATTTGTTCCCTCACTCTTATTCTACTTATTCACTATGAGTATTTGCTTATTGCTGATTATGTTTATACTTTGTTAAGCAGGCTATACATGTAGGCCTACAATTGAATTGTTGGGATCACAACATGTCTATGTCTATGGCTCCATGCAGAGCCCTGCGCCGACATGAGAGTGTCGGCGGCGGCGCGCCGGTCATTTTTGGTCGGCGGCGGCGGCGCGCCGACAAACAAAAATCGACGGCGGCGTCGCCCTCAAAATGTCGGCGTCGGCGGCGCAGCGCGGCGTCGTGGAATTACTGCTCCAGCGTCGCATACTTATTTTGAATGTTGTTACACAAGAAACCTATATTATCAAGATAAGCGTGTTCAGACATTATTTTGGCAATTATCTTGTCTTTAGTCAGCATTGATAAGAAGCAATTATTCCCTGAATTAACGTTCAGTTACAAAATTCTGCAAAGGCTTGATTAAGAAAAATACATGACGTTTTCAAATTCAGGCCTCCAGCTTACGTAACCTACTAATAACACTTAAAGGACTGTTTGCGCAGTGGCGGCGCTACCTGCCTATTTTACTCTTGACCTGCCTTATGACCCGTCAGAAATTCTATAGGCCCATTTTTCTTGACGCGACCTGCTGAAATTGTATATCTGAATGCATGCAAACATGCACACATACATACACACATACATGCATACTTACATGCATAGATTATATGCATACATGCATGCATACATACATACATACATACATACATACATACATACATACATACATACATACATACATACATACATACACACACATACATACATACATACATATTACATACACATACATACATACATACATACATACATACATACATACATACATACATACATACATACATACATACATACATACATACATACATACATACATACATACATACATACATACGTACGTACGTACGTACATACATACACGCATACATAAATACGTACTGTGTTTCCGTAGAAATATTTGTCTGCCACAAAGTGGTAGTTATCATGCAATCTTATCAACAGATGAGGGTGAATGCAGTTTTTTAAAATATTTTTTCTTGTCAAAGCACATGAGTAGTAAACTTGATCAGAATTCACCACCGTTTTTATTTATCGGCCAATAATCCGAACGACTTCCACGCGAAACTCTTAACATCCTCTTTAAATCCAATTGCTATGTACAAGTCTTTCGATCTAAGCAGGCCAAGTCACCCTAAGTTACACTTGTTTTATGTGGAAAATTTTCTTATTTTCCTAATCTGATCCCATTTATGAGACGTTGCTCAAATTGTTGACAAAATAGGATCTATTGTCCAATTGCCTAACATTACTCCACTGTGCATAATTATAGACAGGCCTATTAATGTTCTAAAGTTAAATTAATCACCAATTTCACCTAGGTCGCGTACAGCGTAGGAGTTTGATACTGATGAGAAAAATTGGAATTAGGTAGTAACTGGCCGGCAATGGAGAATCACAAGCCTGTAGACACGACCAATCGCCTGCATAAAATTACACCGTAATAGTAACGTGTATCCTACTACTATGTATGGCAGACGGTTCTGTACTTCTGTTCCATCCTAGCGGACTATCAGGCAGGAACGCACACACCGGCATAGCATTCAGTTAGGCATACCTGGAGTTCTTTTACCTTTGTTGATGCCATAATTCAAATCAAATAACAAAATCCTCAAAAGTTTAAACGTTAATAAGCGTACTGTTCGAAAAGTCCAAACGAATAGGCAGCATCATAGGTTTCATAGCATTGATGCAAAAACGGTATTGCCAGGAAAAATCGAAGTATATAAGAGAAAGATTCTATTTTCATTGACGCAGCAATTTTTCACGAAATTATGCAAGAGATGAAAAATGCAACGAAAAGAAATAACCGAATCCATGTGTCATGGGCGGCGCGCCGACAAATTTTCGGCGGCGGCGGCGTCGGCGCGCCGACTAAAAAAAATCGGTGGCGGCGGCGCCCACAAAGTGTCGGCGGCGGCGGCGCGGCGCGGCCGGTGCAGGGCTCTGGCTCCATGCAGTGAGCTCCTTTTTTATTCCCGTTTATCTATAGGCCTATAGGCCGTGTGTTTATTGTTTTGTGTTCAGTTGATGCATATTAAAGTTTGAACGGAATTTGAGATGGTGTCGACCACTGTGCAAAAAAGAATTATTATCGTCAGTAATTTTCTCGCGTGCATCTGTCTATAGTCTGGTCTAGACTGCTGATATTTCGAGCTAAATCATCCAGCAACATTAAGCCTATATCGGTACTCTGTGACAAACACTGGCATAGATTTGCTTTAAATAGTATTTTTTTTATTAACAACAATAATAATGAAAATTTTGTTTTTTTTCGTTTATTCACCAATCCGGTTGACAGAACGCAACCGGTTACAGTGTAGCCTACAATTATGCAGTTGAACTTGAAGCAATTCACAAGAACGCAGATCACAGCATAGGACCTACACAAATCTTGACCATACTAACAGAACAGACAGCCTGCAATAATCGGCGCTAATAGCAGCCTACAAAGCATGTCCGCCCAACGGTGGTTCCGGTTCGAACTCGTTACCTCTCACTCTCTGTGCCAGCGTGTTATCCATTGCGCTACCGGTCCCCTCACCCGAGATGTTCACCGATGACATGCGGAAGAAACTTGGCTTAATTTTCCTCGAAATACAGAACCTAGACTATATAGGGCCTCAACTCTGTCAGCTCTGTCATGAAAAAAGCTGCTAATATCTTAGTCGGAGCCCTGAAGATTGATTTTGCATGCGTCGAGGGCAAAAGCTTAACTAAACAGAACTGATGTAGGCCTAAACTTTTAATTACACTAAGATGTTTAGTTAGTGATGAAATTTAATATATAGAAAAATAGTTTAATTACAACAAACGTTTGACTAATGTTGCTCAGTTATTAACTGAAAAGTTTAACTGTACATTGTATACGAGATCAGCAACTATCGCAATGTTCTGGTCTACCGCAACGAACACCATGCAGGACCGGATGAAGAAATGGGGGGGCCCTGTTCGGAAAGTTTTTAGGGACCTTCGGTCGAAAAATCAGATGACTTTTTTTAGTCGTTTGGTTGAAATTTCTATAGAATAGACTATACCGATTTTCCCTGCCAATAATAATGGTTCCATCGCATTCCTTGACCTAAAAAATGTTGATTTAGACTCTGAAATCATGTTTCTATTCCATACATAACTTCATTTATAGCCATTTAAGATTCTGACCGCCATTTTGTCCGCCATTTTGATTTTCTTGCAGTGCTACATATATGTCTTTGATTCCATTGTATTCCTTGAACCCTATCATCTTAATTTAGAGTCTAAAACCGTGTTCCTATCACATACAATATTTTACTTGTAGTCATTTGAAGCAATTGGCAGACATTTTGTCCGCCATCTTGTTTTCCCATGAAACGGCTAAAAATCCAGCTTGCTAACCGCGATTTTCGTTTTCAGGAGGGTCAAATTAGTCTAGAAACACCGGTTAGCAAATTGTTACATGATTTGCTTCTAACAGTGATTTCTAGAACCCTTTTGAGATTCCAAGCCTAGACTATAATAGCTAACGACCTTTTTTTAGTGGTTTGGTCGAAATTTCCTCAGAATATAGGCTACTAATTTCTTCCTTAAAAAATCTTTTTCCGCATGTGTGGGACCCCTGAAGTATGGGGTCCCTGTTCGGCCGAATATGTTGAACATGCCTTAATCCAGCCCTGAAGAACACTATCAACAGCTCAACGCGACGTCTATGGTGTAAAATCATGTAGCGTAGCATATACCGGTAGAGCTACTGGTAATTTTCATTGCATTTAGGCCTAACGGTCATTTTAACTTTTTATTGAAAACAACGAAGCATTATTATTGGTGTTTCAATTAAGTGCATCGATAAATCATGATCAATATAGAACAGCTTATCCTTCTGCAGTTGATGAAATTTTTTCTGAAGAGCTATTTCACTCCTCCAAGTTCAGCAGTAACTGTTGTTTATAGGATGCGCAGTGATGCATCTCAAGTAGGCTATAGCCTAGGCCTATACAATGGCAAAGTGCAGCTGCAGAGTGTCCGACAAAGCTCTTGATCGCCTCTCTTTCTGTATATGCTCCCAGGGGCGGATCCAGGGGGCCAATCCGACCATGGCCCCCCATTTAAAAATTACATGGGACGTGACCCCCCCATTTGGTTTCAACAAGCCATTAAATAAATGTAGTGGGAGAGAAAACAGGACATTACAAAATCGCACGGGAAAAAGGTCATCAGTTTTTTCGGCGGATGAAATGGTATTTTTTTCCGGAAAATTTGGTCGATGACTAAAAATTTTTTCTCCTGTCTCACAAGACCAAAATTTTTTGCCCCCCCTTCGAAAATTCCTGTATCCGCCCTTGTATGCTCCAGATACCAATTAGGAAGAGTGATCTTACTACTGTTGCTGTTCGTATTTGTCAGAAGAAGCTATAAGTCAGTGGAACTGGTTTTATTAGGGTTATTTAAATTAAGTGAACTGCATCGAATTGCGTGATGTATGATCATTGATCACCGCTCGTTTCAGTCACTGTTTTCGTGATCATCTCGTAGAACTGGAATAGTATACAGGACTATAAATTAGCCTTGTGCACATTACATATATATGGAAGTGAAATTACTATTTTACCGCTCTGCAATTATTATTACAATTAATCTAACTTCTGTTATTGTGAAAATGTTTGTCATAGAGATTTGTTAAAAAGTTTGAAAAGTTCAACGAACCTACTTTTTATTTGACTTAGCCTATTTACAAAATATTAATCAATTGCCAACTTTAGTTAAATGCTTTCTTTCAGTTGAAACGTCATTGAAGCTTAACTGCAAAAATTGGTTTGGTGCCTATATCAGTGGATTAAAAAGGTAGATTTTAACAATAGATTTAAAGGACCACTAGACCTATAGATGCATATAATAGGCCTATACAAATATTGTGTTCATGTGTGTACGTGCGCGTGCGCGCGTGTGTGTCTACGGACAGTCTAGATTGCATATTTTACGATGCATCGCCCATTGGGAATTCTTCTAAACGCACAGATCCACATAATCATGTGTCGTGTTGCTGAAATTCTTGCTATACTGTAGGTCTGATTTGCAATGAGGTCTTTCCTACTTGGGTCTGATCGTCAATGAGAGGGTATTACATAATGATAACAGGTCCGATAAACATAATTATGTAGCCTATATATTATATACAATTATGCATATGACACATATATGCAGTGGCGTAGCCAGTTATTTTTTCATGGGGGGCAGTGGGGTGGCAGCTTAAAATGATGGGGGTGGCTACCGATGGCAATTAAAGCGTGCATCGGCATCGGTATATTGCCATAGACTATGTATTTTTAGATTTTGGATGTATTACAGTATTGGACATAATACGCATGCAAGCCTCACTAGCTTGTCTGTCCCACAGTGCACTATAGTGGCCTGTCCCACTTTCCCATCACCCACCCTATAAGAAGTTGTACAGGAAG